>VXAL01010184.1:61995-101437 GCA_013399475.1 Chauna torquata | reverse complement strand
CTGCTCCTGCGGGGGCTCTCCATGGGCTGCAGCCTCCTTCAGGCCAGATCCACCTGCTCCTCCGTGGGCTCCTCCACGGGCTGCAGCGTGGAGATCTGCTCCATGTGGTACCCCATGGGCTGCAGGGGGACAGCCTGCTCCACCATGGGCCTCACCACGGGCTGCAGGGGAACTTCTGCTCCGGCGCCTGGAGCACCTCCTGCCCTCCTTCTTCACTGACCTTGGTGTCTGCAGGGCTGTTCCTCACTCCCCTCTCTCCCAGCTGCTGTTGCGCAGCAGTTTTTTCCCCTTCTTAAATCTGCTCTCACAGAGGCGCAAACAACATCGCTCACCGGCTCAGCTGTGGCCAGCGGTGCGTCCCTTTTGGAGCTGGCTGGAGCTGGCTCTGATCTGACATGGGGCAGCTTCTGGGCTGTTCTCACAGAGGCCACCCCTGTGGCCCCCTGGTTACCAAAACCTTGCCATGTAAACCCTATGCAGTATCTTATCTTGAAGAGTGCTAAGCACTAAGTTGTAAGCTGGATGTGTGGAAAACTTTTCATCGCGTTTTGTACCAACTTTTAAAAAAAACAAAAACATAAAAAAACAGTTAAACTGTAGTATTTTTAAATGAAATACTACACACTGAGTGGCAGAGAAAAATGTCGTGTTTATTGGAGCTTAGTAATTTGTTGTCATGTGTTGCTGTTATATTAGGCAACTCAACAAATATTTCTAAACTTTTATACAGTTGAGGCGCTATAAAGAGCTTGCGGTCTGAATGGGCAATATAAAGGATGTAAAAAATGGAAGGAGAGGAAAAGAGTTTTGTGTTGTGTTGTGTTTAAGGTCAGGCAGTGATAACAATTTTTTTTTTCCTAATTACAGGTAAGATTATAAAATCTGTTCCAGGAAAGCTGATGAAAGAGGTAGGTCTTCCAGGTTGCCAACACTTTAACTTCAATGACTAATTTTACCAACTCACTAACTAATAGGCTAGTCAAAAACTTGTTTGGAAACTCAGGTTTTGTGTTTAGTTTGTTTGTTCCCCGCCTCCCCCCGCTGATTATGCAAGTGACTGGTCACTCATATCTTATTTCAGAAAGGTCAGCATTTGGAGCCATTCATCATGAATTTTATCAACTCCTGTGAATCTCCCAAGCCTAAACCAAGCAGGCCCGAACTTACTATTCTGAGTCCCACTTCTGAAAACAACAAGAAGGTACAGTAAGTCATCTTCCTTCTCCTCATTACAGGAGTGGGGAAAATTTACCATACTCTGAAAATGCAAAGAATGAGCAGAAAAAGCATAAATAGAACAACGTATCTATTCCATGTTGTCTTTTCACATGAGAGGGAATGGAAATGCAGAGAGCTTTGTCTCTTCCTCTCTTCTATCTTATTCATACTCATTACTCACGCATTAGTGTGATAGTTCTTACTGGATTTGGAGATGAGGATATAGAGTAGAGAGCCTGGAAAGTCCTGAGAGAAGAAGAGCAAAAGCGAAGGTTTAAAATGGGGAATATTTTAGTACCATAATGCAGCTTCCTTTTTGAAGTGAGAGTGTTTGGCATAAGTGTGACTTGTCAAAGTGCTACAAGCCAAAGTTGTCAAAGTGCTGATACCTGTTTATCTATTTTATGTTAGTATACAGTTCATTAACGTCTAGCTACATTATAGGTCTTAACTGTTAGTTTGTCTCTCTAACATCACCACAGCTAAAGCTCAGGGCTTCCTTTCTGAATTTTTCTTGACTCCAGGAAAAGGTAGCTAGTTTCTTTTTTAGCCTACCTGTATTTTTGGCTAGAACCTAGTAAAACTTATTGGAAAGACTTCTATTAGCTTCAGGGGCTTTAAAAAGGCTGGAGGAGCCTTTTTACTGTCTATGCATGTTCTCTTCTTGCAAGAGCTAGAAGCCCAGGATCCATTTATGGTTCTTGTTGGTGATGGGCCATTGAAAAAATAGCCCTTTTGATTTCCCTCAGTAAGAATGTTTTTGCAGTATTATGACATTTACAGAATTTGCAGTTACAAAACTTCTTCTATACTCATTAAGTACAATGACAGTTAAATCTATTGATATGATTAGCTTTCATCTTCTAAACCTGAAGTCTGAATTACCACAGCTAATATTTTCGCTTTAGCTTACACGCTCATGCAGAAAATCAGTAGTCTTCATTTTAAGACCTTTTTTTTTTTTAACCTCTGACAGTATTTCCAAGGTAAAAATATTTTGCTATCGCTGTCTATTCAGTGGGGTATAAATTTATCAGCAGTTTCAAAAAATCAGGTGCAGAGTTTTTAACTTGTGTTCAAGACAGTACAGGCACTATACCTTAAATATTCTTTTAGGAAACAGTTGGCAGCATACTACAGTGTAGTATGAATAATCAGTTAATTTTTTACTGTGCTTATAATCTGCCGAGAAGTACTGATGTTAGTATTTTTGATACATTTAACATGCTTAAATAAAAATTCTGAGGAGCAAGCTTTGCACTCTGAAGTATTCCTGTGAAGACAATGTTCTTTCTGGTACGGTACTCAAAACCATTTTGGATTTGTAAAGGGTTTAAAAATAGTATATAACATTGGCCAGTTAAAATATAAACTAATTTTCTGAAGTGTCAGTGTGTCATTACTGTAAAACAAAACAAAACAAAAACACCATATACAGAAATTCAAGCTTTGAAATGAGGTCTCGCCAATTCTTTTCAGCTGTGGTGATCCCAGGAAAGTCAAGAGCTGGCTGCACTGTGGTTTTCACTTTGTAATACTGAAGTCTCTTTAGACAAAGTGCAGATCTCTATTGCTTTGTTTTCTGTATGTCATTTTCAGGACTAACTGGGGAAATGTCTGTATCACCCCTGACTAACTGTACATGTATACACTCCACTGGAGATGCAAGTTGATAGAGTCTGTCAAACTTGTCGCCAGTACTGCTGATAACCCTGTAGGAGGTGCTTTTGTCGTGAGGTACTTGTTTCTGTGCAAAGAGCAAAAAAATGAGGCTAGCTGCAGCTCTCTGTTCCTTCTCACTATTGTGGCAATGAGTTCACTCTTCCTGTAAGCAACTTTATTGTAGTTAGCTGTTACATGAATAAGTAATTGGTTCTACATATATTATTTTAGATTTTTTTTTCCCCTCCCCCAAAAAGAGATCTGTTTTGTTTTGGGGCCATTTGCTGTAAATGCATGGAAAGTTACAGACTTTAGTACATCTACTGCATAACTATGATTACTGTTTAATGATGGGCTGTCAAGGGCTACCTGTATGGAGTCAATGAAGAGATACAGCAGACAGTGGAAACAAGGCAGAAGGCAGATCAGGCTGTAACACTCCTTCCTCTCTAAGAGTGTGAGAAGAGCATGTTATCTCATAGCATGAAAATTCTTCACCACAGAATTTTTACTGAATGCTGGGGTAGATTTTCAGTTGATATTTGCATTGCCACACTGTTCCCAGGTAACTTGTCTGACATCTGTTTATTCTAGTGTCAGCATGCTGGCATCTGCTGAAAGTACAAGTACGCATTTCTGGGTGCTTTTGCTGCCAACTCGGTTGTCATGAATAGGGTACAGCCAGGCTACCTTGTCATCAACAGGCTGAATAGGAAGTACCCGAAAGTCTGTCAGGGTAGATGAAAGCTTGAGTTTAGTCAGAAATGTGCCTACTTCTCTGACAGATCTTCTGCGTGCTGCTTCCTTTTGAATATTCCTGGTGTGTGTATACATTTGTGTTTGAAATATCAGTGGAAAAATTTCCAGTTACGAATGTGTAATGAATGTGGGTAGTCGACCTTAGTACAGCCAGTAGCAATTGGGTTTTTATCCTGCATCAGAACCACCAGATCAAAAGAGTTACCAGCCCTCCTGGTTAAAACAAATGAGCAAACAAAAAAACCCTGAACCTTTCAAAGGGCACCAAACAGGATTTTTAGCTTTCCAGCTGTGTTTCTATTCTGTATGTCTGTACCAGCTTGGTAGTCTTCTGAACATACTTTTTGTCAGACTTGCTAGAATAGGTCAGGACTTCTCCGCTGATGCAAACTTTGAAAAGCATGCCTACAAAGGCATTGTTCTGCTGGCTTGTGATGCCAACAGCAGTAAGAACTGTTCTGAAACATCAACAGTATAATGTATATTTATGCATAGTAACTTGGAGGAAAACAGTTGCTTTTCTGTACACTGTACACTGGTTGATGTGGTTTAAACACTAATACTCTTTCTTCTTTTCATTTGGGTACAGTCATCTGTACTTTGCAAATGAACAGGAAAAACAATGCCTCCGGTTGTGGATGTTGTTCTTAAATGTGGTTTTTATAAACTTCACACCTATACTGGAATGTATGGGTGTATATGTACTTACGAGCAGTTGAGTAACTGTTTGTTTTTTCTGTTAGACACTTTACTTAAGTACTCGTTTTGCTAGCTTTTCCCATTGAGGTACCATAGACAGCCTATTGTACAAGAGATTACTTTGGTTGTTCTCTTAATGCAAACCTTTTATGTTTCACTCACTTCAAGAGCTTGTACCATTACATGGAATTTCCCCCTTGAAAGCATTCTAAGAATATTTCAGAGTTGCAAGCACAGTTACTATTTAATCTTAAAGATCTGACTAAGGATAACATTTGAGCTTCTTGCTTGTCTTTTTTTAGTGTAATTACAGTAGTAAGCATTGTATCATGTCTCAAATACTAAAATGAGCAGAAATGCGTAAGCAAAATCACATGCTTATTTAAATCATGAATATAATCTCCATGTTTGTATTAGATATCTCGTTGTATGTTTTTTACTTTGTTTTCCTCTAAGTCAAAATCCTGGGAAGGGCAAAATACATTCTAAGCAGAGATGTAACAGCCACATTGTGTTATGGTTGCTGCATCCTTCAGACGTGCATTGCTAAAGATGTAGAATAAACACTTGTACTGGACTACTACAAAATATATATTTCATAAAAACTGCTTGTTGGCTCAGTAACTTTGTCATACACTGATTTGCTATTGTATTCTGAAATGCTGTGTACAAGAGTGTGAGCTTTCAAAACTTGACAATGAGTAAGGAATTATATTTAAGGTGCAAGAAAGATTATCCATGTGCAGATGTGCACACAATATCTGAAATATATTGCTTTTGGCTTTGGGGTGAAAGTAAAAATAACTTTTGGAGGCCAGAAAGCTTTGCCCAAAGATAGCCTTTATGTTTTTTTATCGATTTCCTATGAGTTAATGATTTAACTTGGCTTGTACACACTCCTCTGAAACTTTATCTACGTTGCACAATGGGTTGCTGTGAGTTGGCACACTATGCATCATCTCTGCCAGCTTCTCTGCCAGCTCATGGGGGATATCTGAAAAATAAATGAAGCTCTTGTTTAAGTTACAATAATCCAACTAAGATTATCCCAGTGTCGTAGTTTCAGTTTTGAGAAGGCATATAGACTTCAGTTTATACAAGGTTCTTTAAACAACATACCAGGCATACTTTCGTACAGTAGGCATGAATAATTACATGCTCTTTTTAGGTTTGTTACTTTCCTGGATTTCAGTCATCAAACATACATTAACTGTATTTGCTCTTTCATGTAATTTATGTAATAACTTGGTATTGTTTAATTTGAGAGAACTTTGTGAAGGTGATAATGCCAGCTATTCAGCACTGACGAAAGAAAGGGCCTAAAGAAGTGCAAGTCAAAATCTGAATCTTGCCAGATTTCCTGATGTAATTTTTCATAAGTCTGCAGAGCATTCTGTTTAGAGACTTGCGTGATTTACAGTCCGTTGTGATTGGATGTTTTATGGCCTTATCTACTACAGGGAGAATCTCTCTAGAGAGAGTAAACCAAGAACAAGCAAATTACTAACCATCCCTTGGAACTATTTTTAGTTTGGGAGTGCTACAGAAAAATCAATGTTAGTAGCAATCTTCTCAGTCTAGGCAATACTACAATTACAATGTATGTTCTTCTAATACTGAGATAGTTCTATTAGAAGCTTGGCACAAACTCTTGACCTTTCTTTTCGTAATACCGTAGTAGTTTGTATACATTTTTTCCTGATCTTTGGTTCAACAGTTTTGGAGAAAAAAATAATTTAAAATAAACTCTTAATGGTTATTATGAGGTATTTTCAAACGTGGAGAGCCTCAGGTCTCAGAGGACTCTTTCTTTCCAGCTGCTGGAGCCCACAGACCTGGGCAGACTGCAGGAAAGAATTACTGCCTAGGTGGCATGGGACTCCTTGTGGGTTGCAGGGCAGAACATCTTGGGATTTTACAAGTGTTATAATATGTTTTGGGGAAGAACCAAAGGCAAGGAAAGGGAGTGATCACGGTGGGGAACATTGGAAAACAGAAGGATAAGGGAATAAAGTAGGAATGGGATAAATGGAAAGAAACCCAAACTTTGGTAATTTACAGCGATACATGAAGTTTCCCCTAAAAATAATCAAGCTGGCAAGGAAAAATGGGGACTTGTGTGCAAAAAGGTGAGTGTTTTGTCCAGCACCCACAGTGTTTATTTCAAAATGCAAGGCAACAGGATATTTTAGGAATGCTTGGATGTCATAGGGTCCCCCAGCAATTTAAGGCTGACAGACTCATATCCTTTATGCCTCTCGCTGACAGAACAGGGTGCATCAAATGCATCAAAGGATCAAGGCCTGTAAAGTCTAGGTGTGTGAAGCACTGGGAGCAAAAGGGCCTGTGAATTGATGTCTTGGTTGCCCTGGTGCTGCATTTTGAATAAAGGTGTTTTGGTTGTTGCGTATCTTGGCAACATGTGATGTGCTTTTTATTTTTTCTCCCTTTGGAAAGTGAACAGCTTTTTAAAAAACTTGATGTCATGGAAAACTGATAAGTTCTTTGAAAGCTCTGGAAAGCAAAGTTACTTCTAATGAAAAACAAACACACACTACGAGAAACTGATGGTTATCCTTTTATTTTTGAATGCAGTGTTTTCCATGTTATATTTCTGCTTTTAGCTTTTCAATGATTTATTCAAGAATAATGCAAACCGGTCTGAGAATACAGAAAGACGACAAAATCAAAACTACTTCATGGAAATGCTGACTGTAGAAGGAGTCTATGACTACTTAATGTATGTTGGTAAGAAGTGATTTCTCTATAGTTCGTTTCATTATGAAGTTCAGGTTCTTTGGTAAGAAATAATATTCTATTGTAGTAGTCATATAATTTAGGACTTGCAACATTAACAATATACAACTTAGGAACATAAATATTTTTTTTAAAAAACCTTATTGTTGTCCTAAAATATTACAATTGATCTTTCACTATTGTCCAGGCTTTCTGTTTTATTTTTCTGCTTCACAAACTGTAAGTTTTTGAGTAGTTCCCATCCCTTTTCTCAGATGTGCCTAGGCTGCTCGTACACTCTGGGAACTAATTAATAAAAATAGTTAAAAGAGTATTTGATGAGCAGTATGGAGAACAGTCATTTTTCAGTGTTGCACTAACAAAACTAAAATATTTGCTTGTTTACAATCTTTTTTTTTCTTCTTTTGAATAAGTGACTCCATTAGTATCATTATTAGAAGAATTATATAAATATTTGTTACTAAAACTTTGCAGGTAGGGTAGTTTTTCACATTCCTGACTGGCTGCATCATCTCTTGATGGGAGGAAGAATTCTCTTCAAAAATACATTGGAACTGTACACCGACTATTATTTGCATTATAAGTTAGAACAGCTATTTCAGGAGCACCGTTTGGTTTCTCTGATAACACTGCTGAGAGGTTAGTAAAGGTTACATCTTTGATGCAGAAGTGTTGCTTTAACTTGATATTTAAAATCCCTTCTGTTAAGTTACCAAGTACTAAGCTTTGTAATGCTTGACTAAAGCCAATGGAACTTTGAAAATCAAGTGGACCTATAAAAAGATTCCAAAAGTTCATTGCTGAAAGATGTTAAGTTAGCCATGTTGTCTGTCAATCATGATTTACAGAAAAAAAGTAGTATGAATGGTAATTTGCTGGGTGTGCAAAGAACAAGAAAAAGAATAAATGTGGGATAGTATGTCAGTGTGTGAATGTTTCATGCTTTCTTTAAATTAGTTTTCACTGGTGTGCTGCGTTGGTCTCCTATTGCTAATTTTTTTGTTCCCTTCATTGTGGTGACTTTTGAGAGGGCTTGAGTGTCTTTGACCTTCAAATAAGGCAACTTGAGGGAGATTTAAGTTAAAAAAAAATAAAAAATAAAAATAAAACCTCACAACTGCAGAGAAGTATAATCTGACTACAGTTCGAGCTAGTGAAATATGTGGCCAAAGCTCTGGAGTCAAGACCAGCTCTGTCCATATCAAACCAAGAAGAAATCTTGTGAAAGACTAAACAGGAAAGGAGTAAGACTTCCAGAGCCTAAAACCAAAACTAAGCGCCAAGTATTTCTGATGAACAATAACTGCTTTTTTTTCTTTTTTTTTCATTCTTTGGTAAGTCTGAAATTTTGGACAGTTTGAGACAGTGCCTTAGGGCAAGGTATAAATAATGCTTATATTTTTGAAAGTGCAAGGAAAATTGTAAGTAAGGAGATTATAACGAACTTAAAGTAGGATTGATCCAAACCTAGAAGATAATACTTTAAAAATTTGAAAAGAATGGAAACGAAGGGGCAAAAGATTATTGTCCTTCAAGCAGGTGGGTTATTCTGGATTTGATCAGGCTAATGTAATCAAAAGACTATTATCTGGCAAGGCTTAGAATTCCCTCCCAGTTATGAATGTACAGAAAAGAAGCTCAACTTTGAAGCCATATTCCAAAACAATGGCCAGTAACAAAAAGCTGCCTAAAGACAATTTCTTCAATGTGTCTTTGCTGCAGATGCTGTGTTCTGTGAGAATACCGAACCTCGCTCTCTCCAGGATAAACAGAAGCGAGCAAAGCAGACTTTTGAAGAAATGATGAGATACATTCCAGGTTCTATATTTAATGCCTCTTTGTACGAGTATAGTTAACTGTTCAAGCAGAAGGATAACCTGAATGCAGTAACATTAGCTGTCCAAATTAAATAATTCCTATGCTGCTGAGGTTTGAGTTGACTAGAATACTGTTACTTAGGTGTAAACAAACAAACAAACAAAACAAGAGTTCAGTTTCATCACTTAATTCACTGTTGCTCAGTAAGGTTGTAGTGTAGTCATTCATAAAGACATAATGGAAATAGAGAACTTTACAAATTTGCTTAAAACCATAATTTCTTTATATTTAGAATGTTTTTGTGGTTTGTGTTTTATCCAGATGAAGACCGGGTTAAAAAAAGAGATACCGTGGAGCCAGAAGATAAATCTGAGCTCTGCTTACACTGTATAAACTAGAGAAGAGGGGCCCGTTTTGTGGGTTATTCAGAAAGTAATTAAATAAAAGTTCCAGCTTGTTGTGTATTAAACAAAGTATTAGGACAACAGGTTGAAATTTTAAAAAGTGTAATAATTACTTAGGTTTGCAGCACTGAAAGTGGGGGGGGCAGTGGAAGGAGGAACCACAGGAGTGTTTGTTTTTTATGTTGACTACTTTAGAGGGATAAAACTTAAATTCTTTCTTTAATCAAAAACATTTTTTTTATTACTGGAGTTCAAGAAAAATGCCGTCACGTGGAATTATGGAGTTATTTTTATGTCAACTGAAACTAGTGCTGAGGATGTTACTTATTTAACCAGCTATTATACTACTACATCATATAGCTGTTTTGCAGTGCTTCCTAATGACTTGTGTTTTTGTTGGTGGTATCTGGCCTAGATTTAATAGGCAAGTGTATTGGGGAAGAGGCTAAATACGAAGGCATCAGGCTTCTGTTTGATGGCATGCAGCAACCAGTGCTCAACAAACAGGTAATCTGCAATGCTTGGGAAACTTGCCATTTGGCAGAGCATTTCCTAAAGTGAATGTATGGCTATGGCAGAGGACTGAGCTCTCATTCAAAACAAAAGATAAAAAGCTGTAATGTTGCCTTGGCATATTCGTAGTGGTTGGCTGATGCTATTTGCTTTATTTTCTTTTAGTTAACTTATGTTCTATTGGACATTGGGATTCAAGAACTCTTCCCAGAGCTAAGTAAGGTACGTGCTAACTCTGTTCAAGAGTTGCAGAATTCTTCAAGCTGCTAGTGAGTCTGGTCATTGCTGCATTTTTTGCTGTTGTTCCTTTTGTAATAAGTTTAAATTTTTGGTGGAAAATCTGTATTTTACTAATGCATTGAAATTGCTGAAATCTAGATTACTTACATTTCTGTTAATTAGGTCTTTGCAAATCAGTGTTGCTCCATTCACCTAGCATGTAGTAAGTCTGGAGTGCCTTTCAGTATAACTGGGCAGAGTAATCACTTGTCAGGATCTCCACGCCTTTTTTTTGATTGTCTCCATTCTATTTCATGCATTTCCTGTCTTTAGGAAATGAATTCCACATGCAGAGCTCAGATTGAGCTTCAGCATTTTTCTTTGAGATTATTTGGTAGAAGGGTTTCTTACCCAAAGGTTGGCCACTGCAATGTTAATTTCCACTCTCCAGATAATGGAGGAAGAATTTGCACAACACAGAACGCTGTATAAATGGATATCACTAGGTTTGTGATTCATCTCATTTAAAAGAAAAAAAAAAAAAACCACCACCCTCATTACCCTCATTTATCATTTGGATTTTTGTTGCATGAGTCCTGTGTCCGAGAACCACAGGAGTGCCAGCAGTGATTTGTTTTGCATAGCAAACAGAAACAAATGATAGATGTCAGAACAAGCTAGGGCACCTTCCGTTGTTTTCACTGAAATGAGACCAGTTTAACATGCTTAACCTACTTTGTGCATCAGGTCTGTAGCTGACCTGTTCCTGGCAGTGTTCAAACAGTTAAAAACAAACAAAAGAAGATCCAACCAACCAAGCAAATACGAAAGTAGCCTGGTGACCTGTGTGCTGCATGAGAGACCTGACTTAGCCCTGTTGTTTTAATGCACTGAACTGGTTTTGTACCTCAGCAGCTAGCAATGTATCTGTAGGAACATTGGTCTGTTTTCAGTTAGTGCTGGAAAAAAAAAGTTAAAGGCTTTGTGTTAAGCATTTAAATAATCTTTAAAGCATTGGTCATGCCTAGAGGATGATGATCACTAGTCTAGTTGGAGGCTGGTAACTAGGAGGGTACCCCAAGGGTTCAGTTCTGGGTCCAATCCTGTTTAACACCTTCATTAATGCTCTGGATGATGGGGCAGAGTGTACCCTCGGCAAGTCTGCAGATGACACAAACCTGGGGGGAGCAGCAGATATACCAGAGGGTCGTGCTACCATCCAGAATGACCTGGACAGGCTGGAGAAATGGGCTGACAAGAACCTCACGAAGTTCAACAAGGGGAAGAGCAAAGTCCTGCCTGCAGGAAAGGAACAACCCCAGGTACCAGCACATGCTGGGGACCACCCAGCTGGAAACCAGCTCTGCAGAAAAGGACCTGGAGGTCCTGGTGGACACCAAGTGGAACATGAGCCAACAGTGTGCCCTTGCTACAAAGAAGGCCAATGGTATCCTGGAGGGCATTAGGAGCTAGCAGGTCGAGGGAGGTGATCCTTCCCCTCTGCTCAGCACTGGTGAGGCCACACCTGGAGTACTGGGTCCAGTTCTGGGCCCCCAGTACAAGAGAGGCATGGAGCTACTGGAGAGAGTCCTGCAAAGGGCCACTAAAGATGGTAAAGGGACTGGAGCACCTCTCCTGTGAGGAGAGGCTGAGAGAGCTGGGACTGTTCATCCTGGAGAAGAGAAGGCTCGAGGGGGGATCTTATCAATATCTATAAATAGATGAAGGGAGGGAGAAAAGAGGATGGAGGCACACTCTTTTCAGTGGCGCCCGGTGCCAGGACAAGAGGCAGTGGGCCCAAACTGGAACACAGGAGGTTCCCTCTGAACATCAGGAAGCACTTCTGCACTGTGCGGGTGACAGAGCGCTGGCACAGGTTGCCAAGAGAGGTTGTGAAGGACATGGTCCTGGGCAACCTGCCCTAGGTGGCCTTGCTTGATCAGGGGTGTTGGACCAGATGACCTCCCCAACCATTCTGTGATTCTGTAACTGTGTATATTTAATGGGGGAAAATTATTTTTTTTCTTTGAAAACAAATTAAGAAAAGGTTGTTCAATTTACGTCAGGATTAAGGTTTTTAGAATTTCTTAATCCATCCTTTCATTCCCTGTAACTGCATGCCACTGCTTGACTGCTCTGCAGCGTTTCAGAAAAACACCTGCTAAGGAGGGACCTCTGATGCTACCTTTGGTCCTAGTGCAACAGCAGCGTTGAGGCCTGGGCTCTGCATGTCCCATGTGGCTGAAGCTGATGACGGGAACGGAGGGAGGGTGTTCATTGGGCCAGATTTCGGTAGAGGACAGGAAGAGAAGATACTCCAGCCAGGAACTTCAGCTGTTTTCCTATTTTGGATGTGCCAAGAGTAAAACAGAAGAAAGTGCTGTTTCTGTGATGTTTGACAGTAGGACCTAGTAGTGAGGGTTGCAGGACTGTGATGGACTGAATGAGGCAGATGAGGATCAATATGAAAAGGCAAATGCAAGGTGCAGAGAAAGGATGGATGGAGGGCAGTGTTTTTCATGTGGAGCCCTAAATGCAAAAAATAATTTCCCCCAAGTCACTGCAAGCTGACCATGAAGCCATTTGGGAAGAGAATAGTTTCCTTCAAGCAATTTTAATGGGCAAGTTTAACATTAATGTCTCGTTCTTATTTAGTTATCAGTTATACTGGGGAAAAAAACCCATGCAGTGACTTCTCTCTGTTGAGCAGACTGGTCCTTCTTGAGTTGCATGATACCAACATGTGTTCATAGTTAGTGAGGAACAGAAAAATATTTCAGCTCGGTCAGCATTTAAAGAGAAATCGGAGCATCCTAGAAGTTTTATTTTGAGCACTGTGCATTCAGCAGGGCCGACAGCAATGGGAGAAATGGGAAAATTTCTGTTAAAGGGGATGTCAGCCTACTTCCCACTCCTGAGATCTACATCTTGAAGTTATATCCTGCTGCACATACCAATGCAGATATATAGAGTATCACTACCGATAGTCATGCTGCCATTAAACTCAGCTGAAGTGTACAAGTTCTAAGGATAAGAACTGAAAAGCACTTATGTGTTTTGCCTTTGGTACAGTGTACAGCCAGGCCCTTGGAAGTCTGTTCAGACAGGAGACAAGATAAAGGGTAAGCTGAGACAGGAGAAGCTTTCCTAGCAGGGTAAGGAAAGAAATCCAGTTGCAAAAATATGCCAGTGCCACTTCCAGAGCAGAAAATTACTGTGTTAAGAGAAGTATAGTTAGCATTTAAGAATGGAGGAGGTGAGAACTTCCAGAGAAGGAATAAAATATTTATTTCAAGAAATAGTGTTAAAAACCTGAAAGCAGTAGCCTTCCTTTCTCTTCTCTCTGATGTCAAGTGGATGTTTCCAGATGTCGTTAGTCATTGCACATCAGTACAGCCGTTTATATGTAAATATGCATTTTCATACTGAAGTCAATTTTTTTGTATTCCTGTTTAACAGGGTCCGAAGGAAGCTAGCTCTGTGTCATGTTGGATGTGAAAGCAGGGACCTTGATGGACACGTGGTAGAAACATCTGCTGTGCACTAACATAACGGACATGTGATATTTTTAGCCTTGCATTGTATATCTTCTTGTAAATAACGTAAAATCTAAGTTCTAAAAATCTCTTTATGCAATAAAGACATTAAAATTTATTACCAATTACAAGTCAATAATATATCTGTACTTTTTATGTAAATTTCTTTAGCTGCTGTCAGTAAAAGATTTATTTCCCCAAAATCTCTGTGTGTGAAAGTACAGGATGATATAAAATAAGACTGCTGGGAGACCAGCCTACATATTTTGCTTTGCTAAAAGCACAATTATTGTTGTCTACCTTAAAGGACATTTAGAAAAATAGATTAGGATTACAGGGTTAGAAAAGAGGATACGAGCCCATTCTTAGTGTTTTCTAAAAAATTATTAGTACAAAATATGTGGAAGATTTTTCCTGTAAACCTTAATTTGTTTGCTCAGCCTTTATAAAAGAGACTTTGAAAAGGACTTACGCGTGGATTTTTAAGAAGTTTTACTCACAGAACACCACAGAGATATTTTAATAGACATTCCTTGATATTCTTCTTTTTGGACATTCCCTGTTTTTTGCTTTTACAAACAAACCAAATTTATCTAATGCAATATTAGTGTTCTTTGTCTATACAATTTGCATTAACTATCTATGTTGCTTTTGTATACTTTTTCCTTCTGTTTGACAAAAGAAGGTAGAAGTGTTCTTTCTCTCTGGGTACGGCAAAGGAGGAGTTGGAACTCTTTTTTTTTAAAAGAAACAACTGACGTGCAGGTACAGCTCAGTCTATAACCGTAGTCTCTGTTACTGGTTTTATGTTAATTTGGGGAAAACCATTAAGCAAATTGATAACTTTAGGAGCTAGTATTGACCAGTCATCAGTGCCATGTTACAACCAGTACTGTGCCAAGGTCAGCTGTTATTTGTCTCCCTGTTCTAACACAGCTTATCTAATGCAACCGTGTAGTCCAAATCTTTTCAAGCACAACCCTTGAATTTATGTGAAAACTAATTAGGTCTTGAAATTTAAACTTACTGAAGTTTACCTTAATATTGTACACCTTCTCCATGTACTCTGCAGATGCAGTGAATTTAAGAAGTGAGTAGGTTGGCTCTTGGAAAAAGTGTAATTTGCTTTCCAGAAGATCAGAGTAGGTTTATTCAGAACTCTGCACGTTGGTTTAATACAGCCATAAACAGTAGGGAACTACGTTGATGTCGAAATTCCAAACGGAAATTATCTTAGAAAAATAACATTGTTTGCACTCATTTATAAGCAACCATTCCTTGATAAAGTGTCAGGAACGTAGACTTAACATTTCACCCTATTCCTGACTTTATACTCATTAGCCTGCCTCTTACAACTGTGTATTTTTTAAACGTAGCCTCCCCATATAGGACATAGGCTTTTGAGTTATGAACACAGTTATGATAAAGCCAGGTTATGCTGTAAAAAGCCCCATTACTGGGCAACTTCTAAAGGATGCCACAGTACTGCAGGAATAAGCATGTGTATCTGACATTCTCTGTGAACACTGCTGGTACAGGGTAATGGTCAGGAGTCCTGGGCCGTGGCCTTTGGAATAAGGTGTAAAATTGAACATCTTTATATAAAACAATCTTAGATACTGTGTTCTTACTCCAGCTGCAGTCCCCAAACTGGTCATGTTAAATGGTGAAGTTCCATACTTGATTTGTCAAAATTTATCAAAATCAAATCAATCTTTTGTTGCATCCTTTATTAGTGGAAAACAGAAGTGAGCTGCTGTCTTAAAATGTAAAATGCAAAAACTTTTTAATTGCACATAAATGGACCAATGCTTTTTGTGACAGTGAGTCTAATCCAGCTCTTTCAAGCATTGGTGTAGGTAAGATAACCGGAAGCAAGCTAGAATTATTACGCTGAAACCTTAAATCCTGAGTGGAGGTCAAAGGGAGGTACATACACCTATAATATATCTGTTTCTAGAAGCTTGTTTACATTACTGGTATCAGATTCTCAGCTTACAAAAGCAGCTAAAATAATTTGACGAGTTAAGAATATCCCATTTTGGTTAGTGTTTTCTTCATGATGGAGCACTGATACTTTGTTTCCTGAAATCTCAGCCTGAACTGTGGGTTATACACGTCTGTTTGCACCTGCTGTTTCGAACTAAGGAAAGTCGTGTGGTCTGCCCACTTGTTCACTCCAATGACTCTACCACATCAAAGACAATCACGTGCTGTTTACTGGCTACATGCGGAAACCAAAACATTTGTTTTAAGGTTTGAGAAAAGAGAACAGTTATCTTCTCCCTTCCTCAGCACCATCTCTATCCTCCTGCCTTCCGCCAAATGTAAACACTGAGCAAAAATCAGGTATGCAAGAATGTTACAGTGAACAATACAGAAATCAGGGTAAGACTTCCTTGGATAAGACTTCCTGAAGAAAACTTTATTCGACCTTCAACTGCTGGGTAAACTCTCTTCATTCTATCAAGGTAACGAGAAACAACCTCAACATCAGGTTCACCTAAACAAACAAGCAAAAAAAGATTAATATTCTCTGCAGCAGCCAAGCTCTGTGCCAAACTTTAAGAACCTACTTAAAATCACAGTTTTAGCTCAAGTCTTAAAGCTGACTGTTTTCTACTGTTTGTGATCCTCCTGAATCGGAAGGCTTGCCATCAAGACAGCGTAGGGGTGCGGAGAGCTGTTTTTTGTGCACAGATAAAACCTCTGTGGTGGTTTGTAACCAAAATTTTTGGTAATCTCGTATTTTATTGGAAAAAAAGAATCTTTGCTTTGTCTGGCTTTCTTGTTTGTTTGCTTCTGTGTGTTACAATGGTAATTTCCAGTCAGATTTGGGTAGATTGAGGTCTCCCGCCTGTTTTGGGTAGAGTGTTATACACCTGGCAGTTATCACTTGCACCTTTTTCAAATTTAACTATTTTTGTAGGAAGAATTTCTAGTCTGTGTGCTGCTGCATGCACAAAAATTTTCTACAGTGGAAGACCCCTTCAAGCCACTGCAGCCAACCAGCTCATATGAGCCCTTTCTGATCCAAGCTCTTAAAACCCTGAAGTGCAACACCTCCATCTTAGAAGTAATTATCATTTTGCCTCTCTGTTACACTGGAAGATGCTACTAAAACCTTTCAAGCTGTTACCTTTCATTCTTCCCAATGCTTTCCATGTGAATTTATTTCTACATAAACAGTAATTCACTGAAAACCACAGTCCCTCCCCCCCTTCAACTGTAGGGTGAATTTGTTTGTAAACACCAATCTCACTTGTGAGAATCAATTTTAAATTGAAACATCCTGTAGAACCAAAAAATAGTCTGCAAGGGATGTCCAAAAGGAAGGTTGTTTTGTTTTGTTTTGTAGTAGAAACAAGCTTAACTAAATTATAACTATAATCAGTGCGGAATTGGAACGTCCCATGTGGAATTTCCACATGATGCAGATGTGCTCCTAGAAGATACTTTTATTTTTTTAATAGGGCATTACATCCTCTTTGTGTTTTCAGAAATAATTAATTTCAATCTTAAAAACTTTTTAAAGTTTCCCTTTCTCCTAAAAGACGTCTATGTCAACTGTGTGAATGCTGAATTTCTAACAGTTTGCATAGTACTACAACGGATCTTAAAACAGCAGTAGAAAACACTTCCTCTCCACTTCTCTAGCGTGGCTTTTGTCGGCACCCTGTGTGCTGCTGCCTTGAGCTGGGCTGGGCTGCAGAACTTGCGAGAAGCCCGGTGCTTTCGGAGGTGTAGGCTAATGCCCGCAGAGCAAGCTGGCATCTTTTCTCCACTCCTCCTGTGTTCCTCGCCTGAGCTGTATGTCCTTGAGTAGCAGAGGTGACCATTCTGTCTTTGGAAATACTTCTACAGAGTAGAAGTTTGAGGTCTAAAGGAAACAGCACTTTTCCTTTAGATGCATTGTTTAGTAATTAGTACAAGTGCAAGGCAGTACACATAATATTTAGTGTGGTTTTTGCTTTTTAACTGCTTTACTATGATCCCAGCCCTGCTCTCTAAGCACAGCTGAATTGACAACACTCAGTTTCTTTTTGCAACTTTAAAACTTTTGTGATTTAACTGGAGAAAAAAAAAAAAAGTTGCTAACTAAAACCAAAACTAGCAATTCAGAGCCAGAGCCATCAGATTAGAAGCAAATTTAATCTATCCAATAAAAGCAAAAGATCTGACACCTACTATAGAAAGATCTTGTTTTAGGAATTGTCTGCTACCTTCTTAGAGCCCACACTTACCTTTACTGTATGCCAGGTGGTTGTCTTTCAGCATATGATAGCCGTCTCCACCAAACAGCATATAGGACGGAAGAGTCACGTTGTATATTTCATCCATCTGCAGTGGGACGTAGGCTGGGACTCTGCAGGCGGTACAAAGCACTTCTATGCTAACAACTCTGCTACCTGGGGCTCTGGAGAGGTCGTAGACCACATGGATGCCTACAAAAAATACACGTTTGAGTGCCACTTTATGCAGTGCCTATTGAACATCAGGGGCTAGAAGCAGTATCCTCCGTCATTTTTAAGATTAGCTTCTGTGACTGAGAGGTTATATTGTTCTGAGGGATACCAGTTAATGCCCTGTTTTCGTAGCACACAAATCAACTTTTACCCAAGAAAACTCATGAGTTTAGAGAATTGCTGAAGTACTGCCCCACCTCCGTTACTTGTCTGATCACATGTTCTCTTCTTGTCACATTTGCACAGAAACAAATTGGATTAGGATAGTGCAAGTTAAAAATACCTTCCCTGGTATGTCAGCATATGCTTTCTCTTTCCACTGTCTTGTTGGTTGAAAGTACTTTTCTTTTGAAGCCAGCCTATTATGGATAATAAGCACTGTCCTGAAGAAAAAGCTAAGCCAGGACTGAATGTTGCACTGCTACTCACTGTAGGAGAATGAACATTTCTTGTTGTGAACCTTCCTCGTTCAAAGCCCGGGGAGGGCTAGGCCCCAAGAACAGCATTGCCAAGAATTTGCTGCTCAGGAAGCCACTAAAGCTAGCCCAAAGCACAGTGGCTCTTCCAGCCTTGGCTCTCTGCATCTTCTGTCCTGAACCCTTTCCAGAGCTACTAGGTATCTTTTCTTCCGTCTTTCTATGAGAAGGCAGCAGAGGGGCTGCTGCTGCTTTATCAGTGAGTTACTTTAGCAGTAACCCACTGGTGAGAGCACTCGCCAAATGTGAAACCTGGGTCATCTCCTTGGCACGTGGGGGTTCTGGAGCTCATGGGGGATAAGTGCCCCCATCACCAGGCTACGTTGGGAGAGACATGGAGGAGGAAATCACTCAGCCTCTGCCCTTGGAGTCTAGCTTTTCTGCTAGATAAACAAAGAAATCCGCACAGCATCAGAGGGAGAGCAGGAATAAACATGACTGTAGCCTAGCACACATCTGGATAAATATCTGGGAAGCTGTGATTCAAGAAATGCGTATGTTTTTAATATTAACTGTTCATCCCTAAAATATTTAGAAATTCACTGGAGCAATTCCATAGCCCACTTGGACTAACTCTAAACACATCCCAATCATTAGGCAATGGCACAAACTGATTTTTATAAACTGGCAACAACTGGCAGGGAAGTCTGCTCTGGGGTTTCAGGTAGGCTGTCAGTGAAGAACTGAAAACAGGAGCTTGTTGTAGCAATTACTGGGCTACAGCTCTACTTGACTGTCTCTTCCTGTAGTTAATTAAAGCGTTAAACTGCTACCAATTATGGATTACTGAAACAACTGGGAATCCTGTCTCTGCTGAAGGAAACAGTGATGGCCTGTGGGCTGCAGGAGCTCCCACGGCTCAACTAAAACATTTTCAGGATAACTAGTGTCAGTTAGCTGGCATGTGTGAAGCACGGAGCTGGGATGCATTGCCAGCTTGCTTTGCATTCTTGAAGAGGCAATGCAAATGCCTTCCATGTGCCGTACAAACAAGCTCCGTGGAAGGGATGGCTGTTTTGGATAAACAAGATGAGGAAGGAAGAAGGCATACCTCCAACCTGCAGCAGCTCTCCTGTTCCTCTTCCATATCTGCGCACACTGTGCTCAAAAGCTTCTTTCAGAGTGGAGCCTTTCACCTTTACCAAATCAAAACGACCTCCAAATGGCAGAACAGACAGCAAGTCTTCCATAGTAATGCTACCTGTGGGAATGAAACTTTGTTTACATTAATTAAAAAAAAAAAAAGTTTACAATGCCATTTCAAGACTGTTTAACCATATGTTTTTGACAAGGAACATGGTAAATACAATTTGAGAAAATGAGGGCCAGTGGGGAGGTGAGGATCACTTATATTGCCCCAATCAATGAACCTTCATCGTTATCATCCAGCTGAACAAGATCAATAAATCTGAGTTTGATGTAACTGCATACATTGTTATTCAAATAACTCTACTAAAAGAGATTACAAACCACCAACCTAAGATGAAGAGAAATAAATTCTTACTACAAGTCAGGCAATTTTTCCAATTACTTAAGATTTACTCATGTAGTCCTAGACAAGGATTTAGCTAAAATGAAAAAATGTGTTTGTTTTCAGTTTTCATTTATCTGATATCAGGAAAATAAGAACCATAAAACCTTAGCATTTAGAAAAAAAAACAAATTCAGTTATTCTGTGGCAGGCTACAGAAAGCTTCCAGCAACCACAGCACATGCCCCTCTACAGTAGGAGTTGAAGAATAGCCACTGTCTTTGTTCCACAGCAGCAAGGAGAGAGAACAAAATTACAGAAAGCGTTGTGTACAAGCAATACTAAAAACCTCTACTAATGTCAGCCTGAGTGCAGTTGCACTCTAATGATGGATAACTATTTCAGAAAGTTTGAAATAGCTTCCAAACACTCTTCAAACCCCATCAAAACAAGCCCATACCTAACACTGTGTTCAGGGTTGCATGCGAACTTGATCCTTCTTTCTTGATAAAGTTGGCATTCAGCATGTAACTTTACATACCATTAGCGCTCTGTTCGTCAATGGATGACCGTATCCCACCTCCATTCAGGATGCACATTGAAACATGGTTCCATGACTTTCTATCTGGATGTCTGACATTCTCATAAAGCTACCAAAGGAAAATGTTTAAACTGATTTTTAATCTTCACTTAGTCTAGGCTGTGGAAATTTACACACAATACTCTCTGAGACTGAAAACAGACAGAAAGGTTTTCTATCTATCTTCTCTAATATTATCTTCATACCCACTGTAAAATACTGATTTTTTTTTAAAAAAAGGCAAAACACATTAAAATAAGTATTTTGTTTTTTTTTTTTTTTAACTTTTAACAAGAAAAATATTTGCCTTTTTCTGTAGTAAACTCTCAAACTTTCCCATAGTCTGTGTGTATATGACATTATATGGGCATATGACATTACCAGGGCAGGCCAGTTGAACAAAGGATGATTTTTTTTTTTGATTCCAACCACTGTGATAAAGAAAGACGAATGATTTGAGCATATTTGGAGAATCGAGAAGTGAAGAGAACCTTAAATGTAGCTGTACATTAAAAACATGCAGGGGCATGTACAGACTAACCTAGCTCCTGTGCAGGGAATTAAGATTTTTCAGCTTCTCTGAGATTGGTCTTTAATATTTGGAATGCTCTTGGCAAGCTAGAAGATGTAGAAGAGTGGAGCAACATCAAACAGGCATGCTAGATCAGACTAAAAAATCTACTTTGTGCAGCATCATGTCTCCAACAGTGTCCAAACTCTGACAAAAGCAAGTTGCAAGGACAAAATAATTTTTGCTTGAGACATCCTAAGTAATAGAGAAAATGGAAATCAGGGAATTACTCAGTTGCATAAGGATGATGAGCATATAGTGTCAATCCTCAGAAATAATGGAGAAGAACAGGTTCAGAGTAAGGAAATGAGGATAATGGAAGGGATGGACTCATTTCCATACAGGAATGTCTATGGTTACAGCTTCTCAATCTCACAAAGAGACAACTAGAGGAAGGGCATGACAGAAGCCAATACAAATTCCAGAAGGGCAGGTGAAAGTTGGATAGAAATCAGTGTGTTTTCTCATTTCAAGAATAATAAAAGACTAGAAAAGTTTCAGAGAGGGGTGACAAATGAGGTCAAAGACACAGAAAAGCATCTGATCATAGAACTCTGATGCAGGCTAGGACTGTCTGTCCTGGTAAAGAGATAATGGAAGGAAAATATTTGACACCTACAAAATCGTGAGTGGTGTGAAGAGGGTGGATAGGGACCAAGTGTTCCAGTCCGAGGACGACTCCCTGGCCTCCACCATATGACCAGCCAGGGACAGCAGGATGCAAAATGAAAGAGCAAGGTCCCTGCAGGACGCGCAGGTCAGCGGTGGAACGCCCTGCCACCGGGTGCCGTAAATGCGGAAAGGCTGAAGGGGCGCAAGGGGAGATGGGGCAAGTTCAGGGAAGAGAAGTTCCAGTGGGGGCTAGGGAATAATACGGGGGCTAGGGAATAATACTAAGCCCCTGAGCTGCAAGCTGCTGGGAGCATGTTTGAGTACAGCATCTCCACAGGCTTGCCCATGTGTACGCTCTTCCCTCACCGTCACCCCTCAGTTGCTCTTGAAGACGAGACGTTGGGATGGATGGTCCTTTGCTCTGCTCTGGTTCAGCCACTTCTCCTCTGGACCCCTTCACTGGATGTTTTGCAACCTCTAACTTGTACGTGCATAAATCCTTTGTGGCTCCAGCTTAGTGATCGTTGTTACTCCCTGAGGCCAGATCCATTCTTGAGTTTGTAATTCAGACTTAACGAATGGATTTTTTCTGTTTGCTGATTTTTCAGTCTGAGCTATACCCTCTAATTTAGTAATTGCCCTGGAACAGACATCAGGATTACAAACTTGTAATTTCCCAGTACCCCACAAAAATATGTTTAAAATGTGCCCCTACAGTCGCTACTCTGCAGTCCTGAGCACAGAGGCAGCTTAGAACAAGAGCTTGCACACTGCAGTTAGCAATTCAGCCATTTCTTATTCGAGTTTCTTTGAAGTCCCTTGTAAAATGCCATCTGCTCCTGTCAACCTGTTATTCTGAGATTTTGGGCTCCTGCTGGAGAAGCATCACTGAACTACATGGACCTCTGTTTTGACCCAGTACAACTGTTCAATCAATCTTTCACATTTCTCAATCTCCAGATTTCCTAGCACAGATCTAAATATTCCAGCCCATGGTACAGAAAGGTCTGTTTTTTCCCTTAATACCCCTGGAACAAATAGCACCAGACAGGAAAGCAAGTATAGAACTGGTATTGCAAAGAACCTAAAGGGTAATCCATGTGGATTTATGATGAATGCAGATAGTTGTCTACAGACATCTACCTAACTAAAGCAGAATTTGATATCCCAAGACAAAATGTGTATCAAGAAAGTCTACAGACTTCTGAAGGACAACGAAGTGACTTTCTTTAAACTTTAAAAGTGCCTAAGTATTTGATCACATTTTTTAAAAAATAAATATACAGGAATGTCTAGCAGGAAGAAAAAGCAAGGCAGTGCCATTTTAGTAGAAGTGAATGCAGAATTTCCAAATCTTAATCTAATCTGGAAATTTGCCCATGAATTAAGAATTATCATAAGGATCACGATAAAAACAGTCACACGGACCGGATAAACAGCTTTGGGGAAATAGCTAAATGAAAACTCATGATCATGAGTTGAAGCCTGATTTTGTGGCAACGCTGGAGGACATTCACAGCAATTCTCATTTTCTGGAAACAGTCGCATCGGTAGACATTTCTCCCTGGAGCATGCAAAAGGAATGGTGCTACTGTGGGAGAGTAAAACAGTCAAAACCAGTTGGTTTAAAAATGATAAGTGACTTCTCATGAAGAGATCTTCCGGTGTGACTGTGATACCCATTGGAACGCAGAAGGGCTGGGGGCTCCCTCCTGGGCTGGGTTGCTGGGAGCACTGGTGTCTTCCCATGGGGTCCATCAGAGCAGGGCCACGAGCCAGGGCCTGTCCCACTGCCCCAGCCAGGAGCACGGCAGCCGGGGCAGTGGGGTAGCCCCAGGCACCCGGCACCTCCCTGGGGATGGGCAGGGCTGTGGGGAGCAGGAGACCGGCCCTGGGGCTGACACGGGGTCCTGGGGCAGGTAGGCAGGGACAGCAAGGGCTGGCGGTGCCCTCAGGCCCTGACAATACCCTAAGATTTTCCAGCCCCTGAGTCCTGGCTCTGTTTCATGAAAAGTCTGTTAAAGGGCACTGCCAGCACTGGCTGAGACAACAGCATTGGGCATGCTCACTTCTCAGAGTGAGAAGCAGAGCAGCAGTCTTACGTGCAACTGAGCTGGCTCTCTCTCTCTCTTAAAACTGCAGCCTCAGCATCTGCAGGAGCCAGCTGTGAACAAGCAGTTCTCTATATGAGGATCTATGCAGAGAATAAACTGCTCCTTACTCTATAAAGCAAGTTTTGTTGCAGCCTTGACCCTGCCAGGTCTTTCTAAGGAAGCATGAGAGGTTATAGTTATGGAAAGCAGCAAAGAGCCCACATGGTGATAGTTCAGAGGCTGGGTGTTCTTAATCTGATAGCTCTCGAGTAATAATACATAGATGTGATTGCCACCTGTGGTGGCAGCTTCTTACCACAGCATCACAAAGCAAGTTTCCCATGTTGCATTCTTGGAAACGGCACGCTTCGCCCGTACCGTTCAGGTAAACACTAGTTTTTCCAATCTCTTGAGAGTAATTCCCTAGGTTTTTCCTCCATTTTTCCACTTCTTCTTTAATGTGCTCATCTATAAAGTAGTACAGAAGTGTAAAATAAGCAGTGCATGTATTTTCAATGTATACAAAGCTTAGGGAAAAAAAACAACACTCTTTTTATGTTTCTAAAATGTTACACTTTCCCTAAAGGCTTTTCCAACAAGCTGGCATCTATCCTCATTTAAAACAAAGCCTAGAGAGGGAGCTGGCAGAACTGCACGATCCAGTGAATAAGCTATTCCCTTGCTACTGCAAGGCTATCTCTTTTATTACACTTCAACGTATTTTCGCCCAGTCCTGTTGTAACCTCTGACCAGTGGGGTTTCTAACATCTACCTGGATAGATGACCGCTTCTATACAAGAAGTTTTAGAATACAAGTGAGGCTGCTCTTTATTTGACATCATCCCTCTTTCCCCCCCCCTCTAATTATAGCTTCCTCCCATTTAACATTGTGCTGAAAAGAATACTAGCTCAAATATCAATGCCAAGGGATAAGTCCATTACAGGAATTAATTCTATACGCGCATCTGTACAAATTTAATTCTTTCAGAAAATAAACTGATACAAAGATACTTCTGTATGCAGACAGATAATGTCACAACTGCTTTATATCAGCTATTAATTTCAAGCAATTTGCCATGTATTGTCAGCAACAGCAGCATTTATGATGTTACAATGTTGTGTTAAAATGTTTATAAAATCGGAGCACCTATGTATCTGAGTTTTTGCTTTTACTGACATCAGAGCATGCAAAGTCTCTTTACATCATCTTCTTAAATTAATAGACCACTGAGACTAATGTAATAACTGATATCTATAAACACCTTATTTTTAAAGGACTTATTTTATTAATACTCTGGTAGAATCCAGGAAACCTCATGAAAGCTCAGAGCTTCATACAGTAAACACTAGAGAAGAAACAAAGACCAGAGAATCAGGCACAGGCAATTGCACAGCAGACAAAAAGTACGTGACACAGCTTGGACAGAGTTAGGAACAGAAAGCAGCAGAGAGACTCTCCTCCTCCCAGTTCTTCAAATGTTTCAAACATTAAACACCCTCAGCACTGAAAACAAGAAGCTGTGGGGTTTGTTTTATTTTTATGTTTGTGCATTATATTTGCACGTTGTCAGAGTATTCCGATTTTTTTCCGAAATAGTTCAACATTCCTCTCTTGCCCTGAACTCTGCTCTGAAGAACGCAGTCATCAAAATATTTAAAATCATAATTACATGGCTACCTAGAATGGGCCCTGCTAAATAGTAAGGTAGTGTATTACCTGAGTTCCCACAAAAGGACTATCGGTGATTTTAAATGGACAAAGACATACATTGCATTTGTGCGTATTCAAAGGCCTTTATATTTCACTGCTCAGAAGAGGAAATAGGGAGAAAAATGGATAACACAGCCAGAACTCTGCACCAAAGCGAGCTGCAAGCGCAGGATGAAAGCTGAATTCTTCTGCAATGTTGTGCTGTATATTTAACACAATAACACTCGAATTATGGTAGAGTGCTGCAGGCAAATTCAAATTTCTCGTTCACGTACCTTCAGGAACACTGCTGTCCAGCAGAATAGGGTTTCCAACTGCTTCAACTACATTTCCTTTCTCGTCAAATGTAACATTTAAGTAACCGAGATATTTTCCATAAGCGTAAGCTTGTATAACTGGCACCTTCCTCCCATCATCTGAGTCAACCATGAATGGATATGGGCCAGCTGGCTGTTCAGTAGAGGGTGGGGTGCCTGCACGGAACAACAATGTCAAGAGGGTCTTCAGCTCACGTGACCTTCAAGGAATTGTTAGAATGACACTTCAAATGCCTCTCACCCTTAAAAAAATAAATAGGATATTAAGCAGAACCAGCTATGAATGTACGAGAGGACAAGCGTGCATTTAGCTGTTTGGTTATGTTAATTCATATGAGAGGATGTTGGTTTTAGGACTCGAGCTCTAATAACCACGACAGTGTTTTTAAAGTTGTGACAGCACACTTGTCCATGACATCATGTCATGATAGCAACAACAGCACTTTTCATTCTGATTATCCTAATCTAAACCTCTAAGTAATGCACACATACCAGCTTCTGGCTGATAAGCCTTCACACTACTTTATTCTGTATCAGATAGAAAATTAGAACATTAGTAAAACATAGAAAAAAAAAGTATGATCTATTTTTTTTTGATAATATGCAGTCAGAATACCTAGAAGCAGTTCTGTAAATTTTTATGTACACCCAACTGATTTTTGTTACTATACCAAACTTAGTCTCCAAAATTTCAGGCAGGCTGCAAACCTTTTGCAAAAGCAAACTTCATCAGCATGAGAGTTAAGTAGTCATAGATTTAAAACACTTCTCAACCTGCAAAGTTTGAAGAGTGATTAGATGTAGGATTTGGAAACAGATACATTAAAGCAAGGTATTTCCAGAGAAGAGAGATCTTGGCTCAATCAGCACAGGCTACCACAGGATTTAGAAATCATGTGTGGGAGGAAAGTGGCAAAGGACGCCATGCAGCACTTGTCCCAGGGGTACCAGCCTCCTCTCTGTGTCCTTCATAATGTTATCTGAATAGCATCACACCCTCTGATATTCCCGTTAGCATTTATTTCTTCCCCACTGTCAGCAAAGACCATGTTTGGGCAGCTCTGAGAGGTGTCACGTGCTCTGTGACAGGTCCTGCTGCAGAGCCCTGCCAACGCCTGCTGCTCCTTCCCAATTTTCCCATCCATGGGACTGTCGCATTCCGATGGGCAAGAGCTGGGGTGCCGCAGGTGGGGACGTGGGAGAGCGGGCACACAGGATGTGAATAGGGAGGAAAGCAGGCTCCTGACTTCCACTGCTCACAGCACAACTGGTTTCCTCTCATTTGCAGTTGTTTATGTAACATGAAATCCAGGGATGATAAGCATGACAAATGTTCCTCCCAGAACACTAATGTGATTCATATTTACCTCTAATCTCTCCTCTTCTCCAGGGAGAATGGCTGGAACAAATGACAAGCTGACCAAAATTCACCAAAGAACTGTTTTTTTCTACTTTTAGCCTGGCCAACATAGACGGTTTCTTGGTAGTGCCCAGGCCTCTTCACTATTTGACATTTATTTGGGGAAGAATTTAAGAAATCCTGTAACTAATGAGAACCCTGAAGGCTTTATACATGCAAAAGTGACTTTGTTTTTTTTTTTGAACTGAAAAAGGAATTAGTTTTGATCTCTTGCCTTTGTTTAGTCCTTGAATGAATGGAACATTAGCATGAGGAAGTTATGCTTTCTGGTCATCATTTTAGTTTCTATCTATAGTTTCTCTCTATTAGTTTCAATTGTGAACAGTGACATTTTGACAACTACAGCAAAGATTTGTTAGTCAATGCCTGTAGAGTTCGTGTCTCAAAGTGATACCAGTAGTGGTCAAAACGCCTCATTGGGTGCGGTCCATAGAGGTGCCATTGTTCACAACCTGGAATCGTGAGGTGCCTAGGAGTTGAGATCTCTGGGTGCATATCCCATCTCGATCTGTGAGAGTTCACAGGCACATCTCTCGTCATCTCAGACAGTGCCCCTCTATCAGACTACTACAGCTATCATTTTGAGGCACAAACTCTCTACAGGCATTGGCTAAACAGTCTTTGCAAAGGAGTCTGCACTCTATTGTGAAAATCCATGATGAACGCACACTTTGAGTACTGTGTACATCCTTTGTTTTCCCATCTCCAAAATAGTTTAATAAAACTGCAGAAAAATGCCACCAGCGGGCAGTAGGCTGCAAACAGAAAAAAAAGAGCAAGGTCCCTGCAGGACGCGCAGGTCAGCAGTGGAACGCCCTGCCACCGGGTGCCGTGAATGCGGAAAGGCTGAAGGGGCGCAAGGGGAGATGGGGCAAGTTCAGGGAAGAGAAGTTCCAGTGGGGGCTAGGGAATAATACGGGGGCTAGGGAATAATACTAAGCCCCTGAGCTGCAAGCTGCTGGGAGCATATTTGAGTACAGCATCTCCACAGGCTTGCCCATGTGTACGCTCTTCCCTCACCGTCACCCCTCAGTTGCTCTTGAAGATGAGACGTTGGGATGGATGGTCCTTTGCTCTGCTCTGGTTCAGCCACTTCTCCCCTGGACCCCTACACTAAGTGTTTGCAACCTCTAACTTGTAGGTGCATAAATCCTTTGTGGCTCCAGCTTAGTGATCAAGAGATATTTTGTACTGTGTAATGTGTAAGTGTAGTATGCAACTGTTTCTCTTTATCAAGTGGGACAGTAAAAGGTGAGAGCCAGGTGGAGAGAAGATCTACAGTAAACATGAGACAAAAACAGCATGAGAACGTGAAAGGTAGTGAGTACATAGAGGAGAGGATGAAATAGCACAAACCATTCTAAGAGGTGAAGTTCCTAGGGTACATGGTGCTACTCCGTGACTGGGGCACAAGGCGAATTTTGCTGAAAGTTACAGAAAATTCCAGTTACCCTCTCAACCAGTTGATGAAGTTTCTGCTAAATTTAATGTGCTATCTTTGATGGTTTTAAAAACAGCCTTTCTTTTACTTGTGGCACAGGGAAGGAAGCAGCACTGGAGAAGGAACGAGCTGCCAATGGCAGGATCTGCCTAAAGTAGCGTCGCTGCAGAAGAAATGAAACGAGACTGACAATGTTCTCTCTGGAATGATGTTTATCTCTTGGGGAGAAAAGAATAAAGTCACATGAAAAGAGGGACTGAACGAGATAGAGGAAACTTGGGAAAGGGGAGATGTACAGGCATTTTTTAATGGCAGGCCTATGATAAACCTATGAATGCAGAATCAGATTCCACAGAAGATCAACTTCAGCAACACTTTTGAAGTTTTATACAATTGATTTTCTTGGTTTTGTCACACGCAAGGTTAAATGTAAACATCTTGTTTACTCTTTTATCTATCTGAGCTTGAAACACATCAGTACCTGTGGCAATAATTTACCAGTATTGCTACCTTACTTCCTGTGTCCTGCTTTGTCTAGGTTACCTCGCCCATCTGCAGCATCAAGGAACATTTTAGTGAGTTACAGCAATTCTTGCTCACTAACTGTTTAAAAATTAGTTTCTTCCATGGAAGTTATGGAGAGGTACCAGCCATGAATCTGGCCCAGCATTGCTAGCAGTAAACTATATTTGTGAAAAGTCCTCTGAATTTAAGGAGAAACGATCAGTTTCAGCTTTGCTTTAGAAGTAACATTTCATTAAAAAGTAAAATACCTGTATAGAGAAATGTGTTTGTATGTCCTCCGACTACAACATCCACTCCTTTCACCTTTTGGGCAATATTTTTGTCCACAGTAAAACCAGAGTGTCCTAGTGCAATTATTTTGTTTACTCCCACAGCAGTAAGTTTGTTCACTTGTATTTGTAATGCTTCAATTTCATCTTCAAAGATTACATCATCACCTTAAAAAAAAAAGAGGAAGCATGAATGTATTTACAAAGCACCTTAATTACCAGCTTTTTCCAACAAATACTAGTTGATAGTGGATACTATTTTGAATAACTAATGGAACTTTGAATGGCAGCGGCATTCAAATGTCCTTGGTTCACGCTCCTAACCTGACCTGATGTTCTCCAGTCTCTCAAGAGTACCTGTGTGCCTAGACTAATTCAATTCTTTTCACTGAAATGTGTATACTTGCCTATACTAAGTTATAACTCCATTAAAAAAAAAAAATCCAGTGATGATAATTGTGGCATCTAAAATTGAACAGCTTTTTAAAAATTATTACTATTTAGCTGGAGAAAGGAAAATAAATATGTCAGTAAGTGCTTGGGTATAAACACTTTCATAGCACTATAAAGTATTTTTCTTCCCATATTATATCTCTTTGAGATCTTCCACCTTCTCCCGGATTAAATCTCTCTCTTTTTACTGTACACTCACCTCATTTTCCTCCTCTCCTTAGGCTTTAAACATCAACTTCTTCAGAGTCCTGTACTACACTCTGAATTGCTTTTTTTATACAAATTATCTCACCTAAGTGAACCACTATCAGTAATACCAAACAACAGCACAGCACACAATTGATCTGCTATCCCAAAAGGAGAACATAAAGAACAGAGAGTCTGGAAAGGAGAAAGCTCCTCTGGACTACAGTGTTGGGAAACTCACAATCTTTCTGAAATGTTTCTGTGCCTGCTGAAATTATTCTAACACGACAAACGGTTACAAGAATGCAAGGCAAACACGCACTTTCATCGTGGTCACAGTGTTTAGGGTTGCGCAAAAGGACTTCCTATGTAAGAGGCTAATTTCTTTGACAAAGATTTAAGAACAGAGTTAAAGAACAGAGTCAACAAACTGTAATCCTAAACTCACCGGTGAAGACAGCTGAATAATGTTTCTACCAATTCTCCGCCTACCTAATGCCTCTCTTTCCTGCAGAGTATTTTTATCAAATGGTTCTGAAAATGCCTTTAAAGTCAAAAGATTTACATTATTTCATAACAAAGGAAGGAGTGAAACTAATTCATAATTCAATGCAAAACGTCTCAGGAAATGAAGAGGAAACGGCCACAATGGAAGAGATAAAAGAGGGTTATATGAATTGGTTAACCACCACACCCACGGAATAGTTCTACAACTGCCAGAGGGAATCTCTGTACTGCACATTTCAGAGTAAATTGTGTAGAGCATCCCCACATTTTCTTCTTGTGGACCTCTTCTTAAGATCAAAGAGTCATAAACTAATTGAGGTTGGAAGAGACCTCCAGGGGCCATTGACTCCAAAACTCATTCAGAGCAGGAACGCAAAGCCAGATGAGGCTGCTCAGGGTCCTGTCCGAGCAAGCTGAAAACCCACAGCCTCGCTGGGCAACCTGTTTCATGGCTTAACTGCTCTTACCGTGACAAATCTTTTCCTTACGTCCCTAAGGACGTCCAAAATTTCCTGTGGTGCTACTTGAGCCCATTGTCTCTTGTTCTTTCTCTGGGCCCTTCTCAGAAGAGTCTCTTCCTGTCTTCTCTATAAACACCCTCAAGACAGTGAAAGACTACAGTTAGATCCCCCTCAGCCTTCCTTCCCCAGGTCACCAGCTTCAGCCCCTATTTCTACGTCCTTGTGCTTGACAGAAGCTGGGCCTAATGCATAGCTGCTGGCCGAAGACAAAGTCCGAGAAGCGCTCCTTGAGCATAGGCCCGTTGGGTGCTCATCTCGCCACTTGTGGACCAGCTACAATGGCCATGCACACCATGGTGGGGATCAGTTCTGTAAAGAGAGCTGAGATCTCCAAACAAAGGGCTAGATGTGGACTGCCTGTGACAGCAGGCAGATCCCTGCACCCCACCTCACCCTCAAAAAGGGATTCCTGCTTTGGGGATGTAGGTACTGCTCTCATACCCCCTCCTTGATCTAGCCATGGCATGTCACACAACTAGTGTCTCAGCCATTGCAGGACTTCATTAAATTTATCTGGAATTGGCCAGCAGGTTCAAAAATTGTACAGTGGGGGACCAGAAAAGCAACTGAATTTCTCATTTCCCTAAGAAATCAGGCGAAAAGCAACATACTGCCTAGTACTTCATTGCCCATTTTTCTAAAGAATCTGAATTGAAATACAGTTCTTAAATAAGAGTTATCTACTGCTTGTGTCAGTATTCCACTTCTCTCTCAAGTTATTGAATTGAGGCGACAACCTCTTCTCTTTTTAGCTCGGGGTAGTTTCAGATAAAACACCCAGACTGAACAAGGAAAAAGAACTGGCTGCATGTTTAAAATATTACGCAAGCTAGCCAGAACAAAGTGGGATAAATGGAATTTAAAATTCCATTTTAGAAAACTGGCCAAGTTGATATTTTTAGTAAATATTTTGCTGCTTGTAGGGTTTTAGAGTAAGCTGCTTTGGGTTTCTACCTTACACAAAAAGTGGACAAAATGAGATGTATTATTTCACGGTACCAAACGTGTACGTAGCACCTCTCAGGACAGGTAGAGACATTAGCTATTTTGGGGGTTTACAACATAATTTCAGAATGAAAGCAAGTGAGCCGGTAGCATCAAATACAAGAAAGACGGTCTTGGGGATTATCAGTGCAAAGCAAGAACATAGACAAGTCTGCCAATGTACCAAGGTATGAATAACTCTTGCAGGACACGTGGCTGGGCGTTCAGTTGAGATAGCTGTATACAGCAACACAGAGGCGAACATTAGAAAAACTGCCAATTGGCTGTAATCTATAAACTGTGCTAAGTGTTCCCCATCCCTCTGGTTTCCAAACAGTAACATTAACAGTACCTTCAGCAGAGATTAATTGTTCCTTCGCAATGGGAACACTGAGATTTAAGGACTTTTTAATTTTAGTATGTTGATAGCTGTTTTACACTATGAAAAGTACAAGCAGTAAATTCATAATTGTGTTGTAGTTATTGAGATTTAATGATAGAAGAAATCACACTCATAAAAATTTCCATGGAAAGTGGTCATGTAGGAATTCGTGTTTCAGCATTTTCAAGCTTTCTATTTTGAAGCCCTGAAAATGCTGTAAGAGTGTACAGTATGCCAAAGCAATTACTGCTGAGGCTGAGCAAACTGAATCATCTGGGAAAAGTGTGCAGAGATAAGCAAGGTGCTGAGCTTAAAATTCACAGTGTATCTTATTCATTGAACTAAGGAATTAGGCTGATAACGATTAGGCTGAACGATTTTGCCACTGACCCAACTCTGCCATGATTTTATCAGTCTGAAGGACTGCTAGGTCCTGGTGATACTGTCACTGACTTACACTAACATATCCTGAACTCACATTTTCAAAGCTTGCAAATGTTCCTCCACACACTGAGAAGGCAATGCAGAAAGTAATAAAAACCCTGATCACTACAAATGGTAGTAGTTAGATTTCGCCCTGTTGTTCGTTATTGTGGAATGTAAGTATTCCGCTTAGCTTAGGGCTGCTTTAGCTGCATATATGGAGCTAACAAGCCTCCCCTTTTAATACTGTTTTTTCTAGTTGCAGTCACTGTTAAAATGTCTCTGCATATTGAGACATTCAATATAATGTTTAGACGTTACTGGAAGAGTATTTAAATGCTTCAGAGGATCACTCCAATGCTATCTGGATTTTCCTCTGGTATAGTTATTTGCAAGAAAGTTAACCTGATGACCTCCCCACATCAACACAGGTGTTTCGAAGAAGAGCCAAGATCTACTTTATTAACTCTTAGTGAAGAACAATATTGGACAAAACTGGCTGTATGTACATTTCTCAAGTTGAGCACGATGTCGGATGATACCGACACACTCTCACGCACAGGTGAAATTCTATTGCCTACACAAAATACAGATCAATTTTCTTTTTCATTGGGGGAAAAAAATAGACAGGACTCCCAAAACCACAGCATTGTAAAATAGGAGTCAGATACAGAAATCTATTCTGACCTCAGACATCCACTTCCTGATAGTTTAAACAAACAGTGTAGGAACTAAATGGCACAGAAGGAACAGTTGTACATCATAATACTTCCTTTAAGTACTGAATATTCCTTTTCTCAGGAAAGCTATGCATTACTTCTTTATTACTATGCAATGGAAAGAGACGTAATAATATGAAGTCTTTTTTCAGTCCGGAAAATATTTTAAATCAATGCTTAAGGCATCCCAGTTCCTTCTAGAACCCACTGCAAAAAAAAAACAGGAAAGAAAGTCTGATTTTCTCAGAGAGGGACTGAACTGTGAGCAGGCAGTGACTCAGATCTCCTATGGCTGATATAAATGTTTCCAATTTTATTTACATTTATTTTTTCCATTTTATTTTACTAAAAACAACAACAACAACAACAAAAAACAAAACAAAACCCCTTAAATGTTGGAATAAATAGTCAGAAATGGACAAGTCTCTTCCTCATCAACTCTAATTTTACTCAAGAATGAAGCACTTGTTGTAAAAGCTGAATGGGTGTTCCTTCTGTAGTCTAATTTCTGGAAATATCTGACAGACCTAAAACATCTTGGGCAATTTCTCCTTCAAAAACACAGAAAAAGCTCTCCATGCTTTTACCAGTGCTTAAGCATGGAGGCATCCATGAGCAAAATTTCAACACACAGCAGTGTCTTTGAACACATTTCACTCTAGAGACAAGCTGTATTCATGACTTAACACTTATTTAAATGGATAAATAGCAATATGAATATAAATAAATAAATAAAAACACCACTAAAACCCCCAAAGCCCCCTCCCAGCTTTCCTACTATCTCACTGGCCTTCTTACATTCTTAGATAATTCACTGATGCTAGATAATTCAGTTCTGCGTGAAAAAATCTCTCTGTGCCAACAAGCCTTCACCAGTTTAAAAACTAGGCAGTTAAAGGGTCAGTCATACAGGGATATAGTGACAAAACAACAAACTTTCCAACTGAAAACATTCATCATCTTTTGATTCAGACAAGTAGGTAAGTAATAAAATAGCAATAAAGGGTACAGACTTCTTACACACTAAAGAAAACATACCTGGCTGTGAAAGAAAGGAAGTTTCCTTTGTAGTATAGCCGACGATGCCTATTTTTTCTGAGTCAACATCAAGTATTTTAAAAGGATAAACATAGTTCATCATTTGGTTTCCTAATGGGGTTTTTCCCTTAATGTTTGCACTCAGGATTGTAAAATTAGCATTTCTAAGCAGAGGATCCAATAATCCACTCACACCTTCATCAAACTCATGGTTGCCCAAAGCCTGTGAAAAGCAAGAAGAAAACTTGAGACCCTTCCTCCAATATTCAGTATAAATACTTCATAAATGACATACAAGGTATGTTGGAGAGAGCGAAGTCTGTGTTCTAGGGAAGAACACTCTATCTTGTCTAAAACAGCACATTCCTGTTTCTCACAAACACAGAAATGTTACTTTTTTTTTAGGTTTAGGGTTTTGCTTTTCAGATACTCTTACATCAATACAGATGTGAAAGTCAGAGTCTAAAACCTATCTAAATACGTGTTTGCATTCATACACCAGATTAGAACCCAGCGGTTTTTCATCCCGTAACTGCAAGAGGGAGGATTAACAGTAACCACCAAGGAAAACATGCATTTTGTGTAAGAAAAACACATTGTTAAAAAAAAAAAAACAAACCTGAAGAAAATGTTACATGCCAATGACAATATTTATTATCTTTAAATAAAATATGTATTTTAAGAGCTTGTGCTTGGACTGCAGTTTCTAAAACACATTTATTCACATTTAGCGTGAGTTCTTGTGCGCTCTAACACGTAACAAGCAAATGTAATTTTCTAGCTGTCATCGGTATGTGGAAGCTCTCATACCCAGTGGAAGCTCTAATATTTACCAGCCAGTAAGGATCTCCATAGACAATCTGCTGTAGGTGTGCACACGCACAAGTGTTCGTAACACAGTGAAGTCTTAAGAGTATCATAGAACACGAGCAGCCCAGTTTATTCAGTAGCAAGATAATACTACCAAGAAGATGTTCTGTTGGTTTAGGTTGCTAAACAGAAAATAATGGACTTACCTTAAAAGACCACAGAATTGCTCATCCCCACCCTGCTTTCATGCTCAGCCCAAGTTGCTGCATGCCTGTGCCTGCAAGTTTGGCGACAGCCAGAAAATCCCCAGAGAGGGCAGCTACGCAGAAGCTCGACACACGCAAGAACCTCGTAGCACACTGAGGTGTTAGGAAAGAAAAGGATGTACGGAAATGTGGTAATAGATTAAGTTGGCACATGCAGCAGGGTTCCAGGTGGCAACCGGAGCAGAGCATGAAAGCGGTGCTAAAGTCGAGCAGCCAACTCTTCCAAACACAAATGTGCTCATATTTCATCCTGAAGATTAAGCTGGGAAAGCTGCATTCGTCATCTAAAAAGACTTACATACCTCTCTGCTGTACTTAGATAAAGAAACCCGTGTGCCTGTTCCAGTTTTTATTCCCCAAACAGACTACATCCGTGCCAGCCCAAGGAGGACCCTGAAGTCACTACAAGCAGAGATGGTTAGCATTTTGATCAACTGATTGACGGTGTCTTTCTTTCGGGGGAGACAAGGCTCCTGGCTCCCCTGACCCCCACAGGCAGGGAGTCGCTGGCGTGCTGGGTGCCAGCACGGCCCTGTGCAGAAATCAGGAAATTGGCAGTGTCTTGTATCTGCAACCAACTGCTCCTGCTGACGCCAGTGAGAAGACTGCTGTCACCCCAGGGAAGGAGTCAAATTGTTCTCATGCTGCTGCAGCACTTTTCAAACAGAACTGAGAAGTATGCATAAGAAAATCCTGACTTTGGAAAACGCAGCGTGCTCTAACTGTATTCCACTTCCACCTGAATTCTAACTGCTACCTAACCTGCCGTAAAAAAAAAGAAAGAATAAAAAAAAGAATCAAACCCTATGGAAACTCATTTTGATGCAGACTGATGTTCTGAAAGGATGGCTGCAGACTGATAGAGCATCTTCCTTTTGGCTGAAACATATACCTTCTGTTCCTCCTAAATACACAGTTATACCCCAAAACAACTGGTTGCAAATGAAATAAGAATTTGAATTGTATGTAACTGCCACTAGCTCATCATGGAAAAGGAAAAAATCATACTTATGAAATCTTGTTTCTCTTGGCTTTGTAACTTGCGTTTGGATAATTTCATGTCCATTAGGATAAAAGCTTTGATCAAAACTTTTCCCATGGTGTGGGTGGTTATAAAGTCTCTTGTTCGTGAGAAATCGCTGGTGTCTAATAATACAGTCTTATTTTTGATGACGCGATGGAGGTTGTGGATCATTTGGGGTTCCTTTACTCTACCCAACCACCCTTATGCACAGAGCTTCTCTGACTTTTTATCTTTGCGATAACCCTTCACCAAATCCGAATGCACTGGCCAATGTAAGTGTAAGTCACAATGGGGAATAAACAGAAATATGCAGGCGCACAGCAGGTGGTCGTATAATCCTCCTTTTCACAAGAAACCAGGCTGAAAATATTTCAAAAAATCACAATACAAGTTAACATAAAGATGCAAATTAACAGTAAAGCTAGAACACTTCTCTCAGCCCTCCAATTACTGCCTTTGTGGTGCTTAATGTGAATTTTGGTGTCAATCACACCAAAAAGCAAAGCTAGTGACAAGAAGATTTGGAAGAGGATACCTAGCTAAACAGGAGAAAATAGGCTTGACGTAATAACAGGCATAAATGAGAAAAGGAGAAACCTAAGAAAAGGAAGTTTGTCCCACTTGTGTAACAAACCTCTGACTCCCACGGCTCCCCTGCCCTCATCCTGTAACAACTTCTATGACTCATATTCCCTCCTTCACCTTCTTTGCAATCCTAGTCCAGTACTTTAGCTTCTAACCATTCTGGTAATCCCCACCCCTTCTGCTATGGCTGTCACTTCCCAAATTCTACTTAAAGAAACACTAGCTCACTTCTCTGCAGTATGGCTCTTACCTCGCTCCCTGGTCAAGTGGTCACCTACTTCACCTAAGGCATTAGCATCCAGTACAAGTCTCTGGATATCCAGTATAGTCTAGATCTTTTTTTTTTTTTGATTTGATTGCAATGAAAAAGCTAATGGGATCTCCTAACCAGACTGCTGATGATTCGATGATTCCTACATAACATATTCCTAAAGCTGGGCACTAGTTTGATACTGCTGATTTCACCTAAAGGAATTTCTTCTTGCGATACGATCAAGAACCGAACAAGATCCTGGCTTGTCCATGAACCCGTCAAACAAGCAAACGTTAAGGCTAAGAAAAAGCAGCCAGCAGCAAGCTTTGGGAAGAAAGGTGAGAAAAGCCATCTTGAGCTCTCTCTCTGCACTGCAGAACCCCAAAGCTCTTCCCAGCTCTCAGTAAGTCCTGCAGGCACACATTCCTCCCCATCACCACTGGGAGGAAAAACCCTGGTAATGTTAGTTTTAAGATTAGGAAAAGGTTCATTAGGCAAAACAAACAGACAGCAGCATCCTTCACAGAACTGCCGGTCTGGCATTAGTTGTGTTTAGCCCAGGAGAGTGCATTCGGACAACATTTTCCCTTCTGTAGCTGTTCTGGGCCAGAGGAAAGGAGTGGCTAAAGCCATTTTTGCTGGGAAAGAAAAGCGCGGTCCTCTCCAGAGAAATCAAAAACGTGAAGACAGAGGATGTGACATGCTCAGAACAAGATTGTCCCCTCAATCTCAAACGTAACTCTCATCTCTTTCATCCTTTCTGGTGTTGTCCACAAGCGAAAGAAGCCACAGCAATTCTTTATACATTAATAGGCTACTACTCTGAGAAGCAGAGAGAAAAGATTTAAGGACGCAGAGTGAAATCCGCCAGCCTCAGTCCCAGATTGCTCAGTCTTCCTCTCGGCACTCGGCAGAGCAGAAGAGGCAGGGTGAAGGCGCAGGACTGGATCCCCCTCTCTCAGGTGCGCCATGAGGGTCACTGGGCTACTCGCACCCTGCGGCAGCCAGGGCCACCTCATGCCCAGACCCTCACATCTCGTCACGGCCCCAGATCTGGTGGCACTGGACACGACCAGGGTGTTTCCGATTAAAACCCCAAATCCAAGCCCCTTGAAACAGCCCTGCCGCTGTGCGCCTTCTGTCCCTCCCCGCAGGACCGGAGCCAGCTGGGCTGCCAGCCCCGGGCCCCCTCGGCAAGGCTCGACCCCTCCGTCGCGGGCCAGGCTCCTCGCCTGGTTTCGCTGGGCCCGCTGCCGTGCCCCTGCCCAGCCCCGCTCCAGCAGAGCCCGACCGGCCCCCGCTCGCCCCAAGCCCCCGCCTTTCCCGACGGCAGCTCCTTGGCCGCGTCCTTTCCTCCCCGCAGCCTCGGGGCACGCTCCCGCTTTCCGGCGCCCGGCGGGGCTGCCAGCGCACGCCCGTACTCAGCGGGATGCCCTCCACCTAGCACGGCTCCTCCCGCCGTCGCCGAGCCCCCCGCCTCCGACGCAGCGCTACCCAAAACCGAGCGAGGCAGGAATACAGCCGGCACCCGCGGCAGCGGGGGGCAGCCCCCGCCGCGCTGCTCGCCGCCCCCCGGCCCGCTTTACCATGGCGTCGTAGCGCAGGAGGTTCATGAAGTGGACGGCCTCCCGGCCCTTGAAGCGGGAGAACCACACCGTGCCCTGGTACTGGTCCCCCGCGTCCAGCAGCAGCACGTTGCGGTGCGCGGCGCGCTCCGCCGCCACCCGCGCCGCCCTCCGCGCCACGCCGCCGAA
>VXAL01010184.1:0-61879 GCA_013399475.1 Chauna torquata | reverse complement strand
CGCAGCGTCCGGGGAGGCTCCGCGCTCGGCTGCGCGGGGTGCGAAGCCGCAGGTGCTCAGCGCCGGCACCCGGGGATCAGCGCATCCCTTCGTCGGGAGCGGGGGGCTCGCACGGCCCGCGGGGGGCTGCTAACCCTCGGGGCTGCTGCCGCGGAGCGCGCCGAAGCCCCCGGTCTGAGCGGCGCGGCCGTGCGCGCCCCGACCCCAGCTCCCCGCCGGGTCCTGCCGGGCCCGAGATGCGCTCTCAGCCGGCTGCTGGAGGTGGCACGGGGGGAAGACTCGGGCGGCAGCCAGGGGACAAACTCCAACGCTTACAGGAAGCCTTGGTGGATGTTTAGTGCGCTGAAAGGAGTTTCTCAACCTTCACATGAAAGTGTTTGTTTTCAGGGTTCCACCCAGCCTTTCCCCTCCTCTTTCTCCAGCGATGCTTAAAATAAAGAGTGCTATTTCAGCCCCAGAATGACTTACGCTACTTTAAGAGCTGATTTAATTATAGCTTTAGTGTTTTCAGTGTAGGCTCATGAATTGCTTTCAAGACTATTTCTGTGGTTAAATGCTAAGCTTACGGTTGTGGTTTGGCACATGCTTGCTGACAGAAAAACAGGAACACCGATGCCTTAAATAAGCAATTTGTTAGGGGTACTGTGTGGGGTGACTGCCATTGCGGTAAATCAAAGCAACCGGTGGCCCCCACCTGTCCCTTTAAGTCGTGTATCCGCAACGTGGGTCCACATACGCTGCAATTAATAAATTACCAAATTAGCTGGAGAATGAAATTTTTGAAAGATAGCTTTTGATGTGCTTTAACTTCCCTTGATGTGCTTTAACTTCCCTGTAATCCCCTGCAACTTTTGGGCAATCTCACATAGTAAGCAGTGGCTGGTCGATTTTTTTTTTTTTTTTTCCTTAAAAGCAGAAGTTTCCCCATTGCATAGAGAAGTGATGGTTTCCTACAGCATTGCAGAGGCTGTACGCGTTGCTGTCTCCTTTCCTCTGGGTGATGTCATGCCATGGTTTCCTGGGTACCCAAAGCCTGCGGGATGGAATCTGAACTCATTTGGTCTGTTTGTTTCCTCAGATGGCTGGAAAGTGAATGAACCTGTATTTTCGTCCATGATGGCTATGTTCCACTGTCCCCATGCTCCCATATGTGACGTGAATTAAAATAGCTCTGTGGTATCTTCTCATTTCCTTGGATGACTACGCTGGGCAGTGCCTATCCCATCCCAGGGAAATCCCTAATGGCATGAGCCACGCTGGCAAAACCTGGAGTTGCCCTTCCTCTCCTCCTTTTCACATCCCCCTCCACTGCTATGCTTCCCGCTTCCGCTGGCTCATGCAGACAGCCTGGTTGGGATCCATTTCAAAGCCAAGGCGTTTACATTTAGGTGTCCACAAGTAGTTGCCTACACCTGCTCTAATTTGGCTAAACTTTGACTGTGGCCAATGGAAATCTGGTCAGGACAGTCACTGGCACTTACAGAGTGAACAGATCAACCCAGAGCAGACACACCTGCTGGGATTCAACACCTAAACAAGGGTGCTGCTGCTGGTTGGTGGTCTCCAGGTGTTGCTCTAGAAAGGACTGTAGAATCACAGAATGGTTTGGGTTGGAAGGGACCCTTAAGGATCATCCCGTTCCAACCCCCTGCCATGGGCAGGGACACCTTCCACTAGACCAGGCTGCCCAAAGCCCCATCCAGCCTGGCCTTGAACACTTCCAGGATGATCTCATGTAGGTCTTGTGTCATATCTGTCAGCCTCATGCGACTGTCTTGGATGTCTGGATGTCTATTTGGGCAACCGAGTGCCTCATGTCACGGCTGGTCTGCTGGATTGCTCTTTAGGGCACATTCCCTGTAGTGACTAGATCTCCACTGACTTTATGAGAGTTTAGACAGCTCATTACAGGTAGAAAGCAAACGCCTGTGCTGAAGTCGGTCATGCCCCCTTCATCCTGATCCAGCAGCCCTGCTCTGAAACTGCTAAACAAATAGCAACACCAGCATTATCAAGTGCCCCAAATCTGCTAGGAAGTCAGCTGTGTCAAAAACAAAGACAACTCTGGCCAGTCACTCTCCTTCTGCATGGCCAGCCTTGCATTCATGTGTGCACCTAATGCCATTTAGCTTGTTGGCACCTGTTTGACCTTATCTTCTTTCCTCACCAATCATCATTCACAGCCATTTCTAAACAAATACTGGTTCTGCCCACCAGAGCTCTGTGCAAACATGAGGAAAAAAAAAAAAGCAGAATGCACTTGCACACACAATATTGTCTTTGACTTGCACAGCACAGCCCAACTGCAAACTCCACGGAGCTCTTTCATGTCTGGAACAGGCTGTCAGAAACAGCTTGGGATGTCCTAAGACACTGCATCTTGTGTATCAGGGATGGACAGTGGAGTGCTCATGGGGGCCCACCCTGCCTCTTGTGCTTGCTGGCCACGACCATCCACAACATCCCCCTTATCAAGCTTCCCACTCTGATTCTGCAAGGATCTCACCTCCTGTAACATTCATTTACGAGGTGATCAGACACCCAAATAGGCGTCCTCTTGCCGTGGGAAAGGTTCTTTGATGACTACCTTTATCTTGGAAAACATCTTATTGGACATTAACTAAGGCAAGAAGAGGGAGCAGGTGTGGGACCAGCCTTGTGCTGAAGATGTCTACTCCAGAACCATGCCTGGATGCCCAGAACAGGGAAACCTGAGTGAAGAGACATGTTACTAAAACAGGATGACCACCAGCTACCTTGTCCATCGTGAAAATGCACAGAAGTACACCTAAGACTGCTAGAGAAGACAAGAGAGGCACCAGAAAGTGTGTGTCTATGAGGAAAAGAGAACAGCTAAAGGGAGGAAAAAAGTGTTGTGTGCATAACTGTTACTTGACTCTTCTTTTTCCACTTCTGCTCCTCTGAAATCGGTGAGCAAGCCACACTCTAGGAAGAGTCAGTGGTGCATCCTGTGACCCTGGAGATTGGTCTTTGTATTCAGCACAGGCACATGTTTCAGGAAAGCTCTTCCAGAGCTTCTTTAATCATTTCCAAAGCTCTCGCACAGGACTGGTTCTGACATGGGCTAAAGATATTCAAAACAAATGTTGCAAAGCCTGGTTGGGCAACGGTGAATTCCACACACAGCCAGCAGTACCTCGAGAGAGCACGGGTATTCTCTCTCCCTCGTTGTGGTTTCTCTCTAGGAAGTGGGTTGCTCTGCGTTGTTCCTCTGGGTCACTTGACAGAGTTGTTCGGACAACGAGCTCTTGGTCTTGCAGTGGAAGCCACCATGCAACAAAGGATAATGAATATGTATTGACTTTGGGGGTTAAACATTACTAGAAGTAATTCCTGGAACTTTTGCCACTCTATTTATCCCATGGCATCTCTGTCACAGGGCCTCAGCAGCTCACACCAGGCATTGCAACTTACTTGGTTTCAAAGTATTGTGGGTCAAGAATGAGCCACTCAGCTGCACTGGATGGCTTCTAAGACTCAGTCCACTGAGGCCAAAGGAACCGTCTCTTCAGGGACTGGCTTTGAGATGACTAAGAGCTGTCACAGACGCTGGCAGCCAGCAGGGTACACATTCTGTGTGGGCGGACCTTCTCATGCTTTACCACAAGCATTTCAGGCTGGCCTGGCTGAGCAAACAACCGACTGCAAGGAACAGTGTTTCCTGGTATTCCTCTGCTTAGCGGTGTTACAGGAATAACCAGACTTCTCTCTTTGGCCTTTACATAGAAAGGGGCTTTCTTTGTTATCCTTCTAGCTGTAAGTTTGCAAGACTCTAAACCGAGGTCGGCCACTTCTTACCCAGAAACAATGAGCTGCCTCAGAGTTCAGAAAACTGTCAGTGTGAGTAAAAACGTCTTTGGTTTCTCACACAGCTCATCTCCTCCATTCATGGCTTCATTTTGTCCCAGATCACATAATCTCTGAGAGACATGCTCTCATTGATTCTCCAGGGCTGAACAAGACACACTTCCTTCCTGGGTACACTCCCACAGTTGTGGTGTTCTCTCTCCCTCCCATGTCTTACAAGTATGAATTTTCATAGTTTTGCTCAGTCCAAACAGGCTCAGTCTCTTCTGTTGCCACTATCTTTCTCTCTTTTCTTGATACCACTAATTGTTGTTGGACTCATGGCATGAACTCAAGTAATATCTACCACTTTATTTCTGGTATAGAGTGATTTTACTTTAATAACATCAAAAGGAGAAGTATTTTGCTTTCATAGAGGATTCACTAACTGCTCTGTGCATATGATTGAGGGGATAGGGAAAAGGAGAGAGTGGCTGTGTGGGGGCTGTACGCAGGGTTCACAAGCAGTATGGCCAGTCAGAAACGTGCAAAAACCCTCTCTAGAAAAAAGGCTCCCTCCTTCTCACAGTACAGCAAAGGTGGAGTGGGAAGGGGCTAGTAATTTCTTCCCCTAGAACGGAATAGCAACCACATGTGGTTGTTTCAGCCCTGTGCTGCTGCCGAAAGTGGATTTCAGTTCCTCAGTCTCTGTTCCCATTCCCATGGTGCCTGCATGCCGCGGTTCACTGTGGATAAAGTGCAGTTCACCAGTACTGCTTACACCTTCTGGACGCGGTGCCTGGATTCAGCTATGTATCTTTGGCATATAGTGCTTCATTTCTTCTTTACTGGAAACTGTTATGACATTGGTATTATGAGTATTTACTGCCTGTTCTATAGAAGCATGTAGATTCCAGCTCCAGAAGTGTCTCAGATGTTAGGCGTTACTGAGACCAGACATAAAAAAGAGCCCTTAGGCCAGAGTTTACAGTTCAGATTAAGAGTACATGGAGCAGGCTGTTAAACTAATAACTGGGTATGTGGGTAGGGAAAAGTATCAGATGGAAAAAACGGATCTGGGAAAGATAATGTATAAATGCAAAATAAAACAGAAGTTTTGAGATCAAAGTTGGATTTTACTTATGCGTTTATTGTTTGGTCAGAAAATACAGTTTGGAAATCTAATCCACTGACTAGCTTGGTCTCCTCTTGCCTAACCTGTTAAACTGGGTAGTTGTATATTTTGCACCTACCATTAATTACGTAGGTTGCTTGTTACTAGTAATGTGAAAATATCATCATATGTAGTAAGCTATGATGCATAATAATGCATAATAATTCCTAAAAATATTTCCAATGAGGAAACAGCCACCAAGACTGGGTCTCACAGTAGTCAACATGAAGAGAGAGGCATCCTGCCTCTCACGGACACCTACTTTAGAATAAAATCTCTACTGATTGGAGCAAGTCTAGATGAGTAATGCCAGGTCAAATGAATCCCATCTGCACACAGGATATAAACATACATACACAATCTTATACACACATAACACACATCATAGTGATATATAAAATTAAGATGAAGATAGATGCAAGATATTCTTAAAAGAAAGAATAACTCAGAGCCAACATCGGCCATACAATTTTAATTTGTTTTCATGTGCATATGTGTTACGATAGGGTTTTAATTATAAGATCATACAGTATGCTTTTCGACTGGACTTCTGATTCATGGACTGTGCAGGACGGACTATGGAACCCGTCACTACTGTACCTGAGTGTTATCAGAATGTCACTTAATTTGTAGAACACCGCTTTGAGGTAAAGCAACAATGTCATCACTGTTTTACAGATCAGGGATTTATGATGCACAGAAGTTAAGATGAGAAGTGTCACCTTCCCCCGTCTCAGTCTCCTGAGACTCGGCCTTTCAGAGTACGTGGGTGGGTATAGTCCTTTTCTCAAGCATGGTACAACTTCAGTTGTATGTGTTGCCTCTGGTAGTTCTACACATTGCAGACCACAGTTCCACAAGTCGAGTACGCAGATGGTATGATCACCACTCATAAAACAAAAGTGAGCAGTGAGTATCTAGCAACAGTTTCACCAAGCGAATTCCCAAATATCATGGTGAACCTACAAAGGTGTAAAGCTGTTGAAGTAAATCACAGTTCTTCAGGGTTTGTCCAGTGGCTTTAACCATGGCAATACTCATTTTCTATAAACCTGTGCCTCATGCCCTATGTCATTTGTACTTCTGCAACAAACGAGGTCTAAGGGAGGAAACAAATGAGGTCTGAAGGAGGGAAAACACCTTCTGTCACTGTGTAAACCTGATCATCCTCCAAACGATTTTTTTTTCCCATACAGAGAATGAAACAATTCCAGTGGAGAAATAGTAGGTGGCCATATATTTCAAGACCCCATCATTAATACAGGGGACTGGGTAAAAACAGTTTTAATGCTGGTATTGTCTGACTTGTCTATATTTGACTCAGCAACCTTAACAAATTTTTAAGACATTTTGTCTGCAATTTTGTAGGATTTTTAAAAAGCAAATTAACACAAAAACAAAACCAGAAGTTCTATCATGTAGTGATATATTATTATCTCCGTGGTATGACAGCCGGTTTGGAACCTCTAAATCCACAGTCCAGAACTCTTCTGCTGTCTTCTGCCAAAATGACAAACAATAGCATGTTTTCAGCTTTCGTGGTGCAATATTGTAGTAGGTCAGACAAGGGGTTTCACAGAGACTTGCACGGAGCAGCATAGTGTCATATACGCATCCTAAGGCCTGTAGAGGGATGGTCTTTACTGGTTAACACCACACCCTTTTCTGCTTGTTCCTTCCCTGTTTGATTCCTCCTGTCTCAACTCTTCCAGCATTTTTTTTTTTTTTCCTAATCCTGGCTCCAGGTACTAATCCCATTCTCTTTGCTTGTACTACAGTTTATTTCATTCTCTGTCCCATCAATCCTGCAAGTTCACTTGATTTCAATGCCCTACCCTATCGCCAGGCTACCAGTCAACTTACTACGTCTGGCTTGGATCTTCCTGGCTCCCACTTCCACTTCCCTTGCTCAGCAAATCCCAGATTCTTTCTCCTACTTTCTCTCCCCACAACATTTATGTTGAAATACACAGTCGATCACTTAGGAGTATCTAAGTATTATCTGAAATGCATAAATGGAAAGGTATCATTCTTTGGGTGATTTTCTTGTTTGCACCTGACACCTATTATTTAATCAGTGGGAAAATAGTTCACTGCCGTTGTGCCCATGCACTGTTCGTCCAGTGTGATGCTGCACTCTGCTGGCTGTGGCTTGTACTGTTACTTGCATTTTTCAGTCTCTCCTCTATTTTTCTAGAACTAGTTTGTATTCAGCAATTTTCAAAATAAATGCAGGTTTAGAGCAAATCATTGTGCCACTCTGCAGCACTGGTTTTCATGAAAGGTGATGGTCATCCCTCTTTCTGATTTGGCTTCCATTATGCTCAAGCCTTATAAAAAAATTAAAAAGATGAAGAAGTGGAAAAATGGCCAATCATTCAGGTGTTTCCTACTTGTTTGCCAGACCTCACTTCTGCAGGTGCCATCTCCTGTGAGAAAGGTCTCCACAGTCCATGTCCCTTTGACCAAACATCCCAACTATGATAGGCTCCAGGCATCTTTCTGTAGCTCCTCTTTCTTAGAAGCACCGCTAAGGAAAAGTCTGCATGAAATTTGCAAACAATCAAAGACTCAACCAGTCTAATTAAAACAGAATGTACTAAGAATGTACAGGAAAGCTGGAATGGACCAAAAGGACTTATCTGAGTAACTAACTCAGTTTACTCAGCAAATGTCAGGCCAGGGAGGTACATCTTGGATTCATTACAAAGGAAGCAATATCTTACTTGTCCTCTGCTCCGATCCTCGGGCAGCTGTCAGCAAGACAATCTCTTCCTTCCTCTCCTTTCTGATCCTTGTGTCTCAGAGACACAGCCTTGAGTGTCTGATGTTTCTCATCCCTACTGCTCCCGCAAACACTGTTCCTTTATAGCCTGTGACCACTTTTGATGTTCAAGTTGTGACAGATTTCATTACCTTATAAGATGGGCTGGTCGCAGTTATATTTCAACAACGAAATGTCTGCACCATCTGGGATAAGAGTCTCCTCTCTACAGTGGTTAACACCTTCTAACATGACCCCCATCCCTGCCCCCTCCAGCTAACTCTGGAGTTATATTTCCCAATTTCCTTTCTCAGAACTTGGCATTTCAAAAGCCTCTTTGATCTTGCCATCACCTCAGCATGCCTGAAGGGTAAAGATATGTAGACCGTGGTTTGCATGTCAGTCTCCCCTCATTCGAGGTGTTGGACTGGCTAGGTTGATTTGTCCATAAAGCAGCAAGACTGTTATTTTTGTACTGTTTTATTATTGATGTTTCTCCTCCATAACACTGATGAACTATTGACACATTAAAGTCCACCTATCCCAGTGGCTAAGGACTCATTGCACCTTTTGTTCCATGGAGCCCTGTTCTTGGGTGTTTAATTCTGTATTTTTCACATCTCATGCATTTGATTCCTGTTTGACCTGAATTGTCAGCAAAACAAAAGAAGATTCCGTCAGCGAAACAAGAAGCAAAACAGAAGCATAATACTGCCCTTCCAACTCCTTATGCATGGCAGAGATGGGGACTGTGGGATCTGCATGGCCTCACCTATGAACAGGAAGTCCAGTCAAACTTTGGGTTAAAAAGTCAAACCATGTTTCACAGAAGAATGGTGTCATACTACCTGGCTGGTAATTCCCAGATCCCTTAAAAGTGTTAGTGGCATAAATTCTGCTCTTCCAGTGCTATGCAGCAACAAAAGGTAGTATATTATTCTATACAAACCCAGGACAACTTCAAACTATAAAGATTTCACTATAGGACAACCTGAAAAATATGTAACTCTCTTTCTTGGGCTCTAGCTCTGGTATTTTCTTTCTGATGTTGTCCATAGTACAAGTACTTCTTGATCCCCAAAGTCCGTGCACACAGGAAGGACCCAGCAGACCCAGTTCTTTTCCTGTATTATTTTGCACACTCATAAACCAGCTGCTGTTTCTGAGCTATTCCCATACAACCGAGCACAACTGCCAGAAGGCTCCTCTTAGACAGTTACAAGTATTTCCCCTTAGCTCATCTCTTTCATCATCCATCTCATGTTTTGGAAACAGTATTTATTAAGCAGCTATGTGATTATTGTGCCTGTTGAAATGTTATCACCATAGCTGAACAGTAACAGTAGGTACTGCCAACTGATAACTGTAGATACTAGAGGCGCTGGGGTCTCAGAAGAGAGCTAGAATATCTTGGTACTTATGATGCCAAATAGTGTTGGTGGCACGCTACTATTATTCTGCTAGACAATGCTGATTTTTGGAACAGAATGCCGTGTTAAAAGGATCCGTTACCATTAATTTCCTGACTAAAAAGTATCTCAAAAAGATGCTAAGTTACCAGCATAACTTGCTTCATATTTTAAATTGATTCTTTTTTCTTTTCTCTTTTCTTTTTTTTCTTTTCTTTCCTTTTTCTTTTCTTTTTTTTCTTTTTTCTCTTTTCTCTTCTCTTTTCTCTTTTCTTTTCTCTTCTCTTTTCTTTTCTTTGCTCTTTTCTTTTCTCTTTTCCTTTCCCTTCCCTTTCTTTCTTTTTTCTTTTCTTTCCTTTTCTTTGCTCTTTTCTCTTCTCTTCCTTTCTTTTCTTTTCTCTTTTTTGGAAGTGCACACTCATTTGGAATTTTAGCTAATTTATGCTGAAATGGGTGGAAAAATGTTAAGGTCAAAATAAAAATGTCTTTTACATTTTTTTTCAATTGACCTAGTTTATTTTCTATTCAGATCACTGGTTCACAAACATTTTTACAGCGTTTGGCTTTTTGGCTGGGTTTAGAGCAGGACTTCTTGTTTCGTGCTACAAACGTTTCCTGCACAGCTACAGTGCTCCTCATGATGGGTGGGTATGACCAAGCTGCCAGACAACAGCAGGCCAAGGCATAACAACCTGGCTTAGGACAGACACATGACAGAGTACGAAATAAATGCAGAGAAGCATTTAGGCCACAAGGCTGGATGCGGGCTCCCAGGACTAACAGCAAGCCCTGGGAGATGCCGACGAAATAAGTCCCGAGGCTCGGCACTGCACCTCAGTTTCTTCAAAATGGCGCCGCTAGCAGTTCCCGCCGTTGCCGCTTTCCCGCCTTTTCTAACGGCTTCGTAGCAGAGAGCCAACCCGGCGATGGCGGGCGCCCCTGGCCCCAGCTGCTCGTTGACCAACGCGCTCTCGGTGTTCCCCTGGTGTGAGGCGCTACTAAAGGCTCGCTGCGACCATGGCCGCTAGCTCCGCAGCCCCTGCGCAGCTCACCGCCTTCCTCCGCCCCCCGCCGCCTAGCGAGGCGCCGCGTCCGCGTGGAAGGCGGCCGCTCTGCGGGACGCGGCGCACCGAAGCCCCGAGCCGCGGCAGAGCGCCCAGACCCGGCCCCTCGGAGCGCCTTTCTCCCGACCTCCATGAGAGGGGGCTCCGGCTCTTCTCATGGCTCGGCTTTCCCGCCTGCAGCCCGAGGTGACCGAGCGTCCGCGGCCGAGGCTGAAGCCTTGGTACTGCGTGACGGGCGGGAGCGTTAGCGTGAGGCTTCATTACAGGGAATTTGGCTAATTAGAGGAGCCCTGGAGCTCGCCAAACCGGCGAGGGGCTCCGGGAAGAAGAGGGCTGCGGCTGTGCAGCAGACGGACACGAGCGGCAACGCACCCGAGCAGAGTCTCTTGTCCTCTTCCACCCCGGCGCAGACTGCGCACCCTCGGGACCCCAGCGTGGAGTAACCCCACGGGGGCGAAAGGATAGGGCAAATTTTCCTTCAGAATGAGGCAAAAACAGCAACGACAGGAACTGCCATCTTTAAGAGAGCCCTCGAAGGACCGTAGCGGGGCCACCGGAACGGTGGCGAAACCGCCCCGGCAGATGGCGGGCGCCTCCCCTCCGGGGCTGTGCCGGTGCTTCGGGGCGGCCGGGCGCAGGGCTGGGGAGGCAGACTGCCCGCGGGCCCGGGGCTAGGGTTGGGGAAGCTCCCGGCAGCGTGTGCTCTCGTCTGGGGCTTAGCCAGGCTGCTTGGCAGCACACGGTGGGGCTAGGGATCTCTCGGAGCAAATGTTGCTGAGGAGGTGCCTGATACGCCTGGCCACTGTCAGGAGTGATGCGGTGGCCTCTCTCCACGCTGGTAATCCCACCTGAGCCTCAGCTGATGGCAATCCCAGGTGGAAAAGGGACACTCAAGTAATAATTCCCAAGCATTGCCTTGTTTCAGAATCTTTGGGGTTCTGCCGTAGATCTGAAACCAGAGTAAAAGCTGGCATGGAAGAGGCTTGCTGCTGGTCTCTTTCATCGGGAGCTGTTATCTTCAGCTCTCATGGTCACAGAGAAAATCTAAACATGACATTTGTTTTAGATTAAAAAAATAATAAGGTAAGGTAGCCCTGGAAGAGTAGAGCTTTGCTAACCATGTAGCGTATCTAGGAACAAAATGGCTGCTGCCTTTGCACATCAGCCGAGGTGGAAGTGCACACAGCTGTCTCCTCCCCAGCAACACTTTTTGATGTCATCCTTCTTTGCAAGTTTGAGGAACTGGTTTTGCTCTGAAATTTGTGGGTATTTGCATTTGTAACTTATTACGTGCAATTCTCCATATATTGCCTGACTATTTTTAGGGGTCTTCAGGCAGTCAGACTAGTATTGAATTCCAATATGCAATTTATGAGTATTGCAAGGATTTGGATATTACACATTTACATTGCTTTTTTGAGTGTACAGTAGGGAAAGTGCATGGTTGATACCAATTTGGGGAGATCTTGCCTCACCAAAGGTGTTGGTTAGCTCCAGTCCTGCTACTTTTTCAATTTAAGGGAGAGACTTGAGTCTATTTATGTAGGGGGCATCATGGTTGTTGTCACAGAAAGCTCCAAGTATGTGGCTCTCTTCCAGCTATTAAGTATGTTTTGAAAGGACAGTTGGTATTATAAGTGATAATACTTAAAATGGTAAGTAACATCAAGATGCTGAATACCTGAAGGACTGGTAAAGTCAAAGGTGAAGGAAACAAGTCATTGATTTCCTGTTTTCTTACAGTTCTGTTCTACATGTAGTGTTCTAAGGATATGTGAAGTAGGGTTTGTTGAGAGAGTTAACATTTTATTAGGCTAGCTTGTATAGCTGGAAAAATACATACAAGCACTTGGGCACGTAAGCACTTCTTCAGAGAGCTTGCCTGTTTTTTCCAGTTGTATCCTGTTTTCTGACATTTAGCTGAATAGCTGAATTTCCAGGTCTCTGAATTTTTCAGAGCCTTTTAATACCTTTCTCAGTGCCTGTTATAGAAATCCTCTAGTTTGTATCTGAAACTTCTTTCAACTCATTTCTTTTAAAATTAAGTGTATGCATAAACAGTTCTCTACTGCATCCCTAACGTGTATGCACCCTTTAATATCAATATAAATAACTGAAACTACAAAAATTATATCTAACAAATCAAGATTAGTTAGTGAAATATTTAAACATACAGAAGACTGAAAATGTGCAGCACAGGAACTAAGAACATTTTGTATAGAATACACAATTTAGGATGTGCCACTTTCCATATTCAATTCCTCCGTCTCAATAATAGATACTAGCCATCAGAGGGCACTCCTGATCCTACAAAGAAATAATGTGGTTTGCTAGAACAATAGTGAACAGTCAGACTTTCCTAATCTGGAAACATGCTTTACATGATTTATATCCCATTGGCATCTGGATTATGAGTCAACAGATGATAAAGTCAGATATTTATGACACCTTCATTTACCACCCTTTACAGCACAGTGCTAAATACCGTATAACTGATGCACTTGATTTAAAAGTCACTTGCAGCATAGTAGTTCTAGTTATTTCTTCACAATTTAATATAGTGCTTAGCTCAGGCTGTGAAGGAAGTTTGCTAAAAGAAGTGATTAACAATAGGGTCTGTGTTTCTTTAACAATGTCCTTAGCATCCATATAAGAGTGTTAGTTCGGGTCAAGATGCTGTGTCTGGTATAGTGTAGTGTGTTCTTATTGACATTCACGTAAGAACAGCTTATTTGGCTGTGTGTGAGAGAAGGGGCAGTCAGATAGCTTAGGTGTGTTCTTGGCAGAGAATTATGATAAGTTCTAATATTTCCTTTCATATGATCTTACACCCCTGCAAAATTTGCTTTGTATGTCTTTTTGTAGGAGAGACTTTTTTTTTTCCTATGAGAAACACTCCTGAGGTATGCATTTCTTTGTTTTCAGTGCACTTCTATCCTCTGAAAAGGAGCACTTTTTTTTTCCTCCTTGGAAAAGCAAAAACTTTAAAACAGTGCATTTTCTGAGTTTATAACAGAATGCCCACAAAACCAGCAAATCAACTACCGAGACTTTTTTTTTTTTTTTCCTGTAAGGAGCTTTGTATGTTGTTTAAAAAGCCCTGATGGCAATCCCTGACTCTAAGCCTCTGCCCCACAAGTGTATTAGTGTTTATTCCTTGAGGAGTGCAATTGTAACACTGTCAAGACTGCATGGAGGGATATGCAGGAAACAGGAACATACCCGAGCCAAGAGAACAGCAGGCACTGCTACGTATATGTTCCAAGACCTCAGGGGTAGGATTCTTGTTTGGTGTCTGGTCTGGGCTCCGTATTCTTCCCAGTGTTGCCATCTGTGTTTATCTGACACTGATGCTGGTGCTCAAACCCAGTGAAAGAGTGCTGTTTTAACGGGTAGATCCTGTTGCCTCTTTTTTGAGGAGACAGGTTTGGACTGCGTGTTCGGAGATCTGTTGTGCCATTCAGTTTAGCTGCAGTACACTACCATTTGAATGAGCGTCAGTGTCCACGTGAAATGGTTACTCCAGTGTTGAAATTGCTCTGTGCTGCTGTAATGGTACAAACTGTGTTGACATCTAGCTTGACCCAAAATCCCAAATCCCAGCTCTGATCTGTGGTTCTGCAGAAGAGTTCTGGAGAAAATTTGCTGTCCTTTGCCGCTAACATCATGTGTTGGCTGATGTCCGGAAAGTTAACACATGTGGGCAGTTTCAAAGGTAGTCTTTAAGTTGCCTGGAGTGCAAGAGGGAAGGTTGTCTCCTTTATATTGTCATAAAAGGCATAGGCTTATTAAATTAGATTTTAATTTTCTAGAATTTGTCTGCATACTTAGGCAATGGGCAAATAAGACAAAAGATGTCTGATTACTTATTACCGTATTTCATATAGGTGACAGAAATACCCAGATGAGAGTAGAGATTTTTTTATGACTAAGACCATCTTGTTTCTTGGATGCAGCTTGTTGTTGTGTACTTGGGGTTTTAGGAGGTACTGCTGAATGTTGAGTCATTTCTCCGTTTACAGAGTAGATTCGGAAATGCTTTTAACCAACCAAATGCATCCAGACCTTTTCTGTGGCTTGTTTAAATGTCTCCACTGATAGCAAAGAATCTGAAAACAAAGTGCGGGTTGGCAGGATTGAAGTGAGGACATGCCAAAAGTTGATTTGTCTTCATCAGGTCATTTGACCTGATGAATGTTTCTATGCTGGGAACAAGAAACATTGTTTAACGGCCTGGCATACCCAACAGGAACTGCCTGAGCCGAGGGTGTATGGTGTATACTCTGCACTCCCAAAGATTTACTGGAAGCCTGTAGGCACAGATAGCCCCTCGGCTGGATCAAGGATGCATGGTGGCTGACGTGAGCAGAGCTGAGCAATTGTCACCTGCTGGCAGGACGCTTGGACAGTCAGGTACTTAAATCCCATCTTGGTCCCTTTGCCTAGCCCGTGGGGAAAGCTGGGCAGCTCTGGAGGCTTCTGGAGAACAATCCAGAGTCTAAACAAGATGCTGAGCAGGAAGACAAGTTGTTTCCAGTCGATAGGAAACATTGACTGAATGTTCCTGTGCTCAGAGAACTGAGGTTTGGGTGGAATTGAAGCTATTAGAGTAAGGCTATTCTGTTCTGTAATTCTCTGTCCTGCCTTAAGAAGGGAAGTACATGCTGAACTAATGATGAAAAGGCCAAAACTAGTCATGCTACTCTTAAGAGGGTTAATACCCACATGTCTTAAGGTCTTTGTGGTCAGGGGCCAAGAACTGATGTGGATCATTAAGCCTCATGTGCTTACAAAAGTGTAGCCCTCCTGTTTTGACATCACTTCTAACCTTCCTTGAGAAGGACAGTACAGCAGGTTTTTTGTGGCTCAGACTAGCAGATTACTACATATTTGTTTTTGCCATTTTTTTCTTCACACATGGGAAATTATGACAGAGAGCAATTGTAATTACTTGGCTAGAACATTTTAAACTGTCTGGTGTTGACTGTCTGTTTCAAAAGTACTTATCAGTGTCCCTTTTTTTCATGTGCTCACACTTTCACAAGATCCATTAAATGTCCACCTCCTGGAAAGACTTCTGCAGGGATTTCTGCTCCTCTTAAATGAAGGGCAGCAGTCGTAGGGCTTACACTCCATCTGATCATAGGACTGTTTTTTATATTTTCTTGAAATGATTTATTCCAGGAGAAAAATGATGGAATAATGAAATCTGGAGATGGATTCTGTCTGAAAAATGGACTTTAAGGGGTTTAGGTGTGGTGGTTGCAGGCATTATAGCCCCGACTGTCTGCTACCCTCTGCTGCTGGAAGTGACTGTCCCCAGAGCGGAGATAAGAGAAGAGGGGTGTTGAGGCACACCAGTTTCTGCCATCTTTGCAGTAGGGGTGGTCACCTCTGGGATGGGGGAACACACGCGGTGGGGTGCTGGTGTCTTAGGCTGGCCCGGCCCAGCTGTGCCTGACAGAGCTGATCAGAGAGCCCAAGGAGAGTAAGGGGTTTGTTCAGTGCCAATCTTTCGAGCAACTCTGATAAAGCTGAGATCATCCTGTTCATCGGTACTACAGAAGTGATGTGTGAGGTTGGCTGAAGTGCTGGGAGTGTAGAGGTGCTGGAGAGGGCCTAGTGGAGGGCTACCACGGTGGTCAGAGGCCTGGAGGACATGCCCTTTAGGGAAAGGTGAAGGGAGCTGCGCTTGTTGAGCCTGGTGAAGAGGTGGCTATGGGGCAGTCTAATAGCCTGCATCTACTTGAAGGCAAGTTATGGAGATGAGGAAGCCAAACCCTTCCTGACAGTTTCAAGAGGCAAAACAAGGGGTCACAACAACAAATGGTGGCTTAGGAGGTTAGAATGGAGGTTAGGGCAAGCTTTTCTCTTTGGAGGGTAGTGTAGCACTGGAGCAAGCTACCCAGAGAGGAGGTGGAATGTCTGTCCCTGGAGGTTTTCAGGGCTTGGCTAAAGAAAACCATAGCTGACTTGATTTGGTGGTGGCCGTAGTCCTGCTCTGGGCAGGCAGTTGGATTAGATGACCTCCAGAAGTGCTCCCAACAACAGCATTTCTGTAATTATGTGAAAAATATGAAGATTTTGACTTTAAAGTAACATATGGTTTTCAAGCAGCTTGGAAGAGGTGATTTCTTTATTAAAAATGATAGGCAAAAGTATTCACAGAAAACATACCACCACTTCTCAGTGTTTTAAGCAGTGCTAGTGCAGCTGTAGGCTTTGCTTAAAAATTATTGTCTATTTGAACACTCTTAAAAATGAAGCTTGCGTCATTTAATTTGCACAAAATAAAGAATTCCTTTTCTTTTCTTACCACCAAGTAAGCAGTGTAGTTGATTAGGTACATCTCCTTATCCAGTATGAATAGCTGTTGCACGTATATGTGTGTGTATATATATATATATAGGGTATCTCTAAAAGGGATAAATGCAAACATTTTTTCACTCAGCAGACTGCTAGCTCTCAGTTGTCACCTCATAACTATAAATAATAGTTTTGGAGCTAGGTATATTTCAGACAGAGGCACAGAAAGAGTGAGCAAATAGAGTTTTTTTTTTCCATATCATTGGCACACCATTGTTCCGCTGTGGTCAGTGGTAGGATGTACAAGCAGTATTTGAGATTCCATAGGAACCTGTTTTGTGTTTATACTGGGCCAGCATCATGTGGTATTCAACAGACGGGAGGGATGGGAATGATAACCAGCAGCTTGCTTGGGCAAGAAAGGAGAGGTGATCTTCCATGTTTAATAAAGAGGCAGAAACTTGAAACAAAGTCGCACTAAGATACAGGTTTTTAGAATGCAAATTTGCCTATGTCAGCTAAGTTTTGTCATGGCAAAAGTGCAAAGAGGAATGTGGGAACGCTTTCACCAGGTTGTCTTCATCTGAAAAAACAAAGCAAAAACGTGAGCAAATTTTAACCATAAACTGAATGTTAGCCACTTTTGTGAGTCTTTTAAATGTTAACATCTATGGAAGAAATACTATATTGCTGTGGCTTTTCCTCAGTGCTTTTGCAGGAAATGCCAAACAGTAATGCTCTCTGCTTTAAAACATGACAAAAGGAAGAAGCATGTGTAAAGCTGATTACCGGACTTTTACAATATATTTTCTGCCTGTTTTAATAAATTTTAATGAAGAAGTTAGCCTTTTCGGGTTGTTGAAGTCAGCTTTTTGTTGTAATGTGTGTGGGGAGGTAACTTGCTACTGTAGCATCACTTGGTTGCACTCAGCAGTACTCTGGCAAAATCCTGCTGCTCGGATGCACCCCAGTTTGCTCCTGTCACATTAAGAGTGTTCTAAAAATGGCCATCATTTACGGATTCCACCTACAGGAGTTGTCAGCTGGCCCTATAGCATGTCTTTATGACCGTTTCCTTCACTACTTATTTATCCTCAGAGAATTATGAAATGTGGAGACCAAGTGGTTGTTCAGGTTCACTGAAATGCACAGGAAGGATTTTTACTGATAATTTCAAATCCTGTATTTAGCCACATGGAAAAAATACTTAATATCATTAGTAATCTAGCCATATGATTCCCCTTGCCACTTTATGGCATATTTTCATGCAGTTTGAAAGAAGGAGAAAGAAGGAGAAGCCATGTTAGAATCTGATATCTAAAATTTTTGGAGGTTTCTTCATAATGTTATTCTGCCATCTCAGGTTCAGAGAATAATTGTTGTAAACTTACAAATTTATATCAGTGCAGATTAATGCTTTGCAATCTGCCTTCATAAAGCTGGTTTGGCAAAGAAACAGTGTGGCTGTTCAACTGTTCATTGATGCCCAGCCAGCTATGCAATTGTTAAGTGGACTGTTAGGCACTGAAGGTCACAAGGAAATACAGATCCATTGGCTGCAAAAAAAAAAAAAAAAAAAAATTAAAAGCAAAACTGAATCAGTTCATTCAGTTTTATCTTTAAGTTCATTCTTGTGGAAGTTTTCTGACATCAGTAATGGAAATACTAAATGACCTTCCCCAAAGTTGCAATTCTGCTTATTTTGTGCTTTCATTTTTATCACTAAGAGAATTATTTGGGCAAATTACAATAAAAGTTACTGGTGTTTTATAAGTTTATCTGTACTTTACTATTTATTTCAGTACCAAAGGGCCAATGGCAGTTATGTACAGTAATGCAAGTTCTTAGACGCTTAAGTCTGGTCCTGTGAGTATAATAAATGAGATCTACTCTGAAGAATTTGGAAAGCCAGAAGGTTGCAGGGTTAGCCTGCTATGAAATGTCAGGGGACTGAGGCCCTGATCCCCAGTCCATTCTTATTTGTAAAAGCACTTCAGCACACATGTATCTGTAGGCATGTGTTTAAGACCCATTGACATCAATGAGACTTTAGCTGATGCTTAACCTCTGAGCATATGCTTAAGTTTCCTGCTGAATAAGGAGGGCCTTGAGCATATGCTTAAAAATACCCTGCTGAATTGCTGATCTCTCTCAGGCCTCTAGCCTGCCCTAAATACAAACCTTTACTTGCTTCTCTAGGTCACTTGTTTTGGCTTGGACTTCAGATTTTTTCTTCTTTAGCATTTCCTTTTCACTCAGCTGGCCAGATCTATTTTCTACAGCCCCCATTATCACACACACATGGTGTTCATTATCACTCCACATTGCTCCACATTACAAAGTTGAGTACCCCATTGGCTAATTTAATGCTTTCAGTGAAAGTGCTATCTATTTATAGTTTTCTGCAAATTTAAAATCATGTATGGAGAAGCTGTTGTCAGTTAAACAAACATATTGTTTATATTCAGGTGCTGTTGGGATACAACCCTTTCACTATAATCCTTTCACACTCTTTCACTGCACATTATTACTGTATTAGGTGGGATATTTAAATGGTTCCAAAAACCCATTGTAACTTTCACAGACTTTTGGAAAAGTTGTAATCGCTGTTGGCCACAGTATTTAGTGGAGATTATTTTCTTACCAAAAATGCTATTTTGTTTAAGCTGAATTTTTATAGTGTTATTTTATTTCCACTGGAAAATTTCAATTTCCCTGCAGCAAATAACATCAAATAGTGTTTTTCATATTTAATCAATGTTTCAGAATGAAATATTTTTGAATTGTTTTAATTTAGCATATTGGTTTTTTGGTGCAAAAAGAGTTAAAACTCCTTTAAAATGGTCAAAAATTTCCTACATTGAAAACCTACAATTTCAAATGAAAAATTCAAGTAAAGATTTTCTTTCATAGAACATTTCCCACATGAAAAAGAGGTTTTCCATTTAGTTCTAGTTAATCATGTAGAATTTACCTGGCATCTTTTATTACTACCATGAGAAGCGTATGAAAAAATTACCTCAGTATGGGCTCACTATTCTGAGCCTTCTGTGCAGTATTCATTGTGTTAGAAGACCGACTGCGCTGATCCAAGTGATGGATGTGGAAAACCCCCCAAAATTCAAGGGTCTAAAGATAAGTGTTTCTTTTTTTTTAGATTTAGTAACGCAAATGATAGTTCTTGAATGTGCCTACAACTCTTGGATTTCTGTTAGAACGTAGAATAGTCTTAGTAGATACCTAGGCACATGTAAAAGGACAAGCATCTCCCAGTTTCAACGACCGTCTCTTTGGAAATTATAAAGAATTGCTTAAATGTTGGTTTTATTATCTGAAGTCCACTTTCAGACGTCTGCCATTGAACATTCATGACTAAAAAGGGTTTCCGCTGCACATACTGTTTAAATACATTTCTTGGACTAATCCAAAAAACCACCAATCAGTGAAATGAAACTCAAGCTCATACTGTACTTGTCAAGAGATTCGAGATCCTCATGTTACACCAAAACATAACAGACTGTTAAGACCATTTCATGCTTTGTTGGCTTCAAATAAACCAGAAGTACCCAGGAAGGGGTTTCCTCCAACTTTCATTTGTCTGAATTTGCCAAAATTCAGATGTTCTGCACGCTTTGCTCTTTGTTTCGATCACCGCATCATACTGGTAGGGCGGTGGATTTTGCCTTTCTATGCGGGTAAGGAACAGAAGAAACATTTTTTTCACCAAGGCATTATGGTTCAGGCATAAAGGGGCATTTTTTATTTTAGTGGCAATACAGGCCTGCTTCTTTAGCTTGCAAGGTGTCGCCTGTGGTTGGTGGATCCCCGCGCCTCCTTGCAGTGTGGCAGTTTGCTGCATCGCTGTAGGCACACATCCTATGCAAGTGCCGGTAGCTGGCAGGACCTGCGTGATGGTCCCCCAGGACCAGTGAAATCCAATGCATATTTTAATATTTGAGGACAGACCAGATTCTCAATTCAATGAGAAATTCCTTTTGCTTCCTTTTTTGCTGACTCAGCATATTGTTTGCAGCTGGACCAGAATGTGAATGCCTGTGTAGAAGAGTTATATGACTTTCTGGCAAAACTAACTAGTATGGAACTAATTGCAGCCCACCCAAACCTAGCAGGAGGCAGGGTTTTCCTTTCAATTAAAAGCATTCTGCTAGAAGGCAGTGCGCAAGATATAATGTGTGTGTTCAGATGAGTATTTAATAATAGCTTTCGTGGACTTTTTTGGAAAAAAAAAAGTATTTGGGAATGGGCATGGAATTTAAAGAAAAATATTAACTAAAGAGTCCAACTCGAAACCAAAACTTGGGAATATCTTTCCTGACAAGTATTTCTCATCTGCTAAAGGGATAGATCTGAAAGAAAAATTATAAAGGCCAGTATTAATTGGACTGATCTCATTTGTTCAAATGCCTGTTACAGGCAGGTACCAGTCTTCTTCACAGCCCTTCTCATTAGCAAATTTTGGACCCTCTGGTTCTTGCGACGTGTTGTCTATTTGGCAGGTGTAAGATACTGACTCCATCCTGGTTGTAAGAAGGGGGAGCAATTAGCTCCTAAAACAAAGTGAGCTGCGATTTAGGACAGCAATTTTACCTCAGGAGCAGCTTGACTCAGTTGACATTTATGTTTGTTCTCTTACTGCTCAAATTACCCACAAAACCAGCTCATCCGCAGAAGGTTAAAGGGTTTGGATTAAATATGGTGGAGGGACACTCTTCAAAGCAAGCTGGCTTGTCTGCCAGGGGGTAAAAATGAGGTTTCAAGCTGCCTGCTCTACAAAAGGAATCGTGAGCAGGGAAGAAGGGAATGGAAATGAAGCTGTGGAAGAGCAGGGGGAGGTGACTTGATCTCTAATGATGGGTAGGCTAGACATGGTGCTGACTGAATTATTTACTCACATGGAACATGAAAGGGATCTTTCACAAAGGGGCAGAAGACAGAGAAGGGTAAGAAGGGCTGAGGGAGTCTGCGTAGAGCTGGCCTCTGTGGGAAAGGGGCTAAGGAAGGCCCACGGTGCTGCAAGGTGCTACTGAGGAAGAGCACGGGTCACGTGCACGATACTGGCCAGGCTGGAAACTAACGCGTGAGAAGTCCTGGTGCCAGGGGGCTGAGGGAGGGAGGCAGGAGTGATGAGGGCCAGAGGCAATGAGGTGTTCTCTGGTTCCACTTTTCCCTTCTGTCTGTGGTGAGATGCTACTCAAAAGCAGGTAACAGGAGAAGAAAGGGGCCTGTATTCAGGAAAAGGACAGCAGGAACCCGGTGGTGGGTTATAGAGAGAGGCTCACAGCACTACTGCTGGTCAGGCAGGCAGTGGGGAAGGGAACCCGGGAGAAGACCTTGGGTCCTGCTGTGTTTTTTGTGGTCCCACTGGAAGTAGCTGAGCTATTCTGCCATCCTATAAAGTCATTTGCACATTCCTATGTCACTCATTGTCTGGGGCATTGCATGGAGAATCTTTTCCCCTCTTTTAGAAATTTACCCAGTAATTTTCTTTTTTTTTCAGTATTTTTGGGTGCTAGGTGAAAACACCCTGTTATCTGCTTGGGACCTCTGGCTGCCTGTCTTTGAAGATCAGTATTTGAGTAAGGATTATTTTCCATCCGGGAATAACGGAGAAAAATGTGGTCTTGGTATTGTGGTGCAAGTTGCAAAAATAATTTCTGCTTGCTTGGTAACTTCATCCTTTGAAGTATCCAGATGCTCTCAAGGGTGTATGTGACCTCACCTTCTAGTTACCAAACTTTTCCAAATGTCGGATTACACTCAACACCAGATTAGGAATGTGCTTGACATTTCTTTATAAAGTGCAGGAAAATATCTGGGTAGAGATGAAAGCAGATACAAGTGTAGCTGGGATATTGGAATAAGTTATATATTGCTACTATTACACTTCTCTTGCTGTGCTTCAGCCTACCTTTGTGCTGGAGCTTTGGCTAACATTCAGTTGTCTACGTACTTTCTGAGAACTCATGAAAAATTGGTTCATTTTAAGTCCAAATCACCTCGGCAAAGGAACTGCAACAGTTTGTTCAGCAGTGTTTATATTCAGAAACAAACTGGCAGTCTACTTTTACACTCTTGACTACTTACATCCACGTCTTAAATTGTAGGACACAAAAACGTGGCATTGCTGGTCCAGTAGAGTTGGCAGTTACATGACCATGGCTAATGGAATTGCCAGTACAGTTTGATCCTGCTGCTATTTGTATCCAGAATTTATGTGCAGAGAACTATAGACCAGCACCTGAAAATGTTCCAAAACAATTTTGTTATAAAAGCATAAATATGATGAATATTTTACAGATGAGTGAAAGACTGATCATATAGCTCAGGAAGATGCATCATCTGTCTTTCATGGATAAACGTTTTTAAAATACTAACAAAGCTTCACAATTTGGAATAGAAAAGAAACAGAAATTTGCTGGGAGGTACACAGGGATATTCCATAGGAATGTTCAGCTCTGGTCATGACATGAATAATAGAGGCATCATCAAGATGATAATCTCTGAGCATTCAATATTTCTTATTCATTCTTATTCAATAGCATTCCTATGGAGCATTCAGTATTCTTTTGGCATGGCTTATGTTAATACACTGTTGGTTTTCTTAGGCAAAATGGGTCTTAGTATTTATCATAATTTTAGCTTCTGTAAACGAGTTCAATTCAATGAGCAGAAAAATAAACTAGGTGTGTCTGCTGAACAACATATGCTGGTCTGTTAACTTTTCTCAGTATGTTTTGTACCTACTTATTGCTTTTTTTTTTTCCCTGAACGATTTTCCACTTCCAGCTGACTTTCTTGGGGAGTAATATGACCATTTCATTCATCCTGTGCTTTTTGACCTCTCTTCCTTATTTCACCTTTGGTTCTGACACTAATAAAAAGGGCCATCGCCTGCACCTTCTCTTCACCAAGTGCTGCTCCATTCTTCTCTCTTAGCGAGTTCTTTCTCTCTGGCCATTCTCAGTACTTTCAGCAAACTGTCACTCCTGTTTTTCACACTGGATGTAGACAGAGCAATGCCTGTGTTCTCTCTGCCATTTTCAGGCTCTTTTCACCTTTCCTTATAGCATGGAAGGTTGTCTGATTGTGAGCAGGTATGCTGTTTTACCTTTGCATAGTATCTTAATCAGAATTAATGTTCCTGTGCGGGCGAGTTTGTAGCTGCTCATTTGCTCTGTTCCTTCACGTTTTTTGATTTGCTTGAGTCCCTCTGCCAAGCCTCAAAGCTCTCCTGGCTACATCACTTCAGTCCAGTGGTCTGCTTGATGCCTCTTAGCATCTCTCAAGGAAGAACTCATGACCTATGGACCTCTTTCACTGTTCAAACATCTTTTTTTGCTTACTTCTAGGTCATTACAGTCCCCACTTATATGTTCAGAGTCCCTCTTACCATCTAGCAGACTAGGGGTGATGTTATGGCAAATTAGCTGTATTCAGCGCTGGGGCTGTTCTGTCTGTGCCAGTATGAGTCTGTGGCCTTGTCTTATCATTTCATCTGCTGCCGCTCACCCGGGGACACCAATGTGGTGGTTTATAAGGCAGAAGCAAATGATGGAGAGAACCTTAAGCTGAATAACACTGGGGTTAGCATACTGTGGTATTAAAGGCTGAGCAGTACTTTTGATTTAACTGTTAATTCTTCCAGCCATTTGGAAACCTGCATGTTTCTTTGGTTCACCTTGTACTATACTATATATCCTGAGGCTTCAGATATAATCTTGATTTCTGAGCTGAGGGTTGTTTGAGCAAGGAGTTCCCTGGAACTTCTTAGCAAGTGAAAGCGATTTATGAAATGAACAGGTGGCTGCAGTGGTTTTTTTTCCTTGATTTTAGGGGAAGTGATGGGGGTTGCATGTGTGCATCTGAGATTCAGACAGTGCCTGTGGTCTCACCCTGAATGACCTCTGTCATGTGTCAGTTAGTCCTGCACATGCCGTAGGGACTGAAGCATGTGCACAGGATAGGACTAGGCGAAATGCTTTGCAGCCATCCCACTTTTAGGAAGGTGGGTGGCTCAGGGGCATGTTCTGTGGTCACGAACCTGCAAGCAACCCATACAGTGAAAGCTGAACCCTGTCCCTGGCAGAAACCTGAGAGTGGCTGTGGGCCTGTTGTTATTGTTGACCTCTGTCTGTCAGGGATTATGTTTTGTTTTGTTTTTACTATTGGGTGATGTGCCCTACTAATCTATACCTAATTTAGAAGAGACTCTGAGGTTTTTTGGAAGGTGAAGAGACCACATGTTTTCTGTGCAAGTATGTAAGAATGACTGCTGACTTGTGGCTACTTTTCAAACCTGAGGGAATGTTACAGAGAGCACCAGTATCTGCCAATCAGTTAATGCTGATTAAAAAAAATTGGAGCTGAAGGACACTTGTGATACTCTAATTGCACTTTCTGAATAACAGATCTGGCTGTAATTAAGACCATGGCATTCCTCATACACAATGCTGCCAGTCTGAGATGTTTTGTAAAAATTCCTGATAAATTGCTCTGGTTCAGAACTAGGAAATACAGAGCAAGGACAACAGTGAGAAGGAACGTGAATTTTTATGGGATTCACAGTCTGAGGTCTGGCGTTTGAAGAGATCAGGAAGGGGAGATCATAAGTGGGTTGGAAGGAACATGAAGCTATTTGTGGCAGTGGTGGAGGGAAGGGATCAGGATGGGTATACTCAGCTTTGGGGAACTACTGGGGCTATTCACATGAGTTAAGCTAGTGAGGCTAGTCTTGTTCTGAATCTGCCTCTAAAGGAGCTGTTCTTTACTGACTATGGAGAGAGTCAAGAGGAATTTAACATCTCAAGGCTAAAATTAGCCTTCTTTAGTTGTGGAGTAAGACCGCTACAGGAAATGACACAGAGCTCATCTACTCCAGGCATTTATGTACAACATTCATTGCAGGCATTGATGAAACCTGTTCTTAAAATTCTCTGTTAATATATCAGGACTGTTGAGTTTCCACTGCACCGCCTCACAAACCTTGCCAGAGAAAGAAGTCTCTAACATCTAAAAAACTAAACTTCCTTTGCTGTAAGTTCAGAGCATTCTTGGCCAATTCAAAATGAGCCATGTTAATGATACTTTCACTTTGCACTACCTTGTCGGCTTCCAGCTTCACTGACTCTAGTATGGATCATGGTTCTTTATACTCTTCAGCTTCTTCCAATTCTTTTTAATTTTCTAGTAGCTGAATAAGATCTGCGTGTGGAATTTCTGATCTGTGTTGACAGTCTGGAATCATCATTCGTGACTCTTTTCTTCTTGTTGTTTTGCTTCTTTTTCAAACATAACTTATTCTTTTGCTACTTTCTTTAAAACTATCATGATTTTGCAAATCTGTCTGTTCTTTTCTAGACTTGAATAACTTGTGGTCCTTCAATATTTCCTCATTTTCCTCATATTTCTAGACATCTTCTCCAGACTCCCTGCAGAAGGCTCACATCTTTACTGAAAGGCTATACCACCGTCTGATAATGAGAAATGAAGTGGAAGAATTACTGCCAAGTGTTGGAGTGCTATTTGACAGTGTCCTCATTGTTGCTTCTTTAAAGAGCTACCAGTTGTCCTGGACTCTTCTTTTTCCTTCTTATCTGTTAAAATGGCATTTCTTCATGGCCGTTTTCATGAAGTCCACAATCTTTTTTGCTCTTTGCCTCTTCTTCTAAGGAATCCACAGTCACAATTACACTCCCTTCTTCCTTACCCTGTTCCTCCTTACTCCTTGCAGTGGAGTCCAGACAAGTCCTCTCCTTTTTGTCCCTGGGCAGACACATTCCAAGAACTTCCTGGGAAGGAGTTGGCTCATATGTTGTAGACATCTAGACATGAGGTACCCAGGCCAGATGTCCAGGCTATCTCTCTAGTCAGGTGGCACATCCAGGAGTGATTCACTCCATTCTATGATATCAGCCTAGGCTAAAAAACTCTTGCCACGTACTTATGTCTCGTCATTGACTACAGAAGTATTTGAGTATTTGACTAACTTAGATGAGACAGACCTTGTAATATTCCCTTTTCAACTAAAGGCTGGGAAATAAAAATCTCCTGTTAACACCAAATTGTACAGTTGAAGTCATTTTGATTATGGTCACAACAAGACTTGCCGTGTGGATTTCCCCATTTGATATTATGCTGTGTTCTAATCCAGGACAGCCCCAGTAGTCCTCTATCCCTTTTAACATTGTCCGAAGACCTTAACGCAGCAGATCTCTCTCTGGATCTTGGAGAAAGTGTATATGTGCTTGATATGTGTTTCCCTGTCCAGCCTGCTTGAACAAACTACTGCTTCCTACAAATATGTCAATTCTGTCATTCCAATGAAGTCATAAGTCTGATTCTTATGTTAAGACTTCCAGCTTAGTGTTCTTTTTCCCATTACTTCCTTCCTGGAAAAGATATGGTCCATTGACCACCATCCTACTTTAGCCCTCTAAAACCTTATTGTAATTTTATCTTTGATGATTTTAAGCCTCTCCTGCAGGCTGCGCTTGCTTAATGCTTCCTTGAGGACTTCAACTTCTAGTCTCTACCAGTTCTGATTTAAAACTCTTATGACATTAGCAAGCCAATGTGCAAAGATATTCTTTGTTAATAAAAAACTTGGGATGCGAGGGAGGATACTGGAATGGTAGGCCACTGGAGAGAAAGAATGTAGAAAACGTCAAAACACAAACCTAAACCTGTTTGAGTTTGAAATTTATCACTGTAAATTTGAAGGACAGGATTCAAAATCTGCAGTTCCGGCAAACTTCCTTACTCAAGTAAAGAATTTTTTGTTTTTTAAAATGTTAGTCAGCTCACAGGAATTGGGAAAAAAAAAAAAGGAAAAAGCATCAGCTTTATTTTAGCAAAACAGGTTTTGTTTTTTTGTTGTGGCTTGTTCCCATTTTCTTTCACAGTGCGCCGATGCTTTGAGAACTTGATGTAGTGTAGCAGTGAGGAACTTGAAAGTGTATGTGAAGTATAAAAGAAATATTAAAGGAAGAGAGTAGAAGTTTTGCACTGGAAATTTTGTACTACAGAATAGTTTGAAGCAGACTTTTTCTTCACTGTGTAATTAGTTTGAGTATGAGGGATCTTTTAAGAACAAGCCTGCATGGTTGGCAGTGATCTGTGTGATTTCCATCCTGCTCCAGTGTGAAATGTTGCATTCTAGGCAGGCAATGAAGTTCCCTAATGCATTCATTTTTTCCACTGGCCACAGAAAAAATGGCAAACCTGGTTGTGATTGTACTTTTTAAAATAAAGTAGCTGTTAAACAGTGTTTCAATGTATTTCAGTTAATATTCAGTTACTAGAGAATTGGCCTCACCTAATGCATCCTGTCAAACTTAAACAGCTTAGCAGGTTTAGCATTCTGCATCAATTTTAGATTTTCAGGCAATTGTTCAAATGTCAGAACTGCAAGTAAGATATTTGACTATATTGGATTCAGCCCCTTCTTGCAAAGAGGCAAAGCTGTTTGGAATCTTAGCCTAAATGTCACGTCAAGCCCTTTGTAACTGTTTACGTTGCTTTCCGAGTTCTCTTAGAGATGATCCATCATACCATCCAAATCAGATCTAAACTCAACTTGTGGGTCCCTTCCACTCAAGACTCCCAGTGGATTTGCTGCTGGTCTCTGTCGACAGTACTGCAATCTGCCATATCTTCTCCACCCCATATCAATGGTGGCCAGGGGCTTCTAGACCCTCTCTATGCCTGAAAAATTGCTGGACCTGCTGAGAAATGCTGCCAGTGGTTTGGTACACTGCCAGGAATGGTGCGTGTATATGTGTGGCAAAGAAGGAGAGGTTGCTAATGGCAGTTGAACAGGTGATAGAGCAGTTGGTTTAAAAAATGAGCTTATAAGAACCTAAATTCATGTGTGCAAAGTAACAGTGGTTCAGAAATTAACGTAAAAGGTCACACATTGATTTCTGTGCTCTAGGTGTTGCGTCTCTGTAGTTTGTGGATGTCAGATTTGTGGATAGTCAAGCCCGAAGCCTAGTCACATATCTGAGAGAGAATACTTCCACAGGGTTGTCTCATAGAGATCTTGGCTTCTTATTTTGTGAAGCAAGAAAGTATGATATTTCATACAGATAGTCAACAGGTCTATTCTCTGATCACAGGATAGCAAAGAGTGGGCATTTTTGTGAATTGGGGAAGGTTGAACTTCTTGAAGAACAAGCTCTCATTTGTAAATAGCACTCAGAATAAAGCTCCTTAAAATAGTTAACTCTAGGAGCATGAAGACCAGATCCTCTGCAAATTTGAAAGGTAAATTAACATGGCTTCACTGATGTCAGAGAAACTGCATCTGTTTATACCGGTTGAGGATGACAAATTTCCAGGGTCTGTATTACTCAGAGGCCTGGAAGTGGGTGGAGGCATGAAATTACTTCAGTATTATTGCTTCAGCAAGGCCTTCTGCGCATGTTCCTACCATGGGACCACCACAGAGCATTTGTCTGAGGAGAAGTTTTGTCACATCAAATTAAATGAGTGCCTGTTTCTGCTCTCAGCACTCATTCCCATCAAGGGCTCTCAAATGGCTATTCCAGCACACACGAATGCATTCACGAAGGAGCTGTGATCAAAGCTTACTGGCTGTACTGAAAACTGGAGACTCGAAACAGGACCAAGGCGCTTCTGCAGAGCAGCACACCAGTGGTGTGTGCTTGCAGGGGAGGGCTGAGGTGAGCTGAGTACAGCAGGTGGGCATCGATTTCAGTTCTGCTCCAAGTTGCATGTCTTGGCTTACATTTCGTTCAGTGTGAAGTTATGTTTATATGTATTTAATTTACTTTAATTATTTACTCTAATTTGTCTTTCTTTAATAGGCTTTATAGAAAAAAAAATCTATACTGTATATCAAAGAAAAAGCCAAGCCAACTGAACTAAATTGCCTGATGTAGGTTTTCCAAGAGTCAGTGACTGCCATTAGCTGTAGCCCAAGCTTTATTTCATTTTTCAGATTTTGCAGGGGCTAGAGGTAGATCCTGGGTTGTTTCCTGCTTGCAGGTTGCAGCAGATGTCTCAGCTGGAATAAGCTCATCTCTCCCCAGAAACTGAGCTTCTCAACATGGCCTGGCAGTTGAGCAGCCAGTTTCATGAAACAAAAGTGCTCCCAGAAGAGTGGTCCCACTCCCACTCCCTGTCTGCATGCTCCATCCCCTTACCTTGGCCTGGCTGTGGGACTGAGACCCCTCTGGGAGCTGATTCAGCTCACTAAAGTGGCAGAAAACAAGCCCAGCAAAGAAGTGGGTGATTTTCTGCTGTGCCATGATGTGCAGCACACAAGCTACGGACCCAGGAACATCACAGCTAGCACAAGAAAAAGGATGACATTACATGGCTGGGAGTAAGAGAGGAGGGAAGGGAAATGAGACACCCTCTCTAACTCCTTTTGGGAGTGAACATGTAACTGTAAATTAGTTGCCAGGGGAGTCTTCAGGCAGAGGAGGGAAGTGCCTGATGAATTGAGGCGCCTAAAAGGTTAGGCGGATCTGGAAAGCAGGCGAAGAGGATCACTGCTGGTATACGTCAGGTTTAGAGGCTGAAGTTCCATCTTTGGCGGGGTTTGAGCAAGCCGGATCCCACCCTGAAAGATCTGCTTATAAAACAAACAAACAAAAGAGTTGTTCTGTGTTTTTCACTGGAATGCCACTAACTGTGTTAATGACAATGGAGACCACCAATAGTGTGAACTCTCTGTTCTAATGCAATACTTCCAGGCTTCTTTAAACTGCATTTTATGAGAGGCATCAAAGGAGAAAAAATTCTGCATTAGCTCTATGGGAGCTGCGTGCATACATCAGAGGGCAAATTTGGCCCCCAGTGTTCTCCCTGCAGTGAATTTAGGTCTCTGATAGCATCAGTGCAAGAAGAATAGAGCAGTAGCTTAGGAGGCATGTGGCATTTCCTGGCTGGGTGCAATGGATTCCCCAGCTGAAACCAATAAAAATCAGTTCAGGAAGAATTTTTCAGAAAATCAGTGGTGAAATTGACAGTCTTGAAATGCTCACACAATTCTTGCAGCTGTGGAGTCCTTAAAGTCAATGAGTTCCAGGAAAAATGACAATAGTTCTGGAAACTTTCCCATGACTGCCTCTGGGCAAGCATTCAGAATAGCTCGTTTACTCAACGATACTAATTCATTAATCATTAGCGATACTTTTGTTCAGTTTCCTTTGAAGTTGGCCACAACTTTTCTTTTCTCCTAAGATGAAATGTGGTCAATTATATCCATACATAGATTTAACACGGGGCAGGTTCTTCTCTCTGACAAATTATTTACTTGCTTTGTCAACCCAGACTTCTAGCTCTCTGATGTTTCTCAGTTGTATATACTGACCAGAAAATGTTGCAAGTCTTCCAGTTTTACTGCATTAGATCGGCTTTCCTTTCAGCTGAGTCCTTAATGCCCTCAGTAACTGTGGCAAACTTTGATGTTGTTGGTCCTTGATTTTCTTATTAAAGGAAAAATCACTTTTTGTGCTCACAGCCAACTACAGCATTATCCTTTAAAAGGCATGACTTGTCCAGCAGTACCCCTTCTCCCCTTCTCCAGGAACCAGTAGGTTTTGGCAGCCTCCTTGCCTTTCCTGCCTTTCTTTCCATTTCTGAGCTGATGGCTGACCGGACTTGAAGCCAGATGGTGTCGCAGCATTCCTCTGGGCAGGCTTGGTCTTAACCAGTTCTGCTTTTCTGGTGGCTTGGGCCAGCACTGCAGCTAGACTGGAAAGAGCCCACTGTATCTCTCCTGGTCCTCTTTAGTCTCTCTGACAGGCTTTCTTCTCTCCTGCGGGTGAGGTTTCACGAGCTTGCTGCTGGTGAAAGGGGCAGGCCCGTTCCTGGGCACATGCTCTGTTTGTCTCCCTTCTGTCATCTCTGGGATGTCTCTGATCCATTAGCTCACTAAAGTGGTGAAAACTATTCACTTTTTCTTGATTTGTTTTGTTTTGTTGGGTTAGATTTCTGCCAGTTTAGTGAGCTAAATTCACTTTCTAAGGGGTCAAATGAATGCCAGAGCTGGTGAAAGGGAAGGGTAAGTCTCCATAGCTGGCAGCAAGAGGGGGAGCAGAAATGCTCTCGGTTAAACTGAGCTGTTTTGAAAGATGATGGCAGCTGCTGCTGCATTTTTAGTGTTTTTGAGAGCACTTGCTGCATTGACTGTCTCCGGAGAGATTGACAGGGAGTGCCTGGCTTGTGGATCTTCACAGCATTCAGACCTAAGGTAGATGTTAAGCTGCTCAGGCTATTCATCCTGGGGTGTTACCCAGTGGTTGTCCAGAAATGAAGTCTGAAGGGCAGAGGGAACTGTAGACATTAGGTATGTGGCCTCAGTGGGGAAGTAAGCGTGTGTGGGGGCGAGCAAGAGATACTATGTGTTGCAGTTTTGGATGTTAGTGTCTGAATTTTACCTGAGCTCTCTTTTGGCTGTGGGCATGTCTTCCTTCTGTTCATCCAAGAAAGTTGTAGTGGTGAGGACAACTGTTACGTTAGGATATCATACTAATACTTGGAGGCTATATTTGGGCTTGCAGTTTCAACATGTAGTGCTGAAAATTATCTGCAAGGGATGCTCAACAAATTCTGCAGTAGACAAGGGAGGTCTCTACTGATGCTCTGAAATATGGCAGAGCAGAGGAGCAAGGTTGCACCTTGCTGTAATGCTAGAGACCTCAGGGCAGGCCCTGCTGCCCACTGCTTTGGGGAGGGCAGGATTGCCACTGAAAAATAACAGTGGGAGCTCCAAGAAAATATGTCATCGGCTGGTGTCCTAAGCTCTGGAGATGTCTACATTGTATTTTCAGGTTGTTCTAGATGTCTGCATCTCAACTAGTCACTCTAAGTCAAGGTCACATGAGTCATTCTCTATTTGAAATGCTTATCCTACAAGACAGATGTTTTCCCAAGAAATACTTGTTTTTCTGCATTGTCTAGAAAACCTAGCTCGGACATGAAGTTCCCATATAGATGCCCACATCTGACCAGCTGAATCAGGGTGTGCGTAACCACACTGAACTGTCGTCATCCGCAGGGGTGGTATTGTCATCAGTTTCTGTGTGATCAATGCTGTTCTCTTATATGCATAGGACCGCTACATGTGTGTCTGATGACTGTGCTCAGCTGATTTCTGGGTAACTCTGTGGCTGTAGGAAGGCTGTATCAGTCTTCACCTGAGTGGAAGGGATGGGAATCTGGAGAAAACTACAGGCAACCAAAGCCATGCCAGAATTCCAGTCTGAACAGGACACTTTCCTGGGGAGGAAACACAGAGATCTGAAATACTTGTAGCAGATAACAAAAAAGTAGCAACAGGTCATATTTTCAGTAATCTGCTCTAGAAGTCACATAAATTCATTTACTTTAAATGCTTTAGGTGAGCAGCTGAAATGCTGAAGCTTACTCTCCTGAAACAACATCTTCAGGATGGAAGAGCTACTTAATTCTGACTGATTTGTGCAAGGGAAGTTTTGAGGCCCAATAGTTTTTCAAAGAGCTTGTAGACACAGGAATTAGCTATAGAAATAGAGAAGTCCAGTAAGTGCTAAAGTCTGTTTTCTTTCTTAATTTTGCTAATTGCACCTGTGGAAGGTTTGATGTTTCTTGATAGGTTTATCAGTTATACTTTTCTATTTACATCCTTTTTACTTTATGGGAAGAAGCAAGATTAATTCCTGTGTAAGTCCTGGTGAATTGCTTATACTTTAAATGAACATGAATTCCTTTGTCCTTCTGGAGTCCTGGCCTGTTCTTTTCCAGTACATGGAATTTTTTTCACTTCTCTTTTTTTCTTAGTGTTTTAACACAGCAAGAACTGCTGAACAAACTGAATTGGTGGTCACTTTGTCTTCTGGATGCACGACTGTTAATTATCATAACACACAGATCTGTCAGAATAACATATGTATAAAAATAACAGTGCCAGATACGTTTCTCAACCTTTATATAGTACAATGACGTAAGAACCTCCCACTTGTCCCAGTGTTAAATGGACCCTGTGAAGACATTGGCCAAATACAAGTTTTGCGTAGGCAAAAGCAGATCTGCTAAATATCTTTCATGTTATTTGAGATAGCGTATTGGATGGTGTGAAATTATCGTGGAAGAGTAAGCAGCCCTGCTGGACATTAACATATGAAAAATAAGTGACATACATGCTTGGTGGAGGGTGGAGAGGGAAAGGAAGAAAGCAAGAAGTACCAGGCAGAGAGTGAAAGAGAAAGCAGACCTCCCTTGTATTTAGTTTGATGTCATAGGATACTTGGGCTTCTTGGGGACCATATTTATGCACCTGATGCAATCAGCCACTCCTACCTCTGACTGCAAGTCTGAGAGTTACACCCATCTACACCAGGGGATGGACGTGTTCCTCAAAGAATGCTTTGCTCTTTAGGGTTTTGACCTTTAAGCTACTCTACTTTGTCATTTGTTTTCTGACCAATCCCATATCTGTGATTTAATTCTAACTGCTGTTGAACTTGGCTTATAGACTACAGAACCACAGAGATGAAGCAGAGGTAACTTTGTGAAACTAATTATTTAAGGAAGCAATGCTTTTAGTTACAAAATCAAGCTGATTTTGCTCCAAATCTTAATTCTGAGCTTTCGCTGTTATTTCTTGTTAGTCTAACTGGTAAAATAGCACAGGCAAGCTTTCAGGCATGCTTCTGAGTCTGTGCCCCATGCCATGAACACTCATGCTTCAAGCCAGTCTCTGTGTGCTGTCTTCTGTGTTATTCTTACAGGTCATGAAACCGATACAGGTGAGAAATGGCTGTGTTTTGCTTACTTATTTTTCAGCTAGATGAACTCTTAGGTGCATTGCTACCTGAATGCTTGTGTTGGCACAAGAAGAGGAAACTGAGAATGGAGAAAAGAGGTTGACACCGAGCAAGGGCAGGGTCTGGGTAGGCCATCTCTAGCAGTAGGCTGTGCTCGACACAATTAAGATTGATCAATGTAATGCAGAACTTGGATTTAGGAGTACCGATCTCAGTTTATATTTCAGTGTAAACATGTCCTTTGAATCTGTTTTCTGTCTCCCCTCTCTGTTTCCGTTCTACCTACTTGTACTGACAATTCCAGATGTCTGTGTTATGACACGAACCCTGTATCCTTGCTGTCCTTTCCCCTGCATTTCCAGTCTGTCGTGCATGTTTTTATGAGATGTTTTACCACCATATTGAGAACTAGGAAGTGCAGGTGTCTCATCATTCTTGCCTTACCATTGCTGTGAGACATTTCTTGTTGCCTTTGCACATTATCCTCCATTCCATCCATACCTCTTAAAACTTTTCTATTCTCTGCAGAAATTTCTCCTTGAGTTATTCTTCTGCAAATTCTTTCTGTGATATCCACCTGTGTCTGCCATTCTAAGAGGATCCAAGGTTATCCAGAACCTTTCAAAACACCAGGACATTTTAAAGTAGATACTTGAGGATGGATTTTAAGTGAAGGTGAGAAAAACCCAGTGAAACTCATTTAATGACTAACTTATCACAGCTGGTCCAGTGGGGCACAGTGGTCACCATCTCCACCTTGGTGTCCTTTCACAAACTCAGAGGGCTGTTACATAAAGGATGAGAGCTGTGCTATAATGTGTTTTATTTCTGTGCAGTAATTCTCAGTTTGTGTCCCTACTTCTGAAACAATGAACAGTATATTCCCAGGAATTATGTTCCTAAGAAATAACGGCAGCACAAAATGGCATGTAGCTCTATGCTGCACTGCTGGGAGTGACCCTTTGAAATAAAATGAATGTTCTCTGACATTCTTTCTCCCTTCATTGCAGCTTAACTGGCATCAATACAAAGGTTTACGTCTGTATTAAAGATGTTGGTGATTGCTGAATGCATGATACATGGATGGCCATTATCATCTGCAGAGAGTTAGTGTACTATGCATATAATCAATCAGTTTCTGTTCATGTCAGGAGCTGGCCAGCTTGTTACAGCCCGTATCACATTAACCCTTGCAGTGGAGTGATAAAAAGTAGAAATATTGTGGAACATGCCGTGAGTCCCAAGTAGTGAGCCAACCTACCTACGTCTTGCCTGCCAATCCCATAGGCACATATATTTGTTAGATGCCAGCCCAGGTAGCCTGTTCAGCCACTCATGTCTAGTCTGAGCCTATTTCTGACTGGTGAGAGAGAGTGTTCCTTTCCTGCTTAGAGCTGGGCTGCTATTCAAATTCTAGGCAGTCTGGTGCTGGCTGAAGCTTCCTAGATGGGTTTGAAAACTGGATCTGGTCAGGAGAGCAACTGCCGTCATCTGACATGCTGTCATTTGCCTTTTGCAAGATGGACTAGGGGTAAAAGCTCTTGCCTGGGAAGTCAGAGGTGGTCAGCAGGTGGCAAGAGGGAGCCTGACTCTGGTCCTGTACTGCGGGCTGTGCCTGGACCAAGGGCAGAATTTGGATTCCAGACCATGTTCCCAGGCCTCTGTTGTTTTATCTGGTGGCAAATCATTGAATTAAAGTAAAAGCACAATTGAGAGCATAGCCTGGAAGGCCAGGTTTGTAATGTGCACACATTCCAGGAAAGTGAGCTAGTAAAGTAATAGAGGAAATAATTCATTTGCTGGAGGAGTTAAATAACACTAATAAAGCTAGGTCACCTACAGGATTTATAGATTTAAGGACATTTATTGACTGTATTAAAAGGAAATCAGATAATCTGTCTGGCCTCATAGTCTAGGAAAGGCCTTGATCCTTGGCTTTGCTGCTCTACTGATGCTTCACAGCCATGATGCTGGCTTAACTGGCCATAACAAGCATGGGATGAGACAGAGCTTCAACAACAGCTGGAGAAAGATTGGCTATCTGGAAGTCAGTCATTTTGCCATGACCTTTTCAAGGAATAGGAACAGACAAAGAAACTCATGTTTCAGCTGTTGTGGCAGAGTTAGGTTAGCATGATTGTAGCTTTCTATGCTCAAGTAATTGGTAATTTCCATGATAACTCCCAGGCTTTGCAGGATGCTGAACTTGCACTGAGGGATAGTCCAGCCCACATCTGAGAAGTCCAAAGATGTCCCCAGATATGTGCTCCCACCTCTTGAAATGACTGTGCTGAGATCTGAAACCCTGTAAACAACCACGGAACCTCTTAAAATAGCCTAAGTGTTTGCAGTGAGATGATGACATCTTTGAAACTGTAGTCAGGCTTTGAAATAGACAGTAGCAAAACTGAAGCTTCTGGAAATGCAGTCCCAGACCCTGGCACAGATGAGTGCTCTTCATCCTGCATTTGGTTTATAGTTGTTGGCATAATTTTTGAGTTACTGGAATTTCAAGAATAAGAAATTCTTCTAATCTAAACAAGTAAAATAGCACTATAAATAACATTTAATCTTCATTGTGACTAAATTACGTGAAACAAAAAGTTAGTAAACATATTTCAATTCATTGCCATAGATTCTCTTAAATTTTATGTGAAACAGGAAGCTGCAGTTGAAAGCAGTGAGAGACAAAAGTCTCTCACTGAGCCAAGGCTGTGGCACAGCTGGGAAAAAGAATAAATATAAATCTCCGGCAAGATACTGCTAGCAGAGGCATTAAATAAAAGAGGAATTTTTCTGTGTGGTACTGATATGACCTAAGCTGAATTTTTACACGATTTTATCTGCCTGCTTTCAAAAAAAAAACCCCAAATATTCAAACTGGAACAGGTGCAGAGTGTGATGACTAGATAAACAGTGGAAGAGGAAGCCTGCTTCAGGAGAGCACACTCAAAAGAAATGATATTTAGCCTGACAGATAAAGGTTGAGAAGGGATGAGAAAAGGCTTTATAAACACATTTTGTAGGTTAGGAGAATGACAGTAAACGTGATTGAGTATCTAACTCTGGAAGGCAGGCACTCAGCTGAAAGTTGGAAGAGCATCTATACCCATTGAAGTAACAAGATAGTGGTTATTTTGTTCTTTTTCTTTCAGGGCTAATACCTAGCCCTAAAACGGTTAAATCTTCACCAATTGGGAAAGGGCCAAAAAAACCAGGGTGCACAAAGAGAAGAATTAAGTCAGGAGGAGAACTGATGAAAAATGTAAGGACATAGTGTGAGGGTTGAGAAAGAGATCACTGAGGAGTGGGGTAGGGGGCACTGAGTGCCCAGGGAGCTGGTGCGTGCTGCCTGGTGTGCTGGGCTCTGCTCAGAAATGGGAGCGGAGGAAGGAGTGGACATGTCACCTTCTGCCCTCCAGCTTGCTAGGATCCTTGCTATCACATATCCTCTTTCTGCAGACATGGGAGGCCAGTCTGGCCAGGGCCAGGACGATATCACTGAGGGGAGGTACTGTGACTTGGTGGAAGCCGCCTCCTAGTAAGGCCCCCAGAGGATAAAAAGTTGTGTATAAGTTGGGACCTCTCTGTACAGGAAGGAATTGTATGTTGTACTTCCACATACAGCAAGCTGACAGCTCTCCGTAGGAACGGCCCCTATGATTTCTACTTCTACTCTCTTAAATAAAATGTTCAGAGAAAAATAACTCTTCTTCCAGTCAGGAAGTTCAGCTACAGTCTGAAGCCTCGTGTTGGCTCAGAGAGAGCTGATTAATTATGCATATGGTTTGTTAGAAACCTGCTGGGTACCATTGCTGCGCCATTATATCTTTGGGAAACCTAAGTCACTTTTTAGCTAGCTTTTTTTTTTTTTCGCCTAATATTTTCTTGAGAAGTATGGCAAAAAGCTTCACATTTCATATCAAAGTCTGGTCATAGTAGTAAGGCTGAACAGGGCTGGTTGTAGTGACAGCTGCCTGTATGATATTTAAATACAGCAGGGTTTCTGCATAAGGTTCTTTTAACCTAAAAGTGGAAAAATGCTTCTCAGATTGATATTTTTACATGTCAGTATTTTATTCACTGCATAGAAATGGCTGGGCGAACAGACAGCCTTAACAAGGTTATGTGCCAGAATCTGTCATGTAAAGACATCTTTCAAACACTTGGCATTGCTAAGTTTTTAATGTCTCTAAGCATCAGACAAGCATAGAAAGAAACTGAGGACATTGCAGCAAGAGCCAAATGCAAAATTGCTGAAATTACATCAATAGGAGTGGAAAAGAAATGATTTCCCACTTTCTTTGGGAAACCTCATTGGAGTTCACACCAGATTCAGACTGGAAGCATAATTCCAACAATATTGCTCAAATTTTATAATTACCCTTTTATCTTCCCAGCTCTGCAGCTACTTCCAGTCCCCACGAATTCACTGGAAGAATTGATGCCGCTGGAGCTACACCAGCTTACATGTCCTGAGGATCTGTTGTAGTTTACTCACCAAAATTTCTTCAAATTCCATTTGATATGAAATAGTCTGTTGCTGTGATATGACAAAATGTCATATATTTAACATGCAAGTAAATACGTCATTGCTGTTGTTGGATGACCTTCTGGAAACAGCATGAGACATTGGAGAGACTCCCGTTTATCCCTATTTTACCTTAACTGCTTTTTGAAGCCCTAACTGTTAAACAACCTGTTGTATATCCTTAGGAAGACACAGTTTTACATAGAGTAACCCTAGTTTTAAATGAGCTTTTAGCTACCAACCATTCAAAATGGAAAGCCAAAAAAGCCCCTCAGACCTCTCCAAACACAACCCTTGTTTAAACATTTGTATTTTAACTGCCCTAGGAAAAACCTCATCAATACCATGAAAATAAAATAATGCCCAGAATATAAGGTGCAGTAGCATAACTCAGTATGGGAAATGGTTTAGGCTTAGCCACCTTCGCTAACTACAGTGCAGAAGCTAGTATTCAGTCCTGAAAGAAAGCAGTTCTTGGAAGGGCAAGAAAGATAGCAGTGAATAATAGCAGAGCAAAAGGACGGGGCAATGTGTCCCCTCTCTCTCACTGTGCCCCCAAGCAGCTAATTGTGCTGCAGTAATTCAGATGTCTGCCCTCCTGGATCTTAAGGGCCTCTAGTTCTGCAGTCTCTCTGGGAACATTTTTTCTAGCTCTTCACTGGCTGTCTTTACTATTGGAAGGGTTTTCATTTCTGAATTTGCCCTATTGTTATTCATGAGCTCTCCCTTCCTGCCCTAACACTCTCAGAGATGGATAACAGGTTTGCTTTCCCCTCTGCCTTTACCTGTTTAAACACTGTCACCTGTATGAGTAACACTGACTAAAGGTAAAATCCAGTCTCTTGCTCTGGATCTTTTACTCCCAGTAAATGTGCTGTTAAGGTGCTCAGGTAGCTTCAGCTGTCACATGGAGCAGACACTGAGGAAGACAGCATGAGAGAGACTTTCTTTACAAAAGTATGAGCTGAGTGACATACAGTATGGTAACAACTGGGGCTGACTACAGGGACTGACACTGTGAAGCATGGAGCAACTCAGGAAAACTTCTATAATGATGTCTACTGCAACAGCAAGTTTCATGGGGCCATCTTAAGTGTGCAGCCTCTAACGAGTGTTTCTCTGACATTAACATAAATAGTATTAATCTGCATTGGCCAGAGGTCACACCAGTTATGGAATAGTACTTCTCCTGAGTTTGAAGTTTAGTGTTTTTCTGTTGTTTTGCATGTTGTCGCTTTCAACACTGCCCTTTTTACAGTAGAACTGTTGAACACGTGTTGAAGCGTATTCTGTCTCCGTATTCTTTCATAGTGTTGCAATTATATAAAACATACACTTTTTGATATAAGTTAAATACCAAGCCTATAATTTTATAATGCTGCAAAGCCCTTTCTTCCAAGCAATAATGACCAAGCAATGCACCTAAAAGAAGCAGAGACTTAGAAGTACTTTGGTGTCAGATAGACTTGTTGGCTTTGGTTCATTTTTACATTGTTTGTCTGGCACCATTAAAAAGTCTGTCCTCCTTTTGGCTGGGATTTATCTCACCTGAATGTAAGTGTTCAACATATAAATTCAACTAGGAGCTTAGTCTAGGCTGCCTCTATCACCAAGACAGGCACTGCCATGATTCATCTTGCTTGTTTTAAGCAGCATGACTAGGGTGAGATGTCCCACCATCGGAAGCACTTCCCTCACTCCTTTCACCACACCTAGAATTTAAGATGAGCTTTGAATAAGTATTTCACTTCTGAATGATCACCTGGAGATGGCTCTGAATGAATCTACATTGTTCAGGGAAAGGTAATTTTGACTCCAAGGTGTTCAAAAGCTAGTGCTGTGATGTATTTAGTCTTAACTATGGCTAGGCCTATTTTAAGTAACAAGCTTTAATAGTGATACTCTCCATAATTAGTATTTTACTTACTGGCACTGCAGGTTTCATTACTTGCTCATGAGAAGTTAGCGTTTTTTTCTCTTGCTCAACAGTCTGTGTCGATAGGCCATTTAAAAGTATTTGCTTAGCTTGTATTAGTTATGGTATCTCTTGGACGCCATTTACTTGAGATAAATAAAATGTGGGCAGTTTACACAGATTAAAAACATGTGATTTGAAACAAACATGCATTTAAGGAAAGGAAACATTTGGAACTTGTTAGCTTTGTGAGCATTTCTTGCAAATAGATGTAATTCTAATGGTCTTGAGGATCTATGCAAGGAAAAGAAGGACTTTATCTTTGTTGACCTCTGAAGCAGAATGATTGGCAAGTATTGGGACTTAATTTGTTGGAAAACAAGTGATCTCATGGTTTAAATGGCTTTGTCAGTGAGTGCAGTAAGAATTATGAAGACGCAAATCACAGGGTATGAAAGAAATTTGGTTCCACATCGTTTCGTTATCATGAATGTTTTCAGTAATGCATTTACTCTAGTATTCTCTGTGCTGATGTACAGTAACATCTGTTAGTCAGAGAAGTCCAATTTTTAATAATTGTCTTGACAAGGCACAAAAAGATCAAGTAGCTTGCTCAAGGTCACACAGAGAGTGAGATTTAGTTTGTGTTTGCAAAGAAATATTGCCTGGATCCCAGCCTTTTATTTAGCTGGTAGAGCTCACGTTCTCCTTAATACTTAGAACTTGTTCCATATAGCACATGATTAAAGTGCTTATGGCTACAGCTTCAAGAGATGCTGTTATTTGAGTTGGAACCTAAAGCACTTCTATTCAGAGTGCCAGTTAAAGATATTAGATAGAGAAGTAAACAAAGCATAGTTTTGTAATATATAGCTCTAATCATATGGAAAAGCGAAGCTTGCAGAGGATAGTGCAGCTGCTAGCAGCATAATAACTAATATGTAGTATTTTAATCCAGCTATTTAAAAACATTTTTACATTTCTTTCATTCAACCCGGAACAGAAAAAAACCCCTACTTTTATGTATCTGTTATTTAACACACTGAGCTGGTGATTTTTAAAACACGATACTCCTCATCTCTTAAATTTATTTACTTATAGAAGAATGTTTCACTTTGAGGTCTTCTTGTAGTTAAAAGAAGTTCTCTAAAAGGAATGTTCTGGGAATAAAAAGATTATTTCTTTTTTAAGATAGAATCTTAAAAACGCGATAGGATCTTCTACGGGAATAATAAGATTTTCAGTCTTCTGATAAAAATTTAGGCAGGTGACACTGCAGAATCTAAAATATGTTGGATATTCATTCCCATTACAAGTCATTTGGCAAGATCATTGCTCAGGGGTCCAGCAGGTTGATACAAATGCGTAATACCTGCAGTCAAGTCATAAAAGCATTAGAATGGCCTTAGCAGTTTGGGGTAAGGGTCCCTTTTACCATCTTCTGGCTTCAACCGCAACCAGAAGCAGATGCTAGGAATGAGCAAGAGCAGGACAAGCACACGTTGATACAGCGCCAACACCTCCGTACTCTCCCAGCTCCAGCTACCCTGTCAGCTCGGGAGATTTCCTGGAGCTGTTGTAGCTCATCTATTTTGTAATCTTCAGCGAATGTCTCCAGTAAGTACCTGGCATACCTTCCCTTGTGATGATGCATGTGTACCTCATCTGCAACACCTCTTGTCAAGGAGCTGCATGAGTTTATGGGCTGCCACCACCTCTGTCTTTGTGTTGAATGTGGCTCTTACGTGCCCCATGTGCTCCTGGCTCTGCATTGTGGATGAGACCATTCATAGTTGAACCTTTCCTCGCGTTACCCAGAATTGTAGACTCACTGAAATTTTTCAGGATAAATGGCCCTACCACAGCCTGCAAATCTCTGCAATGATGCCCAGTTTTCCTCAGGGTGTATTTCAAAATGTTATTTACAGTCTTATCCCAGAGATCATTTCATGCTTTCTGGCTCACACTGTTTTCAGTGTTTCACAACCCAGCTTTCCACCCTTCAGGTCTGTCTAGAGTAATTTTCATTTGGAAGCCCTACAACACACTTGAGTTTGCTGCCTGTGCGGTAATCTCTAGGCCATGTCAGAAGGAAGATTCCCTTTGAATTATATTTGATTAACTGATTTTCACTGTTTTAATGTCCATAATTTAATCTTATTTTTTATCTCCTTAATTAAAAGGTAGTATGCTATGAGTCCTCAGATGCTTGGGTCCTCAGATATTACAGTGTGACAGGACTGAAAAAAGTGTAGATAGTTTTAGTACTCTAATATTCCAAATAAAAACAACGCTGGTACCTTACTGTAGTTCTGTGCACCGTATCAGTTCTTGTTGCCTACAATTGTGGCAGATACATCTGAAAAATTAAAGTACAGAGGACGTTCCAATAAAAAAAATCTATTACAGTCATAAAGCTTATCCTGTGTAAATGACTTACTTCCTCAATGTTCTCTCAAACGTTCAGCTTCACGACATTTCAGGCTGTGGGGAGGTATTTGGCACTAGTGCCAAATAAGTTGGCCGAAACAACCCCTAACTGACCTTGAGCGTTCATTGCCGCATTGAGCCAGGGCACCCGGTTTACTGATGTGTTTCTTTATAAGTACGTGCCGACAGTATGTTGTTACAGGATGGGGCATGCAGGAGAGGGCAAGTGATAAGGGCTGCTTAATCCAGCACTGCCATGAAGAGATGCATGTATAAATGCAGAATTGGCATTGCAGAATATGTTTTTAAAAATGTTGCCTGCTTCACTTTATCCGTTTATGCACTTGGATGCTGAAGAAATAGATGTAAAAGGACTGGGAATACCGTGTAAGAGTCTCCTACATCAGAAAGGAAAAGAAGGGAGGAAGGTATGGTGTTAAGTAAGTACTGCTAGGGAAGGTGATTGGCTCAAGCAGTGCAATGCAAAATGACTCTTGTCCAGAACTCTCCTGAGATGGTCAGCTGGCCAAAAAGAAAATGTGTTGTACTTTTGGTAACAAGTAGTACTGCCAATCTGAAGCATTCCAAAATTGTGAATCAGGCCCCAGGAATCACAAGATTAAGAGGAAAAGGACAAATTTTAGAAATGGTACATAGTTGGAGCTATTTGACTTCTGTTTTTTGAATCTTTACGTTACAGACATATTTTCAGTTTTCTTCCACATCCTTGAGGAACAGCAAGTACTCTTAAAAACTGAGATTTTCATCAGATAACATGACTTGAAGAACGTGGGCTTTGTGGGAACCACTGGATATCAGAAACTTTGATAATGCATTCAAAAGTTTTAACAATAATGAATAAAAGAATGGCAAAATGAAGCAGAAAGGCCTCAGGAAGATTATACTGCCTGCCTTAGTGAGTTGACTCACATTGTTACTGAAATTAAAGTGAGGCTGGCCAGATGAGAAGAGATTGCAAAGATTTTATTGATTAACCTTTTGCAGGGAACACACATCTCATTTTTCCTGGTAAAACAGAACAGCCTCCAAGGAGTGAAATGTGGTGATTTAGAAAGCGCTCAAAGGAGAAGCAATGACAGGATTTATGGCATTCCTAAAAAAGCAGAAAATAACAAAAATATGGGAATGTTTTCTCTGACACTTACACAATCCTTGCATTTTGATAGTATTATATAAAAGAACTTACAGGGCAAGAGCACAAAATTCTCCAGATCCAGCTAAGATATGTACTTTTCCTTGTCCAGAATTATCAAACTCAGCAATATTTATTTACAGACAGCCTAGAAGAACAATGAAGAGCTGTATAAGAATAAAATTATCTATTTTGATGACAATTACTACCCTGAAGTTCAGAAAATTTGGAGGCACGTTGGAGCTAAGCAATACCAGCCTAGGAAAAGGGGTAAGGTCCTTCATTTCATAATCCTCACAACTAAGATGGGTATTATTATGGAAGAACAAAAGGTCCTGGGGAAGCATTGCCAACACTCGACAGTTCAGGCATTGTGATCCTTGAAACAGAAGCAGCAGACGGATTAAACATCCAATCTGCAGTAATTAGACCAACTTCTCATGTTAAAGCAAATTCACATTGATTTTACTCAGGATACCTGAGTTACCTCAGGACTGCAGAGAGGGAGACGCAGAAAGAAATGAAGTCCTGATACTTTACTATGTCTGAGGAACAAAAAGGACACCCAGAGGAGGATGTGTAAAGCTGCCTTTTTCTGGGATGCAGTGTTGCTGCATCCAGACCCTTGGAGGAACTTCCAGCAAACTTCAGGCTGTTTGGAGTTATGTATTGTCTGGCAATGGACTCAAGGGGCCAATTAAGCAGCTGGGGATCAGCTCAGAGAAATACTATCTCCTGTGGAAGCAGTAAGAAGAAGGGGAGATTCTGAACCTAAATTCTCATTTTCTAGTGAGTACGAGAGCACTCCTCTACAGCCGTACTATTCCTTTGCAGGCTGGCTATGTCGGGCTTAAGAGCAAAATGTTTGGGTCATGGAGCCACACTGACAAAGTGGGCAACAAGCCTTATAAACACCATGTTCTGCATTGTGCTACCACAGCAGGTTTAATAGCCAGATGATGGGGAGGGGTATTATGGATAGTAGGAAGGGAAATAAATGACAGGATGAAGGTATCAAAAACACAAGTCTGTATATTGGGTAAAATGTGCAAGGAGCTACTGATAGAAGAAGGGGAAATAGGCAAAGGAAAATACGGGCTGGATAAATCAACCCCAGCTATGCCTTCTTCCTCTCCCTTTAGTTCTTATTCTGAAAAACAGAGGAGCAAAAATCAGCAAAAAAATGTAAAATAGATTGCAACATTCTGAGCTGTTTCCTTTTCCCTTCATATTCTTTTGCTACAAAGCGAAAGTTGGTCAGGAACTTTCTGGGAAGGCAATTCTTTGCCTACTTTACTGTTAAAAATAGTAGCTGTAGCTCTCAGCCTACTGATCTCTCTGAATCCAGATAGCTTTTCTGCCCAAATGAATTTTAACTCATGGACAAGTGACTTAAGTTATTTGTTGATCCTAGCTGAGAGTTTTCACCAGGCCAGGATGACTCTATACCCGGAAAAAATTAATGATAGCTGTTTTCTTTATTACACTGTGCTGGATACATTTGTATTGCTATCTCGGTAAGTTAAACCTGAAACTAAGCAGTTGCCTCTTTTCCCCTCAAGTTTCCTCTTAATGCTTTTGCCTACAGAGGTAGGTACATACCTACACTTTAGTAAACCCCACAGCCCTTCTGTCCTTCATGCAGGAAAGCAGTTATGGTGCTTTATGTCCTTTAAATTAGTTTCTTTTTGGGAATGTTAATATGCATATACAGATTTGTAAAAGATTTTGTGACTTGATAATGAAGCACAAGTGTTGATCATTAAAAAGAGTGGGCTTTATTCTTTGTAGGGCTGCGGTGAAAGAAGCTTTGGATAGTATTCACATACAAACAGTTTAAAGGGCTGAACCTCACAAAGCAGCTACAGGATTAAATGCTGATTAACCTCCAAGAGCGGACTTCTAAAACTCAGATGCCAGAAAAGGGGAAAACGCGTGAGATTTAGGCAGCAGGTTGTGGGCTAAAACTTATGAAAATCCTCAGCCATGCTGTAATTATTTACGGTGGTATGAACATCAAGTTAGCTATGCACTGAGCTCAAGACACAGCCAAGCAGCCATAGGGCCTTTAGGGCTGAATAGATTCGGCTTTGTTCAAATATAGCTAATACAAGCAACACATCTGTTGATGGTTAAGGAAGCCTCAATGTGGCTGGAAGACAGTATATTGTAAATTGTATGAGCAAATTATTGTTGGCTCTGTCTGTTACTATGACAGTAATGGTGTGTAAAATATGCAGCTATATCCAAGGTCAGGATGGATGGTATCTCACTAAGATACTAAGGTGTAACTTTCAGTGTCATTCTGTCCAAATATAAATTCATGCTTACTATGTTGTTTAATGTGGCACACTTTAGGCCTCCAAAGACAGAACAGAAAACCATGCTGGGTTTAATTCTCAGTTGATTTATTTGAAGATAAGAATAGATGCAAGTAAGTCTGTATAGATAATTGTTTCATCTGGAATATTTACCCTTGCTCTGTACAGTCTCGACATAACAGTACAAAATGTACAGAGGCGTTCTGCTTTTGTGAATTTAACAGATGACATAACTTATTGGTGCTAAGATTTGCTTCTATCTAAACTGTCAGAAATATGAGATCATCCTTCTTTCTTACTCAAGTTGACCTTTTCCTCTAGAAAATATTTTAATCATAATTTCCATTACAGTTCTGCTTTCGGCATTACGTACATGCACAAAAAAGGAAGTCTTAAAAAGAGCATTCTCATCCCCTCTCCAAACCTGAAAACACCGCATGTCCTGGGACACATCAGGTGGAAAAGTAAATAAAGAAGTGGGAAGGGGGTAAGCTGGCAACTAGTTGTGAACAGTGTAATGAGTAACTGTCTTAGCACCCCAACTGAGGATTGTCAAGCATACTTAACCTAACTTGCTCCAGAAATTATTGACCTTACTTTGGAAGATATGCTCAGTCGCTTTTAATTTCACTACCACAGCCTAACAGTTGTTTCAGTTTATTTTGAACTGTAATATGTTTGGTAACACATCCAAGGAAACCAGAGCAGGAGGGTGAATGCTCGAACAACTTGATCACATAAATACGTTTTCATTTTGAAGCTATTATTTATGGAAATCCAGGGAATATTTTGGGTGCCATATTCACCCTTGAGTGTGAGTTCCTTGAAGTCCACAGAATTGCATGAGATGGGGATGAATTTGGCAGTAGGTTTGTGCAGGGACTCTCATTACAGGCTCTGGTTAACCTCCTTCCTCAGAAAGGGGACAGGAATAATAATAATAAAAAAAGAATTTAATAAAATGCTTCCTGTAAAGAGGAACTGTTGTGTTAGATATGTTCAGGGCGGCCTCCTTTAGTCTCACTCTGGGAGGAGCTCAGTACTGATGTGCATTACCAGCTAGTGAAAAACAGCTTGTAAAGGAGATTGGGATCCTTTAGGGCAGAAGATACTACTGGTGATTCAAATTGCAAATTGCTGAATCTTGTATCTGAATTCTAGAATGAAGATTTAAAAAAATCTACAACAAACCCATTCCTGGACTAACCTTAGTAAATTTGGGGCAATTTTGTCAGCACTGAGCACACAAAGACTAAGCCAGGTCCTGAAAAATGCAGGGTTTACAGTATTACTGTGGGTATTACTACCTGGTTCGTTCAGGTAGCTTTACAGTAAGTATTTTTCCAGGTTGGGTAGCCTAGTGACTTTATCGAAAAGCTGCACTCTTAGTTTAGCAAGCATATTTTTTAGCAACATAGCAGTAAACGGCAACTGAGTTTGTTCTCCACCTTCGTTTCTTGAATTAGACATGCTGTCTGAGGCCAGATACCAGAGGACAAGGAGTGTTGCAATGCTGGGGAGCCGACTGTCCTAACAAAAAGTCATGTTACTCTTTTCTTTACGTGTGGGCAAGGATGAGCTCTTTCTTTGTATTGTATATTCACTGACTTTTCTTGGTGTGGAGTTCTGCTTAGTGACTGGCCTTCCAGCTGTCTTAGTCTCCTATATGTGCCCTGGAGGTGTGGAGTCCCTAGACGTCTGCTGCCAGGCTCCAACTCTTGGAGGGGGGCTAGCAATTCTACAGGACTCCATGGCATATACTGTCCACCACCCTCTTTTTTAGCCTCACAACAACATCTTGGATAGTCAGGCTGCTCCATTTCCAATTAAACGCCTAAGGCCTGCACAAGCCCAGCCTTGCCACTCATACATTAGATTGCTTGTCAAGGCTTCCCCTTCCTTCATGGTCTCAAAGGGAGCTTCTGATGTCTTCTTTTCTCACTTGTGACTTAAAGCTTGTGTGCAAACTTGCTACAATCCGTCTGTCATTTATGTTTATTTTCTGGTTAGAAAATGCACTTGTGATACCCCACCTGGAGGGCTGTGTTCAGCTCTGGGGCCCCCAGTGTAAGAAGGACATGGACCTGTTGGAGAGAGTCCAGAGGAGGGCCGTGAGCATGATCGGAGGGCTGGAGCACCTCTCCTATGAAGAAAGGCTGAGAGAGTTGGGGTTGTTCAGCGTGGAGAAGAGAAGGCTTCAGGGAGTCCTTATAGCGGCCCTCCAGTACCTAAAGGGGTCCTGCAAGACAGCTGGAGAGGGACTTTTTACAAGCGCATGTAGTGATAAGATAAGGGACAATGATTTTAAACTGAAAGAGGGTAGATTTAAATTAGATGTTAGGAGGAAATTCTTCACTATGAGGGTGGTGAGGCACTAGAACAGGTTGCCCAGAGAAGCTGCGGATGCCCCATCCCTGGAAGTGTTCAAGGCCAGGCTGGATGGGGCTTTGAGCAACCTGGTCTAGTGGGAGGCATCCGTGTCCACAGCAGGGGGGCCTGGTACTAGATGATCCTTAAGGGTCCCTTCCAAGCCAAACCGTTTTATGATTCTATGATTCTATGATTATTTTCCCTCTTCTTCCTACTTTCTGCTGTCTTTGTCTGACTGCTCCCTCTCTTTCGTCCCTTGCCCCCGTACTTCTTTTGATCTCCTCCTGCAGGTGAATGCCTTTTTTTCATAAGGTACCAAGACAGGATGTTGGAAAAGGCTTTTAGTTCCCTCCTATTCCTCTGATGCATTGGCACCTGTAGTCCCTCTGGGCCAAAGTGGTAAGCACCAGAGCTGGGCTCTAATCTATTCTTTTAGGGCTGTTTATACTATTTTACCCAAAATTAGAGTCCCAAATGGACAGAGTATAAAACACTTCTCTGTAGGATTTTCTGTTGGCTTCCCAGTATGGTCCCTGTTACCAATCTAATCTTCACCTGCCTGACAGTCCTGTGCACAGCGTAGAGAGTAATGGTGAAGTGTTCACTGATGCAAGATTGGAGACCAAGGCCATGCTATGTATAACGTAGCTATTGTGATGCTTGTCATCACTTGCCTGAGTCCCTTTGTGGGTCAAGCCTGAGGTGCCTTAGTAAAATCATGAGAAAAGAGGTGCAGAAGGAGGCAAGCAGTCTCCAGTCCTCAAAAAGCAGTGTGTTCCTAACAGTGGTCCCATCTTCTCTTCAGACGTGGAAGATGTCCTTCTCTTCAGCTTTTGTAGCTCTGTCTTGTCACCAGCTCCTGCTCTTTGCTTGACTGAGAACTCAAACGTTCTCAGACACCAGGTGGTTCTTCCAGCCCAGTGACTGAGTCACCAGGCAGGCTAGGGCTGCGTGTGATGTACTGAATGGTATCTCAAGAGGTAGTAAATAAAGGCTTGTTTATTCAAAGGAAATGAAATACAAGATAATGAAAAATTCATTGGTTTTCACTTAAGAAAATAAGCCTGGTAATATTTATTTGAAGACTAGATTTTTGTCTGTGTTGATGTTTAAAAAAGTGCATAGATGCCAGAGTTCCAGGTATTTTTTTAGGATAAGCTCATGAATTCTTCAGATGCGACTTTGAAGCATTTCCCAACCTTTTGAAAGCATAAGTAATAAAATTGGGTGGGTTCAGTGCCTCAGATGGAATCTCCTAGACGTAAAATCCATCTACTAAGGTGTTTCATATTTTCTAAAAGCCAAAATCGTGCAAACTGCAGCCCAAACTACGAGGTGCTTGTTAAGTGTAGGCAGAAAACAGTGTCAAATGATCTTTAGGCTGCCTTTCATAATCGCTTGTTGGCTCCACTCCTCCTACAAGGAGGTCTTGGCCATGTTCTAAAATAATACATTTATCCATAGGCAGCAAAGACTACAGCTGCAGCCTGCTGTTTGTGTGAGATTTAAACACAAATGGAAAGGTCTTTTAACTTCCCTGAATTCCTCATTAAACAGCTGGTGTGATTTTCTGCAGCCACCTCAGCTGAAAGTAGCAGTCCAACAAAGAAGTGCTGGAAGAGATTGGCGTTGTATGCTTCTTTGTGAAATATGGCAAACCAGGAATAAACTGGGATCCCCCAACAAGAAAAACTTGGAAAAGTATTTTCAACGCTAGCTGCTGCGGGTAGGGATTCTGTGGAGGGGGCTCTCCAGCAAGGGGGTGGTGGTGGGAAGTTCAAGGAAATACTGTAGCCTCAAAACCCTGCATGTCTTTGTGGAAGCTGTTGTCTTTAAAAAACAAAAAAAAGATTTTGTCTTTGTATTGCAGTCTTTTTCTGTAGCTGGGCTTTTCCCCTTTTCAGATCTCTCTTTCCCCCATTGAGATCTCTGGGAGCTCAGAGAAGATGGAATGGGAATGTCAGGGTTGGATGTCTATGGGTATGATTATGAACAGGTTTATTTGTCCAAGGAATAATGAAAACCAATGGCTTGAAACTGAAACCAGACAAAGTCATGTTGGAAATAAGACATGAGTCTTTAACAGGGAAAAGATTAGCCTTTGGAAAATACCACTGTGGGGAACGTTAGTGTCTCCATCTCTGGACATCTTCAAATGAGAGGAGAGCCGCGGCTACAAGTGTGTGCTGTCTGGTACTGCCAGCTGCAGCAGAGCCAGGTGCAGATGCCTCAGCCAAGCACAACCTCCTGGGCCCAGCAGAGGAGTAACTGGGTGCGATTTAAGCCCCAGGAGTGCAGGCTTTGTGATCCAGTTGCAGCGCATCCTCCTAGCCTTCTGAATGTGAGACGCTTCGTAAGGAAATTAAGGGCACTGAGCTTCAGCCCAACTTGAGATTGTGTCAGTCTCACCTCTGTTACATGGTTACTTTCACTAGGCGTGTAATGACATAGTTAAAAGCTGTAGTAAATAGTTTTCTTTACAGTCTGCTAAGGTGTGTGAGCTTTAGAAAGCAGTTTCTCAAGGCTAGCATGTACTTGGTTTATAGACATTTCCTAAGGCAAATATAGTCAGTTCTGTCATATTTTTTATCACTTTTGCTAGAGCACGGTAGATTTGCTACCTGTTCCTTGTGGCGTGGTGGTCCGTCAACTGAACAAAGAAGCTATGGATCTGCTGTCCTCAGACGCGCTGTGCAGTGCCCTGTGACACATTCAGTCGTACTGAATTGGATGGGACTGGGTGCCGAGTATTAATGATGATGAAGGTTTCAGAGTCAGACTGGCAGTGAATATTTGTTGCTCACACATGACCAGAAACATTTTACATTTGGAAGATACTATCTGTTTTCAAAAGCTTAAAATCCAAAGATCCACATTTGCCATTCTCACAATGATTATTCTGAGACAAGTCCAGCAGGGCTCCGACGGCGCCAGAACTGTGTGCAATGTGAGTGACAGCTGGAAGAGTCAGCCCTGCTACTGGTGAAGATAATTAGGAAGATAATTAGGAAAAAGAGACACTCCTGTATTGAAAGCAACTGGAACGAGAAAGCCGTTTTTCTCCTAACATTGCTTGAACAGAAACGTGTGGCCATATAACTGTCTTGGAGGTGAAATTTAAAAGTGTGCTTGGTTTTATTTATTGGTACATTGTGTCTCTGCAACCACTTCATTGCTCAAAAATTGTCTCAGTGTTGGCGCTTAGAGCATGGAAACGTCATCTCTTCTGCCGATGCTGATAGTGTTATTTAGAGCTATAATGTTCAGAATATCTGGGATCCTGCTGATGCTTTTAAAGTGGCAGCCATAACCAGTATTGCATGAGCTGGTGATGGCTTTATGTCTGAAAATTTTTATTAGATGGATTATTGTACTTTAAAACCCCTCAATCTCTGTGTGAACTCACACAAATCTGTTTTGCTATATAAACTTTTTTCTAAGTATTAAGTCATCTGGTGTTCCCCTGGCCTTGGAAGGGCCGTGAGAGTTAAGTGGCTTAATAAAGATTTTAGAGTCAAAATGATAATTTTATTGTAGAGTTAGGAAGCGAATTGTGGCTAGGAATACTTCTTCTACTGTGGACAGGTAGCTACTGAAAACCCTGAAAACTGAGCTACTGAGCCTGAAAACCTTGTGCTGCTAATGAAATGCTTTTATTTGTGGAGGAGAGAGATAAAAGCAGCAGTGGTTATCCGTTTCAGAAAACAGATGAAAGAAAGAACCACATGTGGGAAATTGTCACTGTGCAGCAAATAACTGAAAGAGAAGAGATCTGCAAGACTTCACCTGGCCGTGATATATTGGTGTCCAAGAAGAAAAATCTGTGTGGGAAGTTGTGGTGGGACACCTACGTGAAGGGGTGGCTGTTGGTGTGGATTCAGGAGGTGCACCAGTCGGAAAGGAAGGAGAATTCAGCCACGCAGCTGAGGACATTACAGAAGCAGACTTTGGAAAGGTTGTAACCAAACTGTACCACTAAAAGGCACTGAGGTAGGAGTTCAAGCGCAGGTGTAGAGTTGAAGGAGTAGGAGTTAAAGTGCTGTGTGTGGTTGGATGTCTGCTGGCATAATTATGTTCCGCCTTCTCATTCAGATTCAGTAGCATAAAGCATTCATCACATCCTACTCTAAAACACTGTAGAGAGCTTCTGTGCTTTGGTAAGCATTTATGACAGGTTGTCCTAAAGGCTGAGCGCATTTCAGCAGTGGATGAAGAGGTCCCTGTGTACATTGGCTGCGTATCAGTTTAAGTTTGTAAAATGCTTTGGAATCCTTTGGGGCAAGAGGCCATGCAATGTAAGGCCATTATCATGTTTGCTAAGAAAGCTGGGTTTGGTGCCAAAAATGACAAAATCTCCTTTAAGCTTTGAAAGTCTATAGCTAAAATCCGCATTAAAATAGTGCAGGAGCAAAGCAAAATGGGACTTACTGGTAATTTTAGTGTTGCCTTGGCTCTGCCTCTTCCTGATGTAGGCAATGTTGATCCTATTCCTTTTCACCTTCTTCCTCTGGGTTCTCCAAAGTCCACGGCTATAATCATGGGGTGGACTTGGCAGCGGTGTGTAGGACCTGGAATGTGTTTTTCCAGCAGCCGTGTCTGGATTTGTGGCGGACTTCTTTGGCTGACGCCACTGCTGGCTCTGCTGGCAGACATCTTCTTGGGGGCTGTTTTGGGTTCACAGTGCTGTCAGCTCGCTATGTGTTCTGCCCTGGATGCCATTTTCCTTGAATCACACTTTTTTTTTTTTTTTTGGAAGACCACATTTGTGGACAAAATTCCTAATATGAAAACACATGATATGGCAAAAATCTTTCCATATTTCAAGGTTCTTGTAAATGTTTCCGTGTGAACCAAGAGTAAATTTGCACATTTGCTCAGAAAAGTAACTCCTGCTGCAGATGTGGTCATTTCCAAATAAAGCTGTTTGGCTGGGAAACTTCTGTGGGAATTTCTGTCTCTTGTATTGTGGCAAATCCGAATTCCCATGACAAAAAGTGCCCTGTAGTGCCCTTCACTGAAATAAGAGCCCGATCTGCAACGGTATTTAGGTGACTAACTGTTATGTAGGTACCTCATTTCCACTGACTCATATGAAGCACACTAACTGCTTTTAAGGCTGTGAGCTTAAACTGTGCATGCAGCCAGAGCAGGTCATGTTGCTGGTGCCAGCTTGGCAGGAAGGATGCTAATTCAGTCCTGGGTTTCCACCTGATCGCTCCTTTGCTGACTAATTGCTCTGCAGGAGTTTTGGTGGATTGCTGTAAGCAGTTTCACCAGGGGATGGGTTATATACACTCATAGTCAACTGAAAGAACCTCGCTGAATCCTGATGGGAGTTGTCCAAGTAGTTTTTGCTTTCTCTGCGATTTTGAAATGTATTTTCAGTGATCCATTTTATTTTAGTTTTATTGTGGATTTTTTTCACCCCCAGATCTTTCTTTATCTTTCTTTCACCTTTTCTTCCTCTCCACTTTCCATTCTTTTACTTTCTAGGTTCCTTCCTTCATGGATGGCAAGGAAAAGAAAGAAAAGAGGAATGTAAGAGAAAAGCTAAAAAAAGGAAAACCTCAAATTTTTCAATATGGAGAAGAGGTCTCTCATTTTTAGAAATACTTTGAACAGAAAATGTTGGGAGCTCTAACCTTGATAACTGGATTGAGGCAATAATTCCTCTCCAGGTATGTTAAAAATGTTTTGGGGAAAAAAGAATTTCCATTTTTATGTTAGATATTCCTATAAGCATTTTACATTTTGATGTCTGTGCTCCTTAGATGAGGTTGTGAGCTTGTGCTCCAGGCCACATTGGCACGTTAGCAAAGTTCATGTGGCTGGTACCGTCTTTTAACTGCAGGCCCTGGCTTTCCTGCTGCCCATGCAGGAGAGGCACTGGTGTAGTCCTGGGCTTTTCTTCTCAAATGAGCCAGCTTTTGATATTAGCTCCTTTCCTACGCTGCTGAGCAGCTAACTGACTAGTGTTAAAGTCAACACCTTTATCTCCTTTACATGGCTGAACTTGAGTCTAATGATTCCAAACAGATATATACGTAGAACATGTTTTTGGTGGGGAACCTTCCCTGGAGTCTGTCTTGAGTGCATTTTTATCTTTTGCACCTTCTAATCTATCTCTAAAACACAAAAGTAAGACTAAGAGGGAATTAGTAAATAACAATATGGCTTTGTGCAAGAGTAGTGGGAATATCGAGTTCCTCTTTTGAAAATAAATGGGAATTCCAGCTTTTTAACAGGGAACAAATTTTTCTTGTTATAGCAGGAAAGCTGAGCAGCAAAGGAGAAGTACAACATAACATTTATTGAAGCTGCAGAGGTAAACAGGAATCTCTGACCTCTGGATTACAACTGCAGTGATTTATACTTTCGTTAGGTAGAGACATGAGAATGAAATAGCAGAAGGCAGTAGTTTTCTGTTAGTAATTCCAAGTTTGTATGCCTCCTAAACAATGTTTTTTTTTTTTTTTTAATATGCAGTGCAATGCAGTTTTGTTCAAGTAAGAAGTATCTGACAGAAAATACCTTCAGGAAGTATTTATGAGGAAAGTACACATAAGAGTAGTGCACTGTTTGCTTTACCATTTTAGGCAAGTCAGGTTAAATGACATAAATGACTAATTCAGTTGAATGAACCATCACTTGGCTTTTGCATTTTTATTTATAAATATCATAAAGGAAGGAATTATCAAACAGTAATAGCTGGCAGGCTCTCTTGCCAGACAACCCCAGATAGATCCCTAATTTTTTTTTTTTTCAGTGATTTGTTCTGTTTGCTCTTAAACAGGGAACAATAAGCCTCCTGCTGCTTTCCTTCAGATACTTTTCTCCAGTTAAGAAAGCTTATTGTTAGACGTTTATCCTAGTATTTTCATTTTATGTATTTTAAGTTACACCTTCTTGTTCCAGCCTGGTTATTTGTTCCTTTCATTGGTGTTTACACTGTTCATATACTTGAAGTGGTTAACATATGGCTGTTGGACATCGTACAGACAATCAAACATCATTCCTTTAATCTCTCCTCATAAATCAGCTCCTCCAGCTGTTCAGTCATTTTTATTGCTTTTTTTCACATAGCCATCATTCCATTGCTCTCTTTCTGATATTGAAGTACCCAGAACTGTGCAGAGATTCGTACATATAATCTCCTCAGAGGGAGGCTGAGTCATTTATTCTCTGGTACAATATCTGTGACCACATACACAGCTAGCTATGAATTCTGCTTTGGGTTGCTGTCTCACATCTGATAATTTTGTGCTTTCTAACACTTCTTTCATTCTGGTTAATCCAGAACAGCATTTTGGACTGCTTGAAAGCTTGAATTAATAGATGTATGGTATTTAGAAATTTTAGCGAACATGTTGTAGATTAATGAACACAGATTTGCATTACAACTAACAACATATAAGGACTGGATGTGATATTGCAATGTTAGGAAGAGACGTACAAGGAACAAATGTTATAACGTTATGTAGGAAGGAGGTGTAGTATTTGCATACACTGGAGGATAATTGGTAATATTACTGGATCAGAAAAATAAGCCAGTAAGGATGTTAAGACATTACCTAGTGCGTTACCCTGTCCAGAGGAAGGATCCATTGTAGCTTTGTTGCTCCTGATGGGATTCTGTCCTGTTATTAAGGACGTCCATGAGGGAAGTTCTGCAATTTCTACAGGAAGTCTATTCCAGTATTTACAAGCAATCCTGCTAGAAGACCTTTCCTGTTTTCCAGCCTGCATAATTTTGATTTTCAGGCTTCTCAAGAGGAATAAGAGTTGCCTTTTTTGCTACTTTAAATGACAACATTGACAAAATATGGGACTGGGACTTGGGTGCACCTGTTCCTTGCAACGCAAAGAAGATGTAAATGATGAAAGAAATATGGTGACTGTGCGGCCTGTCATTATCAATCTAGTTCTCTAGTCACAAAATATCTGAGCAGCCACCATCAGTGCTCTTGAGAACAACTGCCTGGGAGAGAGATGATGACAAGAAATACTATTAATTCAACAAGAAAGGCTTTATCCGTGCCAGAGTCCCAGCTGCTGGTGAAGATGATTGCAGCAGTGCTGTGCTGATTTGCACCAGCTGAAGGTCTACAATCTGTGTAAACTGAGTTTGTGTAAAAAAAAAAAACAACAAAAAACAAAAAACTGAGGTACAAATTTACAAATTAAGCCCCAGCTTCTTGCATGTGTACCCACAGTTTCCTCTGAACTAAATAAACCTCACATGTGAAAGACTATCAATACAAAACTGTCCTATCAGATAGAAGCAGCTGTGCAAGATGCAAAGCTTGCAGAACTGCCCTTGAAATACTGTAAGTTATTTCTTTTTAAGTTGTATTTAGAATCCTCTTTTTTTTTTTTTNNNTTTTTTTTTTTTTCCTGGCTACAAGTACATCGCAAATGACTTGTGGTTTTATTGATACTTCAATCCCATATTCTAGCTAGTGTTAGGAAATGTGGGAAGAGATCACGGAGAAAATGCTACCCCAGTCTAGAAAGTGTTTAGTTGTCTGGGAGATCATCCAGATTGGATATTCAAAGCAAAATAATAGCACATATCTTGAAAGTCTCAGAAGTATTCCAGTTCCCATGGTAGTATTAGCATTTACTGAAGATGTAGTACAGACATGCACACAGGCCATGCTTGTCCAAAAAAGGACTCATTTAGTGAAGAAGTAAACACACTTTTAAAAGTAAATACTTGATTTCTCAATTTTGAGCTGTTGTTATTGCAGAAATCAGGTGTTCAGATAATTGTGTGCCATACTTTCTGCCATTTGCTGGTCATAAATAAACTAGTTGTAGTATCCTCTGTGTGGATGAGCCTGGTAACAACAAGAAAATGTTTCGTGACATTAATTAACATATATGTTAAGAAAACATATAAGAAATGCCTGATACCTCAGACAAGAGTACCACAGGTAAGAGTAGTTCTTTGGATATGCACCTATCAAGTGGGAACAAGGCCATCAGATATGTCAAGAGCGCCAACATCCTCGCCAGTGTTACTATGCTATTTACCAACTAAATTAAAATTACAAACCTTAGTTGTCTGCTCAGACCGAATTTTTCCATAACCCTTTTCCAGTCAATCAGCCTCACTGTGGGGTTCTTCGGGGAAACAGATAGTGACACAAGAACCTCAAAATCAGTAAAATCAGACTCTGGGGAGCAAATGGAGGAAAGAAAACTTCAGAATCAAGAATTTCTCATTTAAAATGTCCTGTATCTAATATAATCCTTTCATATTTAACCTGGAATCCAGTCATCTGAATGATGAAATTGCTGGTTTTTAAGATGATCCTTAGAAGAACTGTATAGAAGATTGTTTTGTACAACTCAAATTGTTTTAAACCCACAACTAAGAATGTGTATTTCTATATATTGTGAATTGTGGATGTATATATGAATATATAATTATAAAACATATTTTTTAAATATATTTCTGTTTTGGTAAACCCATGCTACCACTGAATTCTTCCATCTCTAGTGAAATAGATAGTTGGAGGTGGCAAAGAAACTAGTAGTTAAAGTATCTACTTCTAATAAACTAGGAACTTATTAAAGGATAGCAGTATCTAGCGGTATGTATCTCACTAAAATCTAATGCTCTGCTAGTATTTATTGTACAGTCCTGTGCTCTGCCTCTGTTTTACTGATTTTTTTCTGTTCTAAAAGTGAGATTTCTATAAATTAAACATCTAAAAAATGGGTTGTCAATATCTAAGCTAGTCAGCTTCTTCTCCATATGTATTCAATGGAAAGAAATGAGCCCCCCAAGGGTCAATGACATCTAATCTGTCTTTTTCTAAAACAGGATAACAGAATTGTGCAGATTGGAAATGAGCTCTGGAGTTCATTTAATCCAGTTCACAGCTCAAAGACAGGCTAGCTGGATCAGGTTGCCTGGGGACCTGTCCAGCCTGGTCTTGAAAATCTGGGAAACTTGTTCCAGCGTTTCATCACCCTCATGGTAAAAAGTTTTTTCCTTTCATGCTATCAGAATTGCTGATCCAATTGAATTTCAGCTTGCATCTCTTGCGTCTTACTTTATGCCTGTGTATCTCTGAGAAGAAGCTCCCTTTGTCTTTTATATTTCCTCTCTTAATGTAGTTACAGACAGCACTAAGGTCCCCCCAGTTTTTTAACACTAAAACTGGGGAAGGAAGGGGTTGCAGAAGTCACCTGTAAAATATTTAGAAGCATTTAAGGGAAGAGTCATCTACACGAAGTTGTTCTTCTGCTGCTGCTCTGCAATGCTTTTCTTTTACAGGCAGCTTTAGTCAGAGGAGACACACTGTCAAGGCAGACGTTGCCTCTGTGGGTTCTTCCAGTGCTCAGTGTCTCATGAATTTTAGACTGTGTTGGTTGGCTGATTTGTCTCAGGTTTTATACATCAAGATTGCGGTAAAAATCAATACACGTGACTTAACCTAAGCAGAGAAAAAAAAGGTGGGAAAGCATTTTCTGTCCTATTCTGTATAATATATTTGGGGTTTTCATCATCACTGGATGTCACATCATCCAGTGACATCCAGAAGTGGACATCACTTCTGGAGTCAGAAGATGTATTTGTGAGAATGTATAAATAAACCAGTGAAAAATAGGAAATAGTTTATCTCACGAACCTCTCTGCCAGTGCAGTCCTTCCTATAATATACGTTGTGATAACTATTCCAGGTGCTTTCTGCCTGCCAGGAGAGAGGTGTTTCCATGGAGTGTGCAACATGCTGAGGGCCTGAGCAGCTCCCAGCAAAGGCGAGGAACAGATTCCAGGTGATTTTAATGACTTTTCAATCCAGGTATAAAGCCTACAGTTAGCCTAAGACTACAGTTAAATAAGACCTTCCTGTACTTAAATGCCCAGAACCGCTATAGCAGGCAGTGCCAGATTAACAAGGCAAAAATGACTTTATAGATCTTTAGGCTGCTGTAAAACTATTATAAACGAATCTTGGCTACCTGTGAGCTTAAAGAGTACATCTGGTAGCAAGGGAGGAAGGCAGTATTGAAACTGCACCCTCTAGCTGGAGAAGGGAAGGTGGCATTAAGCTGCTGTTGCTGCTTTCAATTATCCAATGCTCCCCTTCCATGGAGAACCATCAGGAGAGCAAGACTGCTGGGTTTCTGGCCCTTTTGCACTGCTGAAGTGGCAAAAAGCAGCTGGATCAGACCTGAGAACCAAGCTGTACAGCTCATTTCATTTAATATGCTAATATATTTTTTTCCTGTTTCTGAGCTGTACAGCAAATAGCAAAACTTTCAATTGGCTTTAATTACACAAAATGTAACTAATCACTCATCATGCATTAATTACCAGCAGATTTTTGAAGACACTTACTGACATTGAGTAATTATGTAGGAGATGTGTGTCTCTTATAAAATGGATAATCCTCAATAAGTTTATTTCTTGCAATCATTCTGTAATTATTTTACACTATATTTAGATTTGGTAGCATAAATCATAAAATACTAAATTATTATTTAAAACAATGTTTTAAAAGTCAAAGCTGTGTAAGCTAATCCTACAGAAATATGTCTTCAATAGTCAACTGGCATTTTTTTTAAAGTGCAATTAGAATCTTATTAAATCTAAATTAAAAGCTTACATGAAAAACAATTTAAAAATAGATATTGAAACCTAAGAATTCACACTCTTCAGTGTTTGCTCCTATTACAATGGACACTTAAGAATTTCATAATTTTTTCCAGGTGGACAAAAACAAAAATGGTTTAAATTTGTAGCTAGTTTCAGATTTTAAAGTAAACAGGCTATTTTAATGGAAGGACGTGGTTTGCCCTGTTGTACCCATATGAGAACATTTAACTTTAAACACTGCATAAGAATAAGACAGATTAATATTTTTAAGCAACTTTGTGCCATTTGAAGGGAGATTTTATTTCCATTTCAGACACTGAAACCGATTTTTCCAACATGCAAATTCTGGGTCAACGATAGGCACAGGGAAGCAAAACCAAGGATGTGGTGGGAAGACATTCATTTTTGCAAAAAGAATTAAAGTGAAAAAATCTGAAGAAACCACAGGGTATTAGGGTATGAAGTACAGTGAGTGTGCTCAGTCACTGGAGTGATGCTGAGCTTGATGCCACTGGTTAAGCCTAAAGCGATGGTTTGCTCTCCTTGCTTTAATGGAAGGGCAAAAATCCCAGCTCTTAGTTAAATGAAAGCCAATTTTTGGTCAGTGCTTGCAAACTGGGCTATTACAAGGTTCCCTTTCCATGCCATTGTGTTTATACATTGAAAGCTGTGCTTTGCATTTCTTCTACTGTATCCACAGGGCAAAAGCAGAATTAGACATAGAAGCAGAAAGACTCCTGCAGAGAAAGCGGCAAGAAAGGGCAGCTTATGAATTCTTTCTGAGATTGCATAGAGTTGTGTGATATATGATTTGTAGTCACAGCCTGTGCCTCTTGAACTATGATGTTCATTAGCTGATACTGTCCCATCCTGACAGACATCTAACAGGATAACGTAATAGCTATATGACAGGCATGATTTTACTGACCTTCATGCACTGCTAAGTATTGTTCAGGCTTCCTGGAAAATTTTACCATCTTTACTATATATTCCGTAAGCACAGAAGTCTCTCAAATACCTGTTGTTCTCTAAGAATTCTCTTTGGGAACTCAAGGGATGCTTGCTTGATTTTCTGGAAGATAATGAGCTCAATGGAAGAAAATCAGGCTCATTGGAGCAGGGTGTCCTTACAGTGTTTCAGACAGGTTGGGGCAGGTTTTCTGAAACATAAATTCTTTCCACAGACGCAAGATTGGCTCTTTCAGAGAGAAGAGATCAGCGCC
>VXAL01010183.1:78582-92922 GCA_013399475.1 Chauna torquata | reverse complement strand
TTTAAGGAAGTAATAGCCTAAAACACAAGTGTGTGTAGCATGAAACACTGGGCAAATTTTTCTTTCAGTGGCAAAATGTAGAATAAGAATATGTGTATCTTCATTGAACACTTACCCACTCAGTAGACACCCTAAAATTACTAAGTTATGGAATATGTGCTGGAATTAGATAAAAGGTGACAAACCTTGTAGGACTGTTACTATGATAGCTCTGAAAATCAAAGCTAATTTATATTTTGTAGACTTTTAAAGGTCAGACTGTCTGTTATTACAAATCAAATAATTCGAGAGATTCCTCATTGTAGGTTAACACCTTGCTGAGAAAAATTTTAACACATTGAAAGGTCCTGTAAAATCTTAAAGAAAATAATAATAGAAAGAATTCTTTAGTAGTTTATGGTGAAACAAAATTTAACACTGAATAATTATGCCTTTTCTGTAAAAATCTGTACAATTGTTCCAAGTAGCTCTACAGTGATTTTTTTTTTGGTCTTACTTTTTCTAATTTTCAAATATTTTCTGTAATTCTTGATGGATGAAAAATTATGAAGTGAATGTTTAAATGCTTTTTCTGAGGCAGATTTCAAATATAGTTAATTCACTGTAACTAACAGATAATTGTGATTTTTATAGTTAAAGTTGAAGTCACCAGAGAGTTTCTCATAAATTTCCCAGGAAGTTAAAAACTCCAGTGAAGAAACACCTCCTTACCACAATGAGCTGGGGAATGTTGGTGGTAGGAAGGAATCTAGCTATTTTCACTCTATGGATCATTGTCCCTTCAAATCATCAGGTTCAAACATTGATTACTAAGTAATACAAGTAATAAAAAAAAAAAAGGATATTTCTCTCTAAAACAATAGTTCATATGTTGACTTCTCATGGCCTATAAATACCACTTGTTCTCTATATGAGAGCAGTTGTGAACTCATTCCGATTAGGAACACTTTTAGGGCCATATCCCTGAACTTGGATAAACAAATGCTGTACGTTAATGGAAAGAGAGCTCAAACCTGCCCTTAGCAGGTAGCTGAAGGTTCACTGACAAGGCAGTCTGTGGTGGGAAGTTACTGTAAGCCGGAGTTCCTCTCCGCAAGAAGTTCCTTCTGGTATGGCCAAGCCAGAGAAATAATAAGCTGATAAATGCAACCTCGTAACACACGCTGGACTATCCAAAAACTCTGCAGTTTGTATTAGGTATCTAATTTTTTGTAATCCACGGAGGGTGAATATCTAATGCTAAGCATAACTATTAAATGTGGCCGTTATTGAAAACGTGGAGGTCCGTATTTCAATTCAGCCAAGCTGGCAGTTTCATATTAACACTTGTCAGTGGACAAGAGTTGATCCTAGGGGCTGTTGCTAGCTAAATAAAAGTTTTGATTTGTGACCAGGAATTTCAGAGTTTAAAATCTGCTGAAAAATTGGTGAAGTTCTAGCACTTAGAGTCTGATTAACCAAAGAAACAGGATTTATACAACTCTCCTGCTGTCTGTATTCTTCCGATAACTTTAAGACCCACTGGTCAATTTGACAGGCTGGTGAGGTCTCAAAATATGAAACTCCATGGAGAACAGGTAGCAAACAAGAGCTGCCTTTCAGCCAAGGTCCAATTTCAGCAGTTATCATTTTATGTCCAACCATTCCAGCTACTGAGGAGTCAGTAGCATCATCAAGGTATAAATGGCCCCTGCTTGGAGGGGTGGTGGAAAGCTTGAGGTACTTGGGGAGATGGTGGTACTGCAGCAAAGAAGATGTACTGCTTTGTGTCCACTGTAACACAATGTGGAAAAGTGGAGAGAGGCAGGACACCAAACTGTAGGGAATCAGGCCTCTTTAGTCTCACCGTACAAAGAACATCTTCTTTACATTGAGAGATTTTTTTTTTTTTTATATTGAGATTTTATATTGAGGGGAAAAAGAAAAAAAAAAAGCCTTGGCTTTGTAGGGCAAGACTATTGGCAATGAACTAAAATACATAGGCCCAATTTTATTTTCAATTCTGCTGATATGCTTATTGTGCTTCTAATTTCCAACAGGATATTTGAGTCTGAGCTTCTTTGGGTTCATAAAAAATGGTACAGTTATTTTTTCTGCATTTTTCTTATTCAGTAGATTCTAATTATGATCCTTAACTACCTTATAATGAAGTCCATGCACTTCTCCAGAACAACCCTACCAGTGTAATAATACTGAGCTTTAATTTGTATATATTTTCTTTGAGATTTAGAGTTACTTTGGGGATTTTTTTACCCTTCCCCCAGCAACTCTTTATACATAAATATGTACAATTAAATGTTTAAACAAAGCATACATTTAATAATTTGAAAGCATTCTCTCATTCTTTTAATGACAAACAGCTGAGAATGAGGAAAACCACAATGATTTAGCTTGGATACAATTTGAAAGTAAAAGAAAAAAAAAATCAAAGTTGGACTATGTTCTGTAAATTCAGAATGCATGTTTCTTTCAGCTAGACTTTGGCATGCTTGCTTACTGACTTTGAACTTGAGAGGCTAGACTGGAGTTTCAAGCCTTTGGGGAACTTCTCTGTTTGAAAATGTTTTATTGTTTCTAGCAATAATATCAGAATCATAATGGCACTTAGGTCTTACACACCACAGAGCACTGCATATTGCTGTAGATACCTGGACTAATTACTCCTCCCTGTAATCCCATGCAACACTTCCGACAATTTGTTATTTGACATAATTTCCTCTAGTTTTAATATCACAAACAGAACTAGTGCTAATATCAGCATTGGTCTTCCTCTTTTTACCCATTTTTCGGTGCCAAGATTCAGAAACATTAAAAATATTTCCTTTAAACACAAAGCAAGTTAAATAAAAGCAAGAAGATAAATATCACATATTCTTAGTAATTTCATGAAATCATTTTTGTTCTATTCATTCAGGAATGAGGAATTTCAGCCACTTTGTCCAGTTTTTGAATTTTGACTTTTCATTTCCCAAGTGCTCCTCTCTGCATTAAGTTGTGCTCTCCCACCTGGCATAGTCTGTGGCAATAGAAGGGATGACTGTGACCATTGCCTCACACATTTTTATTCCAAAGAAACATTCACTGGAACAAATTAGAATAAATTAAATTGAAAATTAAAAAAAAAAAAAAAATGGAAAAGGACAGTCCCCTCAACATGAGGATCAGGCTCTGATTCCTCACATAAATTTTTTTATTAGGCCTTGCTGTGTGTTTCTTGCCTGCATCAATTTAAAAGAGAGGATGTTTGCAATTCAGCATCACAGATATAAACCATAAGCTGCAGTAGATCTGTGAATATACTTGTGATTAAGCAATAAATTGGATGCTCTGGACATTTAGGTTTAACTCTCAGGTCTGTCCTTGATTTTCAGTCATTCACTGGATCATTTGGTTCTCAGGTCACCTGTGAGAAATAAATAAATCCAGATAAATCTTTGAAAATCTACTGGTATCTCTGTTTTTGCTACATAATTTCCAGCAAGCCTGACAATCTCTGTGCTGTCCCCAAATCTGCTACCACCTTGGCAGGGCACAGTGAGTCATTGCCAGGTCTGCCCAGGACCCATCGACACAGCTTTCCTCCATCTCACATCCCTTGGTGTCCTAATGGGATGAGCATATTCAGAAGATGCCTAACACAATGAAAACATTGATCTTCAGCATAAGACAGAGCACACAGGCATCTTTTTCAACAGAAACCCTAGCAGGAGGAGGAGGAAGAGGAGGTGATGTCAGTTTTTATAGAGGATGTAGAATGGTGTGCAAATGGTACTTTTAAAGGTAGAGAGCAGTGGTGAGCCAAAATTTTGTGAGGCATCATCTTGGAGTGATAATCCCTCCATTCCTGCTCCAGGGCTTGTTAGTGCAATTTATCTAGTATGTGCTTACAGCAAAACGAAGACAGATATGGGATCAGTAAGCAAGCTGAACTACCCACAGCTAATTCTTTTGTACATCTTCTTTCTCTGAATATTCCTTTCATTATGTTCATTACCAATAACTGTTCTTTCTCCAGTTCCTAGAACCCGGCAGATAAGGCACCCTTACAACAAGAAGGAGATGTGGTACCAGATTTGGTCAGGATGAGTGTTGTGGTTTAACCTGGCAGCCAGCTAAGCACCACAAAACCATTTATTCATTCCCTCCGTAGTGGGATGGGGGAGAGAACTGCAAAAAAAGGTAAAAGGGTGAGAACTCATGGGTCGAGATAAAGACAGTTTAATAAGAAAAGGAAGAAAACAAAACAAAACAAACAAACAAACAAAAACCACCAACAACAAAACGAACAAAAATAAACAAAAGCAAACAAACAAAAAAACACCACCACCACAACAAAAAAACCACAAGTGATGCACAAGGCAATTGCTCACCACCTGCCAACAGCAGTACCTGAGCAACAGCAGCCCCCCTGGCCAACTCCCCCCACTTTTATTGTTCAGCATGGCACCATATGGTATGGAATATCCCTTTGGTCAGTTTGAGTCAGCTGTCCTGGCTGTGTCCCCTCCTAGCTCCTGGTGCACCCCCAGCCTCCTTGCTGGCAAGGCAGCACAAGAAGCTGAAAAGTCCTTGACTCAGTATAGGCACTGCTCTGCAACAACTAAAACATCGGTGTGTTATCAGCATTATTCTCATCCTAAATCCAAAACACAGCACCATACCACCTACTAGGAAGAAAATTAACTCTATCCCAGCTGAAACCAGGACAATGAGGAAGGTAGCTAAAAGTCATGTCTAGGACTATGAATACTACTATGCCAAAGATCTTGTGGAACACTGCTCTGCAGAGAGCAATATAAGGACATTAGAGTATTTCACATTTTTCTCTTGCATTTAGTGATATATGTAGGGACTTCAATTTAACTTTGCTTTAACTTTTTTTCTGCAGTGGTTTTGTATAGGTTGGGGTACTGTGCAGATGTGGAAAGTTTTCCTCCATTGAGAGAATGTTTTCAGTTTCCTGCTATTATTATCTACAACGAGTCAGAGAAAAAAAGTTTGTCTTACCCTTACTTCATAACAACTTTGATGTTGAAGAAGGGACTTGTTGAAAATACCTAATTAAAAGGAGCAGAAAAGGGCAATGAATGAATTATCCCTGTAGTTTCATGAAGTCAAAAAATAATCAGTTCCAAATTGGGAAGTTCTCTTTTGTATAATTTTATAATTGTAGTGGCAACTTACATGAGCTCACCCCTGGCATCAACTTTGTCTGCTATTTTATCACTTTTGCTTTATCATTGTCTCTCTTTCTATACTAAACAGTCTCGGACACTTCTTATTTTGGAAGACAATCAGCAGAAACTGGTAAGAGGACAGCAGCAAAGTTTTCAGAAATAATGAACAGAGAATTTATGCATTGTTTAGGCCCTATGGTGCCTGAATGAAGTTTTCAAGCTCTTTGCTTTTTTATGGTTTTTTTTTTTCATGGTTTTACAAAACAACTCGGCTGAAAAGACAAAAAAGACTCCAGAGAAGCTGTTGCGTTCTGTTGCATATGCAAGTGCATGAATGCACGTGCAAAGACATATGTGTGAGATTGCATAATTTTTCTTCCAACATTTGGTCAACTTTGTTCCCTTTCCTGCAGAGGTGTCTGTCCTCAGATCTGTATCCTTTAATCATAGGCTCTAAAATTTTGACTCCTAATGCACTTCCTTCTCTAATCTCTGTTCATACTCAATGCAATAACTACTGCTTCTGTCCATCTCATGAGTACCAAGCTCGTCACATGTTGGATTTGTTTCTGCATGCGGAACAGGAAGCCTAAATTTTCACTTTGCCTGGGCTGCTGCGAGCAAAGCTGGCTGGAGAAGTGAGATCTGAGGCTAGAAACAGGAACAAGTCACCACTGGTCCTCTAGTGCTCATCATTTGCACACAAAGGCTTAATTTCAGATGAGGGAAGGGCATCCCCACAGAAAGCTTACAGTTAATTTTGCACGCTGCTTTGAAGTGTTTTATACACCACTCATCTTTGCTATGACAGCTTGGAAATTTCTGAGTTATAGCCAAGTGATTTATGAGGTCTTATTAACATGACAGACCCAAGTGATTCAAACAGAACAATTATGGTCAAATTAAACATTTAACATTTCATCAGACAGCTAGCCAGGGATTGTATATCTTAAGATGCAGAAGTGCCTTTTGAAGAGGTGGAGTTGGGTATTGTCAGTATATTAAAGTCTATCTTAAAATCTTTCAATGGATCTCTTTAATTTTTACAGTGCTGTGGACAATATGTTGATCCACAATATGCTGGCCATGCCAAGTTGTGCCACTGGAGAAAATTATACATATTTTGAAAATTAGTGATTGTATTCTGGATGCATTAATCTGACTGTAAAACAGTTCTGTTTTGTAAATGAAGCTCACTTTTTATCATTAAATGACCATAAAATGGCTTGAAATCATCAGCTGAACGCAATTCAGAAAATAACTCTCATTTTCAAATCGTGCTTACCAAATGAGATCCTTTGCCCATACAGATAACCAGGTTAAACAGGGGCAAATATGTATGAGATGAATGTTATTTGTATTACCATAAAATGTGGAGGTCTTGTGAGATCAAGACCCCTTTCTGTGCATAACAAGAGAGTTTCTACCCTGGAGAATTTACAGATTAGGCAGACAAGACTTCCAAAACAGGGGAAAGTCGTTTGAAGCTGGGAAAACAGCTGCATTCAGAGTATGGAATGACCTTCGCACAGTTCACAGTTGTCTGGTAGTAGAGCTGGGAATGCAATTCCAAGGCTCTTAAATTTCCAGACCAGTGTCCTGTCATCCTGAACATAAATATTAGTATTGTTACCGTACCAGTGATGTATTCTAATCATTTGTTTATTGCAGCGCACAGATGGTGATAGGGACTTTTCTAAGAAATTCACAGAGAGGAATTTTTTGGTGCTGGAGGTTGAAAGTCTGTATTCACCTGATCTCAATCGCTCCTTCACCAGTCCTCCTCCATGGTCATTCTGTGAGGAGCAGACAGAAAGAAGGTGAAGTGGTTTACCAAAAATTTAAATAATTATCTGTTCTGTAAGTCCAAATGTTAAGAATTTCCCAATTAGTGTTTTTTTTTTTTTAAATCACTGTGTTTTTGTTGTTGTTGTTGTTGTTTTTAATTTTTTAAAAATTGGGTGAAAGGGCTGACATTCAACATGCACACTTTTGACTTTGGTATTGAGATGGACATTTGTGTATGTGAGCTAGATGTCTCAGCTTTCCTTACAGCTGTTGGACACATATGTGATATAGTCAGCATAGACTGGAAACCCAAGTAGCCGTCACTATAAATGTCTACTTTGGGTTGAGGTTCATTTCTAGACTCTGTCCAGTGTATTCATTAGACTTCTATTACAGTTGGAGGTTAGACCCATAGCAAATATATATACATATTAATATATAAACACATCAAAATAATTACACAAATTCTCACTTGCACAAGTATGGGGAATGAGAAATTCGTAAGAATGGTGAATGGAGGTGTTCAGAGCTGATCACAACAGCCTAAATCATTTGCAAAATCAAAATATAAGTAGTTTCTACCATTTCTTCTGATTTTTAATGTTGCTGAGGAATGAATGCAGCAATGAAGAACATGTTGTGTTTAATCTGGTTTGAGCTTTATCATCAGCAGGCTTAATTAAGATCCAGTGAGAGAACCTCTCACTGGAAGCAATATAGCAGTCAGAAAGCACACAGTTTGGCACTCCTGAATGGATGTGTCAATCTGGCATCTTTCTATGCACAACAGAAACACATTTATGCTGGAGATAACTGGCTTGTAATGAAAATGGAGCCCAATATGCTTTTAAGGTTATTTTCTGGAGTCAAAACATATTTGTTTTATTAATATTTGTAAAGAATTAAGAAAGATTTACAGAAATGATGCTAAAATAGTTGCACATTTTGTGTGGATTACTGATTAATTTTAATCTTCCTGGTTCTCATCTATCAAACTTCACTTTAAACATACATTTAGGTGATTAATTAATTACCATAATTTCAGCATCCATGCATCATTTTCCTACACATTGATCTGATCAATTTTATGCTTTGAGGCAAATTACACCTATTCTTAAACAACACTTTTAATGCATGTTAAAAATAAGGGACTGACACTATTCTAATTTTCAGTTCTACACACTAATTAAATTTGTTCAACTCATATTTAAATGTCTGTCTATGATTAACGATGAATTCTTTCCAGATATTTGCTTTAGGGGGGGAGGAGGGGAGATGGAGTGGAAATGAGGAGAATTTATGAAAATAAGGTCTGATAAATAATAATAACTAAATTCACCATATTTATTCTGTGGACTTAAACCAGAACATGTTGTGCTGTACTATACAGAGTTGAACTGGTGTGATGGATTCCTATATGTTGCAGGGGGAAGGTTTGATTTGGTGATACTGCAGAAAGAAAAGGAGCAGACAGAATCTGCAGAATAATGACACCTGTGGATGAATTCAGCAAGCAGAGAAAATATGCCTACTTATGAGTGACAGGGCAGATGCAGCTCATTTCTCACAGTTAATGTTGCTGTTACCCAGTGTTTCCATCTTTGCAGCTGACTGAGCAGATATGCTACTGACTTTCCTTCCTGGTATCTGAATGCTTTCCATATGAGCTCTGCCGTATCCTCAGTCTCTGTGAATGAACATAGAGCTCTGAGAAACATTCACACTACCTGGGCTTGAGGCTGCCCACTCACCGCTGTGTATTATTTCTGCACTCTTTTCAATTTCTTATGCCCAGGACTGAGCTTTCAACGGAAGTTAAACACAGAACAGTAGAAATATTTCAGCACAAAACTGGAAAAAAAAAAAAAAACCCACAAAATTAAAAAGTGTTGGTCTGCCTCGGCCCTACATTTGAAATCAGGAGAATTCTGAAGCCTGAGAATCTTGGAGAATATATTTCAGCTGAGGAACTAAAATAGTGGCTGATTTTATATGGGTTACAGCTCCAGCACTGGTTTCCTATAAATAACTCACAGATGTCATTTGAATTACAGTCTTCTGCAAATAAGGGGGCTGCAGGCATACCCAGAAGCCTGTTAACAAGGAGATGACAAGCTTCAGGCATCTAATTGCTTTAGCTCATCACCAGCAAGACACTAGCAGTCCTACAGCTAATCTGACCACCAATTGACTGAAAATTGAATCTAAACCAGTAGAGTTATTTCACCAACTTCAAACACCTGTCCACTTCCAAAAAGAAACCTTAACCCTCTATCTGTTCAGCCAGCTGTTATGCAAGAGAGCCAATAGCTTTTGTGAATTTTCTTAGCACTTTTTTCTTAGCACCTGATGTCTGCAGAGAAGTCTAAGTATATGAAACTAATTGCTTTTCCAAATGAAATGCAGACAGCCACAGATAATTAAAAAAATCTTCAAAAAACAAAGCAAAATCACTACCAGAACTTATCCTCCAATTTTGTGAAGCACAGTAAGAGAACAGGACCAAGGACGCATGTTATAGTGTCTCTAGCATGTTACAGTGACATAGAATACTTAACTGTGTCGTGCAGGATTAACATTTCAAACACATGTGCTCTTTTTTTTTTTCCCCAGAAAAAAAAAAAAAAATGTATATATATATCACTAAACATTATCCTGAAGCTATGAATCTCAAGAGCTGAGTGCATATTTCTTCTAGCACAGATGTTTTAGGGACCTGTGAAGACAAAAAGGTGAGGATATGGGGCAGGGACTAATGAGCAAGAAAGTTATCTATTTTCATACACTGCTGGAGAAGAGTCAAGCCTGCAACTTCAACCCTGTCTCCTCCAGGCCCTAATATAAACCCCACTGAATTTTCTCTCCACCAGAGTGCTTCGCCCAGAGTAGCTGCTTAGACACCAGAGGAGCACAGGTGAACTGAGGAGTGTGGCTGTGTGAACGTTCCACACAGACTTGTAGGAGATTCCACTTGGCCCTAGGACTAAAAAAACTCGGGAGATACGATGCTTTGTGTATTTTCCCAGTTCTGTCTTTGTGTTGAATGTAGTTCAGTCAGTAATGCGCCAAACACATGCACAGTCTTCTTGGCATGCCAAGGATGTTGTGGCTTGGCAAATTTAGAGCCAGAAATCCTGGTTAAAGCAAATATGAAATACTTTATGAGAGATTTTTTACACAGCTTGAAGAAATCATTCTTTTGTTTCAGATATCTTCACAATCTGGAAACTCTATAAAGTGGACACCAATTTAGGTACCTCCTAGGCTAAGCAGCATTGGAAAGTAGACTGTGCTCTATGGGATCTGGGCACCCTTGTTTTGCCCAAGCGTCTCTTATACCCTTCCAAATAGGTGCAGCAAATGTTGCCCCCTGTATTCTGAAGTGTGACATATATCAACAGATAAATCACATAGCATTACTTGGTTTCTATAGCAGGAGGAGGACAGACATAGTGGAGTCAGGTATGTAGTCCGGCTTGTAAAGTTGGGTGTGTACATGACATGGATGTGGCTTCAGAAGTGGTTCTCCAAAAAATATTCCTTCTGTGATATTGTCAGGTGAGCAAAAGGTACCAGAGAGAGGGGCAGAGAGCACAGAGAGAAGCAAGACATGGTCAGAACAAAGCTATTCATGGCCTTTTACACTCAAAGTCACAGGGATCGTTCAGGGCAGAAGGCACTGTCTTGCTCTTTTCTGGTGTTTTAATGTGATAAACTTTAAATAATAAACTCATGGCCACAGCATTTGTTGTTGAAAATATTACCTGATCTGAAACTTTTGAAGACAGATGTTGCAAGGTTTTTTTGTAGTTTTTACCCAGATGTTTAGGAATTTCCTTCAGTTTAATCCCATTGTCCTGGAAATTGGTTCCCTTTTGATGATCTAATGCATTCCTTATATTCTGCTGTAAGTACCAGAATGGGCATGCTGGCCAGCAATATACCAAATGTATGTCCAATGTAAACACTTAAGTGGTCCACTTGAAGTGAGTTGGACTTTTCAAATGCTTTATGCTTATGTGCTTTACTGGCCCTGAACCATGAAAGTGTTAGAACTACTTACACATACAAGCATTTGCAGGATCTTTCTCTTAGTCCACGTCTTCCTAACTCCAGCTTTCTTACAAAAAACAGCTTATTGGCTGTGCTATTTTACTACTGCTACACTATCCTGAAAGCTCAGTGAAATTATGCTACAAACTCATTGAAATCCTTTGTTGCTTTCAGTGACCATGTAAGCCCTACTCTCTATTCATAGTGAGGAGCTAAAATGGTAAACATTCTGCTTCAAAGAAATAAAGATATGTAAACACATTCATTCCCCATCACCAGGCTTAGCCTGTGAACCCAAAGAACATTTCTATATCAATAGAATTGCACAAATGTATGCTTTTCTTTCCAGCAGTACAAACTTAGGTTCGATCATTTTCATCATTCTCAAACACACACAGATATTCTGTACAATGCATTTGACACTCTGCACTGCTCAGAGCCCCATTGTTAGTTTTCATTTGGAGTAACTGTGGCATTTTAGAAAAATGGAAGGACACTACAGAAACTGGAAAATGTTTAGAAACAATGGGTATGGTCAAAAGACTTCCATACAATAAAACATAAAACCTTATATTTAGCAAATGTTTCACTTGCTGGTCTCTCCCAGAGAAATAGGAAAGCAAGAATCTTTCTTGTAGGCTTCAATGAAAAAAAAAAGAAAAGGAAAGCTTCCTTCAGGATTTTAAAGTTTCTAATAAGAAGTGTTTGAATGTCTATTGCAATTTAAACAAATGTCTTATTGTCTAAATAAAACAGACTCCACAAGAAACTCTTCATCTATTACGGATTTTTCAAGCACTGAAGGTGCTTTTTTTTATCCTCTCTTGGTTGTATCTGTTGTCCTTCCTTTAATATTAATACTGACACTTCTCTATTAACTCATTAGGGGCTTGTGACACAGGGTACAAAGACTCTATAATTACTATTCTTGCAATTCCTCTTGAAGATTTCCACCAAGGCTGAAACTTCTTGTACTAGACACTGTGCAGACACAGGGAAGAAAAAAAAAAAAAAAGAAAAAGAAAACAGTCTGTGTCCCAGAGTGCATTATATTTGAAAGGACAAAGCTAACAAAGACAACACAGAAAGAACAAAGACTTAAATAAATTTGTCCAAGATCATACAATAGGCCTTTTTTTTTTTTTTTTTTTGGTAGAACTGAGGTCAAATCCATGTCTGTTGACTTTCAATTAGTTTCTAATCTACCTCTTCATAATCCCATGTAATTAACCTCCATCAGTTTCAAAGTGTTTGCGCTCTCAGGTCACATACATCTTACTAGCTTTAAATGATCAGGTGTCACCTTATGGAATTATGGCCTGTGAGGGCTGGAAACACCAGGGAAGAAAAATAAAGTCAAAGAAGTATTGGACCACGGCAAAGTCTGGTGTATTATTACCTTGTGGAGAATAAAGTCTCATGGAAGAAATCCATGTCATAAATAAATAAATACACAAATCCTAAACTTCCATATATTTAACAAAATATTCAGAGTTCTGGTGCAGTGTTTCTAATCACATTGCATGGTCATGGGCAAGGTCACTTAGAAAGAAACCGTTCTTCAAGACTCTAGGATGAACCCTAAATAAGCTTGGAGTTTTGGGAGTATGATATTAGGGCTAGTAGTTTGCTTTTGTTCAACTATATGTTAAATACTGCTTTAAATATTGAGCTCACTGTGCCCACTGTTGCTAAGCAGATGGGCTGCAGGTGGTAGGTGGGTTTGCGGAGATCCCTGCATTTCAGACTCTCTATCTTACTCTTTGCCAAAGAAACTCAGGATAACACTTGTCAAGAGACACACCTCTCAGCTATTGGGCAATTAACATTATCTCCTTACAGCTACAGACTTTCATGACCTCACTTCTCCCTCAGTCTGTTAGGTGAAAGGTGCTTGGAAAGTGCAGTGCAGCCCTGAAGAACGACTGGACCTGAGGGAAGGAGCAGGGTGCTCACCTTGTGCGAGAGCATTCAAAGTTAGATTTTCACTATGTTAGTCGCTCAGAGAAACTTATCTGGGATATGTGTTCTTTCTCTGGCTCAGAAAGAATGACTGCCTCCTTCCTTTCTCTTGTTCCTTGTGATATGGGAATGAAGTTGAAGTCTACAAGGATGAAATAACTTTTCATTTTTTCCTCATTTGCTGTATGCCTCTTTTGCAGTGATCTGGGCAGCTGTTGTTCTGTTCTGTTCTGGGATGTCATTCTTATAGATGGTACACCATAATCAGACTGAGGTTGGTAAGATGCAAATAGTTTAATGGCCAGCTCCATGTCGGGATAACATGTTTTGCTGCCAAGGAAACTGAGCATCCAGGAATAAAAAGAATGGAAAAAAGTTTTTAAATAACAGACAGTGTTAACGATGTGAAACCAATCACCTGACACAGCTGAGAGATGTGTCAAGAAGTCGTATTCTTTGATGTATATTATCCTCATATTACCTTTGCTTCTTTTTAGTTAGAGTTTGGCCTAAGATCCTTGTTCAGGTGTTGATTTTGACTGAGCATCGTGAGACAAGGAAGACAATGGTACAAACCTTTCATGCAAATGAGAACTGGCAGGGTTGTCTATCTATCTCTGGCACTTTGGCCCGTGCTGTCTAACCAGCACTCCAGATGGGTGCATATAAACACTGAGCACAATAGCTGAGATGAAAAAAGATAAGGAAACAGCAGAGATAGTATCAAGAAAGAGACAACTTCACAGGAAAATGTTATACTGGTTTGCACAAGGCAAAAATGTGCAAATAAGAGATGCAATGGAAGAAAAAAGTGTGAGATGGTGTAGCTCTGAAGACTCATCTTAAGACTGTGAGTGTAATTGTACGGTGGTTTTACCCTGCTGAGCAGCAGAGCTCCACCACAACCGCTCGCTCATTGCCTCTCCTCAAAGAAACAGGGGGAGAAAATATGATGGACAAGGGCTCAAGGGTTGAGATAAGGACAAGAATGTTGCTCACTGATTACCATCACGGGCAAAACAGACTCCACATAGGGAGATTAATATAATTTATTACTATCACTAGTGGACTACAACAGTGAGAAACTAGAAGCAAACTAAAAGCACCTTCCCCCATCCACCCTCTTCTACCTCCTCCCTCCGAGCGGCGCAGGGGAACAGGGATGGGGGCTGCGGTCAGTCCATATCACTTTGTCTCTGACGCTCCTTCATAGTTGCTCTCTGTTCCCCTGCTCCAGCGTGGGGTCCCTCCCACGGGATGCTATCCTTCCTGAACGGATCCTGCGTGGGCTTCCCACAGGCTGCAGCTCTTCCAGAGCTGCTCCAATATGGGTCCGTACCATGGGGTCCATCCTTCAGGA
>VXAL01010183.1:66530-78410 GCA_013399475.1 Chauna torquata | reverse complement strand
GGCGGGTCCCTTTTGGAGCTGGCTGGAGCTGGCTCTTATCTGACATGGGGCAGCTTCTGGAATCTTCTCACAGAAGCCACCCCTGTGGTGCCCCCTGCTACCAAACCTTTACCACGTAAACCCAATACAGATTGTTACTGTAGTAAGCTGTAACATCCCCTTAAAGCTGATAAGGCTGTATGAGCAAGCAGGAGGTAGAAAAGAGCTTTCAGGAGAAAAGTTGATAAGAAATTGCCAATTCGCAAGGCACATACATGTTTCAAGACTGGAAGATAGTATTTTAAAGAATAGATGGTTTCTACAACTCTGAAGAGAATCAGAAGCAGTCATCACCTTATCTGGTACTGGCTCTTCCAGACCCTGCAAAGGGAGTACCAAAGGCATGAATTTCACATTGGGAAGAGGAAAAAAAAAAAAAAGGACAAAAATGTCAGAGGATTGAGATGATAAGAGGAAGATCTATGAAGAGGATAGAGAAATCAGATACAGGGAATTTGCAGACAGGGCAAAGAACAAAAGAACGAGGAGGCCAAAGCAATTTACCATCATTAATGAGAAAAATGATCCAGTGTAGCAACAATGTGCTGAGCCCTAGTAGTAATTCCCTTTTTCCTTGGAAATTCCAAGTAATAAGGAACATAGTAATTATTTCCAAGGGACCATAAAGACCTCAGGTGGCTTCAAATGTTCTCCTCCCTCCAGTGACTTCCCACTGAATTGTTATTCAGGTCCAGTTCTTCAGACCTCATTCCCTTACCAGCTCAATGGCTCAGGTGAAGAGCATTTTAGCTGTGAGTGGAAGGCAATAGTCAATAATGTCACCTCTCATGTTTGAGGGGACACTGCTACACTGGTGAAGAGAAGGCAGGAGGTGCAGAATGAGTCTGTGGAATGAACTCGCCACAATTATCATGCACCTCATTACTGTCTGATTGGAATATAGGGTCTTTGGCTTTGTGTTGGCTTTCCTGCGTATGAAGGATGGAGCTAGCTTTCTAAAATAACAGTCCTGCAAAATGACACTCTCTGCACATCCACCAGTGAAAGACTGGTGAGCAAATAGCACCCAGCAGATGAATTTCTTAATGAACTAAGGGTATGCACACATATATCACTTTAGACATCTTGAATGGAGGCTGGACCTCCACCACCAAAGAATCTCTCTAAAAATCAAAGTGTTCTTCCCAGTTTTTTTAATATTCTCTGCAACTACGCCTCCTCCTGCTCCATTCTATGATACCTGTTCTGGTCTCAACACTTCAAAGATCTGAGGGCTGTGGTCCCAGTCCAAGAAAGTGTTTGAGAACGTATTCTTCACCAGCATTGCAGAAATTCACGAACTGATGTAATTTGCTGAGTGAAGGTGCCCAACATCTGAAAGTACTAAGGTCATTGTCTCTTCAGCATCTCAGCTTGAACTAGTTCCACCACTTCGACTACTTCTATCGATAAACCTACTGGTCCAAAGCATTACCATGATGCAAAGAACAACAACATTAATCAATTGGTTTAACAAGACTGGTTTGTTTTAGTTGGTTTCCAAGAGAAGGAAAAGAAATGTATAATTTCTGTTTGGCATCTTTTTTTTTTCCTGTCCATCCAACAACCTAATTTCTGAAGCCTTTTGCAACATGATAATATTATTTCATATGGTACCATTTGGGGAATGGTAAATCATTTCTTTTGCAGGTCCAAATGCAATATTACTTAACTTTAGAAANAATAAAAATCCCTCCTAAGAGGAAGGAGTCTGGAATCTTTTATAGAACTCAGTATAAAGAATACAAGAATTCCTTTTGATACACAAGGAAGTAATATTCATAACAGCCTGGCCAGATTGCAAACAGATGTTGGTAGAAAGTGAATCTATTATTAAATTAATTTGCCTTTTTACACCCAAGAGACTGTAAAACATAGATCAGATATGTTTAATAAAAATCAAGTTTGCCAAAAAGGTTCAGCACCCAAGCACATGCAATATGAAACTGTCAGAACCATCTTTTTGTCACAGTCCTGAGCATAACTGATTAAAGATCCCAGTCCTAAGAGATGCTAGCTACAGCTGGTTTTTGTGGCAAAATGACTCAGGGTGGGACTACGTGAACTTTGTAAGGGGAAAGCAGATGAACCTGCCAAGCTGATACTGGCCTATACATGCCAATTTGCTTCCAGTTAATGGGTGGTCCCAATGAGTAGTTAGTATGGTCTGTAATATCCAGCAACAGGAAAAGATGTGCAGGAAAAAGTGCAGAAAAAGATTTGTCTTAGCTCATGGATTGGGAATGGCACACGATACTGTTGAACATTTCTGGGTGTTAGGGAAGAAATTGCTTCTGGTGACAAACTAAGCTGCAATCGATCACTTTTATCGTTCTTTAAGAGAAAGTGGAAGAAACCAGAGAAAACTTGAAGGTTCTTAAGAAGTGATTTTATGTCTACTGATATCTGATTTTCAGGTTATCACAATCTTATTGCAGACATTCAAGCAATGATAAAAGAAAATGTAAATAGCATGTTCAGTGAACAACTAACTCATAAACTAGAAGCTAGCAAGTCATGGTGCATAAGCCTATACACTTATCTGACACAAACTCAGTGCAACTGGTGTAGCAGACCAATGCAGAGACCTGTAACTCAGCCATGGGTACACAAAATATCTGTTACCACATTAGAGCTACCAATGCTCTGTTTGGGTCATTGAGCATGTTAATAAAAAAGCAATAAAGTTGAGAATTCCCTGAAAATTTTATATTGCCTGACATTCTGGAGTAACAAGTACAGAGCAGGGTTCACACATTGGTCTGTGCTTGAGGTCCACATAAATTTGGTTCTAACAAGCAAAATTCAGACTGGAGTGATGCTTGCATTTTGAAGTGTTATTTCAGATAAAAACTTAAGTAGGTGTTTAATGGAAGTACATGCTTAAACCCTAAAGTACCAAGCGGGGGTGACAACACATTTACATTTTCACTCAGCTGGATTTTTCAAAACTATTTTGTTGATCTCTTGGACTGTGCTAGCTTACAAAGAACCAAGTATATAACTACCATAACTGGTGGTAACCATGCTGCCTTCTTTACTTTTTTATTTGTAAGCTGTTTTGTCTGGAGTCCCTTTAAGACCTTGAAATTCAATTTGAACTGAATTCTGGAAATTGATACAATGATTCTGAAAGACTGTATATAGCAATGCTGTGGGGATGAAAAAAAATAAAAATAAAAATAAAAAGAAATCATTTTATATGTACTTGGCTGGAAGTAGGACGAAAGTGTATTCTGACAAGTAATAAGATTCTAAAGATCACGTTTGGGCTGTCAGGTATGATTTTTATTTTAGTGAAGTGATGACTGGGGGCCAAACTCATTATTTCTATCTTTCGTATAATTTTGAGCAAAAGCAGTAAGGAAGAAATTCTTTTCCCTCCCATTGCTTCATGCCAAACAGTGAAGGATGAGAACTGAGGCCCTATACTGGCTCTCTCTAACCTTTCCATTTGCTCTAAGAGCTCAGGTTGTCAGCGTCACTATGAAATAGCTGGAAGCTGGAAGCAGGCTCTGGGACCGACATCTTTCTGATGGTGCTATATCCTCCTTGCCTAGCCAGAACACACGGGACTTTGGAGTGCTGCTGGAGTAGGCTTTTCCCAGCCAGCCATGAGCATGCTCAGCCCCATTAAGGCAAAATTAACACAGCACCAGCCAACTGGTGTGGCTTACGCCTCTCTCCTTTGCATCCAAATACCCAGAATGCCTTTCCAGTTGTTTTTAATCTTATTTATTTATTTATTTCTAAGTGCCTTAATTCTGGGAACAAATATGAATCTTTAAGCATCCATCTTTGACTGGATTTAGCTGTTTCTAATAGTGGCCTCCTGCTCCCAGGAACAGTAAGTACAGCCTGTAAGATGTAACAGTTTGACTTGCACTCAGCAGGAGTCAGTCACTGCTGCCTTGATGCTGCTTCTTACACAGATGCCACCCTGGCAGCCCAGAAATATTTTAGGCAGTATTATGATAATAATGAACAACAATGGGCAGTTCACAAGTCTAGTAGAGTTCATTACATTTTGAGAACACAAACTTCTTCTCACTGCTATTGATTACTGCTGTTTATCAACTAAATGTCTAAGACCTAAAATCTGAATAATCCTCACAGTATGTTAGAGGAAGAAACAATAATAAAAGCTTCCTATTCTTTTCAGAAACATAGGTTTTTATTTTAATAATGTAACGAACCTAGGAAGACTTATGTTACTATTAGAATATAAAATAAACCAAATAGAACCATTTGTAATCAGGATTTTATCTGAGCAATGTGCTCTCTGTATTACCCACTGCCTATAAGATTGTATTCCATTATACTACAGCAGTAATAGGAAAGAAACTAAACTATTTGCATCAACAATAATGCAACCAATTTTCAAGACTTGCATGTCAAAAATCCATTATTCCAGACATGATTACCCGGCACTGCCGATAACAATTGTCACCAATTACACTTTTTTACAATGTAGCAAGATTTTTAAGATTTTTATTTCTCTTTCTCCACCCCATCTTTTCTTTCTTTTTCTGTTTGTCTTCTTTATTTTATTTTATTATTTTATTTAATTTTATTTTATTTGCAAGGGGGTGTGGTGATGTCTCCATTACTTAGATTAGAACACCACATTTAGCACAAGCAGCAGATGTTAATACAGAAAGACAGAACATCTCAATTTTCACACTGTTAATTCAGCTTACTGAGCCAATTTCACAATTCTCACATTCCTTAGTCCTAAGAGAAAATGCTAATTTAGATTGTTAAAATTGACATAGGTTAGGGTATAAAGGGTAATTAGCATAAGATCCTGCACAAAGTGTTTTTAACACCATTAATCAACACCCACCTATGCATACACTTTTTTAGTCAGAAGTATATTGAATAGTTCTGAAAAAATCTCTAAAATATTCTGTACTAGTTAAAATAAATAAATAAAAAGTAGAATTTGGTTGGAAGCTTTTTCCAGTGAAAGCACCTAATGTGGGGTTAAAACAGAGCTTTTATTTTACACATGGGAATTATTAAAAAGCTTATAAAAGCATTCCAGAAGAAATACATTTATGATCTTTAAGATTACAGATGGAACTGTTAAAATGCAGAAACACATCAAAATGATGTTTTGGGGTTTTTCCACTTTCTCATCCTGAACATCAGAAAACTTAGTCAGAGTTATATAAAAGAATACCATTCTGCTTTGCACTCCATTTCATTAATACATGTATAGTTCAAGTGAATCAGATTTTCATTAGTACAGACTGATTTAATTTTCCTTGAAAATACTACCTGGGATGGGAAAACTCAATATAATTTTAGAATAGTTAATCTAGAAGTAAATCCTACATAAAATCTACATTGCAGTTACAGTTAATATGAATTATTTTAAATGATACAAAGTGATCTGATGAACTGCCCTGGAAGAAATTCGTAAAACTAATAAAGAGAATAAAGAGATTAGGAGCATTAGTTTAATAAAGAATGGAATTCTACAGTTTTGGAAATCTTGCTGATTATTCACAGAATCACAGACTGGTTGAGATTGGAAGGGAACCTCTGGAGGTCATCTGGTCCAATCCCCCTGCTCAAGCAGGGCCACCCAGAACAGGGTGCCCAGGACCACGTCCAGGTGGCTTTTGGAGATCTCCAAGGAGGGAAACTCCACAGCCTTTCTGGGCAACCTGTGCCAGGGCTCCGTCACCCACACAGTAAAGAAGTGCTTGCTGATGTTCAGAGGGAACCTCCTGTGTTCCAGTTTGTGCTCATTGCCTCTTGTCCTGCACTGGGCACCACTGACAAAAGCCTGGCTCCTTCCTCTGTGCCCCCTCCCTTCAGGTGTTTATAGACATTGATAAGATGCCCCCTGAGCCTCCTCTTCTCCAGGCAGAACAGTCCCAGCTCCCCCTGCCTCGCCTCATAGCAGAGGTGCTCCAGTCCCTTGATGATCTTGGTGACCCTTTGTTGGACTCTTTCCAGTATGTCCAGGTCTCTTGTGTACTGGGGGCCCAGAACTGGACACAGTACTCCAGGTGCAGCCTCATTGATACTGAGTAGAGGGGAATCAGGTTCAATAAAAAGTGTGTTTCCTAAATCAGATGAGCATAGAAACAAAAATTCCATCTGCCAAGGACAAAAAGTTCTAGGCATTTTAAAGTTAAAACAGACAAGTCAAGTTATTATTGTCTCTAATTGGCACTTCCACAAGATGTAACAATTTTTACAGTACCCGCAGACAAGTGGCACTTAAAAAGGTGAGAAATTATTTCCTGCCTTGGAGGAAAAAAAAAAAAAAAGAAGAAGAAGAAAAAGAAAAAAAAAAAAGAAAAAGAAAATCTTAGTTTTGTAAAGGGAAAGACTGATGGAGCACTTTGAGGTCTGAATCAACAAATCACTTGAGCACATGCTGAATTTTAAGCATGATGTCTATGACTGGTATACTAAATGCTTTACTGTTTCAGTATGTTCAGCGTTCAGCTCAGGTGGTCACCACGTTTTGAGTGGGATTCAGCTCCAGGTTTGAACAATTAATTTTGGTTCTGCAGGAGCCTCAGTGGGAGCTAGAGGAACTTGCTACTCCTTTTCCGTACAGTATAGACCCAGGGCTTTATTCGGCTGTCTACTGTGTATCTAGTGATATTGTAGGTAACTCAGGTCATCTTAACCTCCATCTTCTGATCATGAGGGGCCTGAGTCTTCTTGAGGTCTATGTCACATCTGCCAGCCCTATGGAGATCAAGGCGTTTTAAGTGGCAGTAGATGACTACTTTAGCAACTAAACCAAGTACTTTGCCAGTACAGTCAGAAGGGTTCGAATCAGTTGTCCACATTTAGATATATATTACCAGTGAAGATATCGTAGAGTGTTCCACCTGAGTAGCAGATGACTCTCTAGAAGACATGAATTCCTGCATGTCATGTGTCCATGCAAGCACCATGAAAGTGTCTTAAACATACTCAAGTTTCTAAAATAATGCTAAATGTTTGCATGGGGAACTAAACTGAGCTCAGTGGAGATTGAGCTATTAAGGTGGTCCCTGTAGTACAGTCCTACAATTGCTGACTGAAAAGCTTTAGAGGCTCTGTGGACGGTAATGGGAGGTTAGAAACCGAGTTCACTTGTGAACACTTACATACTACTGTGGCGGTTTTACCCAGCTGAGCAGCCAAACTCCACCATAACCACTCTCTCACTCCCGCTCCTCAAAGGAAGAAGCGGAGAAAATATGACAGAAAAGGGCTTGAGGGTTGAGATAAGGACAAGAAGATTGATCACCAATTACTGTCACAGGCAAAACAGACTCAGCATAGGGAGATTAATATAATTTATTACTATCACTAGTGGACTACAACAGTGAGAAACTAGAAGCAAACTAAAAACATCTTCACCCGCATCTACCCTCTTCTGCCTCCTCCCCCCGAGCGGCGCAGGGGAACGGGGAATGGGGGTTGCGGTCAGTCTGTATCGCTTAGTCTGTGCCGCTCCTTCATCGTCACTCTCTCTTCCCCTGTACCAATGTGGGGTCCCTCCCACGGGATGCCATCCTTCCTGAACGGATCCTGCATGGGCTTCCCACAGGCTGCAGCTCTTCCAGAGCTGCTCCAATATGGGTCCGTACCATGGGGTCCATCCTTCAGGAGCAAACTGCTCCAGCACGGGTCCCCCACAGGTGGCAGCTCCCACCGGATCACCTGCTCCTGCGTGGGCTCCTCCACGGGCTGCAGCTCCGGCCTGGAGCCTGCTCCTGCGAGGGCTCTCCATGGGCTGCAGCCTCCTTCAGGCCACATCCACCTGCTCCAGCGTGGGCTCCTCCACGGGCTGCAGCGTGGAAATCTGCTCCATGTGGTACCCCATGGGCTGCAGGGGGACAGCCTGCTCCACTATGGGCCTCACCACAGGCCGCAGGGGAACTTCTGCTCCGGCGCCTGGAGCACCTCCTCCCCCTCCTTCTTCACTGACCTTGGTGTCTGCAGGGCTGTTCCTCACTCCTCTCTCTCCCAGCTGCTGTCACACAGCAGTTTTTTCACTCTCTTCAATCTGCTTTCCCAGAGGCACAACCAGCATCGCTCATTGGTTCAGGTCTGGCCAGCAGCAGGTCCCTTTTGGAGCCAGCTGGAGCTGGCTCTTATCTGACATGGGGCAGCTTCCGGAATCTCCTCACAGAAGCCACCCCTGTGGCCCCCCCCGCTACCAAACCTTTACCACGTAAACCCGATACAACTACGCACCTTATCTGAATCTGGAACTGCATCCTATCCTTAGAGATAAATTCATTTACCTATGCATAGACATCTGGTGCCATTTGAGATGCCTGGGGGTATCCAAGACTTCTGTACAGACCTGACAAATAAGATGCAGGACCTAAGGGACACCTATGACCTTTTGGAATGATAACTGGAGGCCAGTAGATGCTTATGTCCAGTCAACTGAATTGAATTTAATACTGTATTAACGGACTTACAAAGAAGCATCCACTAATGCATTTTTGTTAAATAAGACCTGAGCAATCAATAGCATTACCTATATTAATGATATGAGATCAAGGAAGGATTCAAGGAGGAGAAAATATACAAATTAGCCTTAGAAAAGAAGAACTTAATTGCTAAGGCCAAGTAACAATGGAGTTAGCTATCTCTTGAAACAAAGTTCTACTGCCCAGGTAACCAAAATGATTAATTAATCCATCAGTGCATTATGATGAAATATTCATGTTTGGTTCACAATTAGTAGTAAAAAGCCGTAAAACATTGTGGACTTTTGCTGAGTTTTACTGTGTGACATCCCCACTTGGAGCTGTACACTTTTCATTCACAAATATCACAGAGCAACTCACTGCATAAAGCATTATCATTACTAGATTGTAAATGCAGAGGACAGATACACTGACAGAGATGAAGGTACTGGCCCAAGGTCAGAGAACCATAAGAAAAGAAAGAAAAAATCTCTGACTTGCTCCAGACCTGCAGGAGATCTTCTATGTTCACGCTTGAGAGAGAAAGCAAACAAACAAACAAACGACAACAACAACAAAAAAGAACCAACACAAAACAGAAAAACAAAAACAAAAGAAACAAATGAACAAAAACAAAAACAAAAACAAAAACAAAAAGCAAACAACCCAACCAAACCAAACAGAAATCTTGTTACCACCTGCCCACATGGAGTATTTCATTATATTAAAATAATTGTTTGCCTTTAATCAGCTTTAAGTGAATATTACTTAAAGATACAATAAAGTCAACCTGCCTTACTTGACTTTCTGTCTGGAAGTCAATAGGCACGTAATGCGATCCTATACAGTGCTCAAATGAAGGCAGGGATGCTGTGACCAGACAAAACTACAGTGTCTCCTTTTACAATGAATCCAACCTTCCCTGTACCAGAGGTACTCATCCTTTAGCCTATGACTTCATATCTACATCTGTACAGATAAACTGAACTGTTAAACTTAATAGTGCACAGTCCACAAGTTTTTCTGGCTTCCTGGTTATGTGCTTCTACCATCCTGAGAAGTCTGCATGACTGGGAACATTTGTAAGAAAAGGTTCACATGTACTCCATACCTGATGGTATGTCATCTTCTCTGGGCACTCTGGATCTCATTCCTTGTCATAAACTAGAAGCACATCTGATCATGAGATGATGAGGGGAGGACATCAAGAAAGGAACAGTAACCAGGAATGGGTTAATATCACTAGAAATTTTCACCCATAATTCAAATCTTGGAGGAGTTTAGGTGTAAACAATTACCTGTCTGTGCATACAGGACATAGCAAGAGTGCACTTGGTCCAATGATTCCAAAAGCATAAAATTTATGACAGGCAGATTAACTGCGCTGACTAAGAAAAGTAGATTGTAGCACATAAAATATGTATCCACCTTTTCTGCTGTTTGTAGGCTAAGCTAGATTTTCATTAGACCAAAGGTTTGGAGCTGATGGTCACCACCAAACAGAAATAAGCATAGATATTGTAGATAACGTTGCAGCTTTTTTTCACTCTTTTTTCATCATTCACCAAAAAAAAACAAATCTGCTTACCCTAATTCAGAAGTGTTCATTCTAAAAAATAATCTATACTCAAAGAGACTTTTTTAACTGCCATATGACTGCCTTCTTCATTATAAGGAATTATTATTGACCACAGTAAGCAGAACTTCAGAACTGACATTGTCCAAAAAGACCAAGATGGAAAGGACAGATATATTACAGTGGAATCATTTATGGATATCACTATGAGGTCTCTAATGAAAGAAAGAACAAACCATCAAACTAATTTACACATCTAAGCTGTTGGTATGACAAAAAAAGCCAAAGGGAGGAAATCCTCAGTGTCTGCTGGACAGATTTATCTCACGTTGGACATAGCTGGGCCACACATAGAAGTTACAGCTAAATTTGCTTTAGTCTTCATGCACATTTAATCCTTGGCCTATACTGGGACTTACAGTGAGAACTGGCCAATGTTTTGTTGTTGTTGTTGTTGTTGTTTTTATTTTTTTCCTGTCTTTTTTTTTTCCCCAAGTGAACAGTAAATTACGGAAAAATAAATCGTCAAGGAAGAATAGAAAATCTCTTGAAATGGAGAAAAAAATAGTAATGATTTTCAGCAAAGAAGAAAATGAAAAATGGAGGAAGTCCTTTGAGAATGTCTTAGTATTTTATCTCATTATTTAAAAATGTACTTTGTTACTTTCAGTATGTTGTTACTGTATTTTGGAACAGTATCTTGCACTTAAATCATCTATACTGAAAGAAAAAAGATCATATAATAACATCAACTAACCTTGGAAAGAAAATAAATACGTATAGATAGCTTTATTGTCAAAGCACTTGAATAAAGCAGAAATTGTGTTTGTTTTTTTTTTCTTTTTGCTGAAATAGTTTTCGTGTTAAATTTCCCCACTTTTTTGTGTGGTTTGGATACAAAATAGAAAAAAAAAGGCAAAAAACCTGAATTATTCACCCAGCTCTAGTGCCAACAAGCATGTCAATTAGTGTTAAGTATTGTAGTTTTTTTATTCAACCATATGTCCATTTTGGCTAGGATTGAGGCCAGCTGTTGATTTTATACAAGACTTAAACAGCTGTTGGGTAGCAAATCTTGATGTTTGCTTGCCTAAGATTAGTACTAAACATTAACAGTTAGAATTCTTTCTTTAATGATCATTGCGGGTCAGTAATATCTACAATAGTGACCATGTAAGACAAAAACACCTTTGTAGGACTGCTTTGATGAATGTTTTTCTTCTCACTTTCTTCAGCATGGCTTACAAAGGAGGCAAATATCCACAAGCATGTACCTGAGAAACAAACACTTTTTCTAAGACTCTGTACAAGCCATGCCCTCAATCCTTCTGTTTCCAGTCAGAATATGAATGAAGACACTCATATGCCTTGAATAGTTCTTCATATCTGCTGGTCTTTTTCTGGGAGAAAGACCTGGCAACAGTGGAGTCCCTAAGTGGATACAGCATCCAGAATGTTAAGCCATTGGGTAGATAAATTTACCTCTAAGCCACCTGCTTGGTGATCTTGTACAAACATTGCTCCATGTGGTATGCATACCATTTGTTGTCTTGCAAAACTCAAAATAAATCTATTTATGCTTGTTTATGTAGACTATTAAACTTTAAAAGTCTACTTTTAATGCAGGACTATCCTGGGGCTATTTTCCCATTCTCTGTATTTAAAAGCATTTGTAAAAAAAAAAAGACTCATTTCTGCAGAAAGGTTAATGTTCAAGCTTCGAGAAGTAACTAGCTATATAATGATGTTTGACTTGTATGTCTCATAACTAAATGCTGATTTAAAGAAATGTAAAATAGCCTAGTTACTTTTTTTTTTTTT
>VXAL01010183.1:50561-63765 GCA_013399475.1 Chauna torquata | reverse complement strand
CTTTCCTTTCCTTTCCTTTCCTTTCCTTTCCTTTCCTTTCCTTTCCTTTCCTTTCCTTTCCTTTCCTTTCCTTTCTTCTTTTTCTCTCTCTCTCTTTCACTACCTTCTTCAAATAAATTCCTTTGACAACCTGAGAAAGTCTTGCAGCTGAAAGCAGTATTAATTATATTTCAAAGCAAACCTTTTATTCATTTGAGGGCAATCTGTGAAACAGAAATCTGTGACTGAAGCTGCTGCCAAGCCAATTATGGCAAAATAACTCAAATATGTATCAACAGATTGCAATTTTTCCTATTGTTAGAATGTTTATTTTTTAGATCAAAAGGTTATGTTCGCTTAAATTAGACCTACATTTAAATATTCCATAACTTTTACACATGGTATATGTATAGGTATAACTAGACAGTATACAGTAAATGGTATGAGACAAACAAATTCCATTCTGCTATAGATAGGTATAGCAGAATAGATATTAGATAATAATAATTATTAATAATAGATATTATTAATCTATTTCCACTTATTTTTTAGGAATCATCCACAAATATACTCTCAATATTATAGATTTATAGATTATAGGGCCAGAAAGGAAAATTACAATCTAACTTCTTTCTTAAGTGCAGGAAAACAAAAAGAGCATTTTGCTCTTTGTCATTCTTGTGTCAAACTATTCTTTCACAATATCAGAAAATGTGATTTAATATCACGTTCAACAGTGGTAAACCCATTGTGTTTCCAGGTAAATTTTTCTAGTAGTTTAGTATTAATTTTTGCCAAAATGAAACTACTTCTGTACTTGTTTACCTAATTGCCTACTCTTAAAAACAAACCGAACAAACAAACAAAAAAACAAAACCAACAAAAAAATGGGGGAAAAAGAAAAAAAAAACCTTCCAGACCAGACTGTGCATCTTTGCTCAAATGTGAGAATTTATATGGATGAAATGGAACTAATACTTCCTACAGCGTTTGGTGAGAAAAATTGATACAACATGCTTTATGAATTTGTTCAGTTTCAAGTTATCTAATGAATATTTTATATAAATATATGACAACCTATTGATTGCTTAAGACATATTTGCTGCCACAGGTTGTCTATTCACAAACAACCAGTTGCATAGCAAAGTAAGAGAGTTAAGCCACACTGTTATTTTAGTTTCCAAAACAAAACAAAGCTTCAACACTGGGAATAGACACACACACATTTTTGGTCTGTCTGCTATGCTAAATATGGATTTGCATTATTATTTTTAAGGCTATTTCCTTATACTAAAATTCATGCATAACTAAGTCATTAGTCAAACCAACACTTGTTACACAATATCATCTGAATTCTCTTCATTCTGATTCTTTCTAGTTGAAGTTTTGTCTGTATTTTTGGACTTGCTCTTTGTTGCTGAACTTATTCAACCTTAACAAGCTGAAGAAGAACTTCTTATCAGTAGTAGAAAACAAAGAGATTTCTTCATGTACACATTGTAATATCACTCCAAATAATTATCTCAATTAAGCTTTCGGATGTACTTATTGATTATTGAACACATACCTGGGCTAATTGCATACGGACCTTCTAAACTTGTAGAGCCTTCCACAGTATAGAATCATAGAATATTCTGAGTTGGAAGGGACCCACAAGGATCATCGAGTCCAACTCCCGGCTTCACACAGGTCTACCCAAAAATTCAGACCACATGTCTGAGAGCATAGTCCAAATGCTTCTTAAACTCCGACAGGCTTGGTGCCGTGACTATGTCCCTGCAGAGTCTGTTCCAGTGCGTGACCACCCTCTCGGTGAAGAACCTTTTCCTTATATCCAACCTGAACCTCCCCTGTCGCAGCTTGACTCCATTCCTTTGGGTTCTGTCACTGGTCACCAGGGAGAAGGGATCGACGCCTGCCCCTCCGCTCCCCCTCGTGAGGAAGCTGTAGACTGCGATGAGGGTTCCCCTCAGCCTCCTCTTTTCCAAGCTGAGCAAACCAAGTGACCTCAGCCACTCCTCATATGTCTTCCCCTCTAGGCCCTTCACCATCTTTGTAGCCCTTCTCTGGACACCCTTCAATAGTTTCACTTCCTTTTTGTACTGTGGTGCCCCAAACTGCACACAGTACTCGAGGTGAATCTGCACCAGTGCAGAGTAGAGTGGGACAAATTCCAGTAGTCCGGAATTTCTCTGACAAGAAGTGTTGGTGGAAGAATTCTGATATTCTCTTTAACAAACCTACAAAGACCAAAGAAAAATAGTTCAGATTTTGTGTTGCTGTATTCTAGCAAAGCGTTATGTCAAATGAGGAAAAGGTTATTCCAGCTCCAGTATAAATTCATGTAGAGCTGAAGGCAAAATTTTCTAATATAATCTAATTTTCAGAAGTGGTGGACATCCCTAAAGGCCTCTGACATCACTGAAGCCAGAGCTGAAAATTGTATCTCGGTGTCTCTGCAGAATCCATATAGAAGTGACAATAAGTTCTGCTAGTAATAAAAGAGAGACGCTCTCTCCCACCTCAACCTTCCCTTAGCCCCCCAAGAAACCCTTATTTTTAGAATTTTATTCTATTGACTCTTCTATTGAAGAGTCTCGCAGATCTTCCTTTGTTAAAAAGAGGGAAACTAAAATGAGTGGTAAAGAGAATTCTTCTTTCTCCAGCTATATATTTTCTATCTTTTTCTGTTTTGTGTGACCTTGGGCAAAGCACAACATCCAAAATAGGCAGTTGACTGACTATTAATGTATAGCAATGTTGGTGGATACCTTCTCAATGTTTTAATGTCAAGTAGTAAGAATGACAAGTTGCTGTCCTATGATGTTTGCTTTTAAATCTTAAAAAAGCATCTGGAAAGGATTTAAGATATAAATTCATACCTATAGCTGTATGTCACGAACCTGCCAATGCTTAAGATACAATTCGCAAAAGGCCTTGTCAGAATACATTGAAAGAAGGACTAATATTAAGAGAATTCTAATGCTGTGAATGTCCTGTTTAATGCTGGATGTGCAGTTTATCTTGTGGGGCCTCAGCTTTTTCACCTGTATTCTGAAGGGTTTGCCCAACATTTTCAGATGTTTTAGGGGCTGATGAATTCATGTGTATTTTACTCTGAGGCTCTCTTTTTAAAAATTTATCTCACTGAAACTGATGTAGCACCATGCTCTTACATCTTTCCTGTTGAAACCCCTTTAAGGCCAAGTCTACTACCTAAAGAACTTTCTTCAGGGCCCCCCACTATATTTTATGCAGGAAGCATATATCACAGAAACATAGAATCATAGAATGGTTTGGGTTGGAAAAGACCTTAAAGATCATCTAATTCCAACATCATATATGTATATAAATGTAAGTGATATATATATGTGTATATACATATAATGTGTGTGATGTACGTATATATATATAATATATATATATAATATACATATATATACATATATATGTGTGTATATATATATATTTAGTGCTCTGGACAAAGTCTGAGCCTACAGAGTGCCTAATGGGACATGAAGCAGTACCTAACCTGTACTCAACCTGGAAGCTCTGAGTTACACAGACCTTGTGTAAGAGAGCTCTCCTAAAGAATCATGGAAGAGACTATGACTATATTTGTTCACAATCTGTGGGCTGTAATCGTTGCTTTTGACTGAAGAATTGACAGCACCGCATCATTCTTTTACCCCCACTTCCCACTTCAGCCACCTGGCATATTTTTTCTTTCACACTTTGGATTATTTGTAGTAGGGTGTAGAAATGGTAATACATCTCAATGACTGCACAGGGGCTTAGGTGGGTAGTCTTCAAGGAACTCTATCACTAAAAAAGTTACATAAAATAATTCATCATCAGCTCATCTTGGGCAGAATGTTTGGAAAACATGATCCTGAGGGTGGGAGAACTTTAAAAAAAAAATCCAAAGAAACTGATGATCTACTAAATGGTGTTGCCTCATCAACAACTTAACTCTCATCATACTTAAAGGTAATTTTGTAATAGCCTCATGGTCCAAGAGACTGAGCCACTCAGAACTTGCTATAACAACTCTTGCAAACCCTTGAATGTTGCAACCCAGCATCTGTGTCCTAAACCTGCCAAGTATAACCTCTGAATGGTCACCAGGCTATTGGCTCCAACACTAAAACATATTGAGGAGGAGTGGAAGAGGGGAAGGCAATCCAGAAATGGGAGAAACTTGTGCCAAGAAAGTGTCATGCAAATATATAGGAGCCAATTACCTTTGTAATTGCATTTTACCAATAAAAGCCAACATTGTGTCCAGGTTCCTGTAAACTCCGCTTGCTTCAGTGACAGTTTACAAGTGTAGTTAATAAGTTAATGTGAAGATACAAACCCTCATTGAAAGGAAATGACTATATTACATGAAGAAGAAAAAAATAAGTCATGGATGTAAGACAAAATCCTGAAGCTTTTGCCAAGTATCAGAAAATCCTGGAGATACCTGTAAATCCCCTATAAGGGAAGTATATATGGAGCATGTGCCAAGATCACTCCTTTATTAACAGCTACCTCTACAGCCTACATTAGGTGGAAACGATGCTTGCCACAGAAAGAGGTCTCTGTTTCAAACTGACTTTATTAATGATATCCTTGATACACACAGATGGTTTAGTCTGTACAAATATAACATTCTTACCAGGAAAACAAATAACCTTAAATAAAATACTGTTAGAAATACTTCATATCTTTTAGTTTAAACAACCACTATCACATATATAACTTCAATCTAAAATGCCAAGCTCATAGTTAAAATTTGCAAATGCTATACAAGTTGCTAGAACATACAGAAAGATATAAAATTATCAAAGGCAATAGTAATAGTAGCAGAAAACTAACCATTTCTGATTCTAAAAGCACAATCCAGAGGCTAAGATTTTCAGCGACCTACAGGTTTGAGTACATTATTCAACTAAAATACTTATGTGACCTCCACCAACATACTACCCAAATATCTCATACCTGTCTTATATTTATCTTTAAAACAAAGAGATTTTATTACTGTTATCACTATTATTATTTCTTTTAGAGATAGGGACTGGGTTATAGAAGTCCTAGCTCTTTTGACCAATGTAGCAGAAGAAAAAATTGAAATAGAATATTAACCCTGAATTTGTCACTTTTAACAGTGAGCAGGGCACCTTCTTTTGTTCTGAAGTGCCCTCATGGTCTGACTTCAGGCATTTTCAGCGTCCAGCCCTTCTTGCCTCTACTGCTTCTTCCCTCCTCAGTGTTTCAAATGGACAGTCAGAAAAAAAGAATCATCCCAAACCATAAAGCACTTCTGAAATAATGCATCAGGGTTATTTTCCCTGAGGTATGTAAGTTGACTGATTCTAACTGGAAGGCAGAAAAGATACTGGGGGAAAAAAATGAAGAATTTAAATACTGAAGAACTTGGAATAGCGTCCACAACATTAAAAGCTGTCATATCAATTTTTTCCACTATGCCTTGCTAAATGTAAATCTTTAATTATTCTACATATTCAGTCAGGATGGAAAGAAACACCCCTTTTTTAAAAACTATATGGTGTTATTATTTATTTTCAGCATATTTCTAATAACCTTTCAGTCAAAAATCTTCTGAGATATAATCCCAGACACTTAACCTGTAAGAGCTTTAGTTTTTAAGTATATATTTGATTTTATTAGATATGTATTTGCAGAGACAAACTGCTGTTGCGCTCACAAACAAGAAAACACCGAGTATGCTAATTTTTATGACATGCAGACCCATGCTAGGATAGCCTCAGCCTTTGTGTTCCTGTTTGTGATAAGGAAGACATATGCTGCAGTAGAAGATAAATTACACGAAAATGTGAATGTTCAGGAGAGCAATGTCTTGGAATTCCAGAGATTAGATTTTGCTTTGCCACTTCTCTATGTGGCCCTTAGAAGGGCCATGTTGTAGATCCAGTTGCACTTGTCTGGAACTAAGATAGCTATTAGCTGAGTAACTGGGAAGTACACTTTTGGTATACTTTTCGTTTTGATTAAGCTATATTAGATATTTCTTCTAATCACTAACATTTTCAATATTTGAAAAGCAATTTTGTCCCTCATTGTGCCAACAACTCTATCATCACTAACTGTTGAGACAGAGTAACAGTATTGGTACCTTTCTGTATGTTGAGTTAAATTTGCATACATAATCGTACTGAAGCAGCGTTGAGAATAATTATTTTTCACTGAATTGCAGGTGCTCTGTAAGTCAGGATTTACTTAGTTTGCCAGAAGGACTCTCAGGCATTTTGTTCCTTGAAAATTAGTTTTAGTATGCACTCTTACCATATATGGGGAGAAACTGATCAAGTGGCCTTAAAGATTTTTCCTCTTTTGTTATCCTAAGTGATGGTATTGTCTGAGGGACTTTCTAGTGTTCGATGTTTAATGAATCCACATAAGTGGGGTCTAATACTCAAGATGCTTAATTTCCACCACTCCCATTGGCTTAATATTATCCTGAATTTTATGTTTTGCAATTTCATAGTTTTAGTAATTTCATAGCTTTAGTAACTTCATAGCTTTAATAATTTCATAGCTTTAATAATTTCATAGTTTATGGACGGGAAGTACTATTAGGTCATCTAGCCTGGCTTCCTTCATATCATAGTCGATTATGTTTCACGTGCATGTGGTATCTTAAGCCCAAACACTTTAGGTAAACTGAAGATTTTCAGTCTTCAGAAGACTGAGTCATGTGCCACAGACAGATAACAGGAGGGAAAGGTATGTAATAACAATGTCCAGATGCCTGCAATGCATGTAATGGATTACCTGATACTTTAGAAAAGAAGAAAAAGAAATCCAAAATACGGTGAGCTAATTGCGCACTAGGTGGACCAAACTTTCTGAATAACAACAGGCTAGCTGAAATCTTGAAGCACGAGGATTCATTTTAGTAAGTTGCAGTCATTGCCTGAGTTTAGATTGCCGAGCCATAAATAAATCTTGGACAAGCTCATGACTATGTTACCTCCAAAAGCTGCAGAAAGGAGACAAGTACACTGATCCAGGCATTCACCTCCCTTCAACTTGCCCAGCTGTAAAATGGGGATAAAACAACTGATTTCATTTATAAAGCTCCTGACTAAGTAGGAGCTAAGAATTTTGATTATTGATACTACCCTATAAAACCACTCAAAAGCTGTGACATCTCAGCTCCAAACAGCTGAGGCTTTGTCCTTTGTAGTCAGCTTGAAAAAGGCAGTTCAACAAACATTTTGGCATAACATTTGAAGTTTCAGCATAAGCTCTAATTAAAAGACATAAAAATCCTCTCACATATCTGAGGTTTCATTTTCATGGTTCTGCAGGAGTGATTTAGAATAATTTTACTTTATGGCGTGTATAATAAATAAAGCCAATCTCAAAACCTCAAAACAAAACCATGTGAGGTAAGTAGGTTATAAATCTGGAGAATCTAGTCTCCAAAAGCAATGGAATTTTCATGGCTTTAATGTGTGATTAAATTATTTTTAGCTGGAGGAAAAAGTAATCATACAAGACAAATATCAAGCTGCATAAGTAATATACTAAAGAGTGTCCCGTTTCATCNAATACAGCCATACAACCTCTGCTCTTACAGCCGATGACACAGGCAGGGGAGAGGATTGCTAAAATGATGGGCATCCTTGGAAGTTTTAATTCAACCATGTTCGAATGATAATGCTTAAAACTGCACATACTGGAAATTATCACTAGAGGGGTATTAACACTGGAGAGCTAAAGATAATATTGAATGTACAAACCTATTCCCAAATAAAATGGCATCTTCCAACATGGTTTTCATTTAGTGAATGAAATCTTCCAGGCTTTAATATGATAAGGATAAAGGATATTAGTGTGCAGCCATATCTTTAAATCCAATCCATTTAAGTATTCAACAAGCTATTGCCACCTGCTAGAAGAGGAAGATTCATCATTTTTTCCTTACCCAATAAAATCAATAATTGTGTTGTGTTTCTTGCTAACTGGTGTTTCTTCTGAGATATTCTCAGCTGTATCTGCAGTACTTTTTTCTGTGTCCTTTTTATAATTATTTCTACTCTCATACGAACACCTCCACAACTGCATCATTCGAGGAGCTAGACTACTCTTGTCTTGCCTGTATAGATTTCTAGCTGAATGCATTGGGAATTTGGGGAGTACAAAGAACAAAGAAACGCAATCTTATAAAGACCCCCCAAAAAAAAGCAACCTTACTTCTGATATCTTGATTGCTAAGTGTCTGAAGTAATTGTACATTGTTCAAGAGCTCTGAATCTCCAGCAAGACAAAGTAATATTTTAACACAATAGCTAAGTGTTAATTGTGAAATGGACAATAGCTGTGACTGAGGGCATGGTTTTGCCCTTTCCAATCCTTTGTGAGTTATGCAGATCATAAGCCAAACTGAAACGGGCTAAGTGTAAGTGTTAAGGGAGTGATAAGGCAGCAGATGGAATGGCTGACTTTGCTAGTATGGGTAGTATAGTTCAACAAAACAATTTTTGTGTCTTTCATATTTGCTGAAAGCTTTGCAAACATGCAAATTTACCTCAAATGGAGTGGAGATTTTCAGCCAAAATTAAATCAAATAAAATACAAAAATACTTTTAAAAAATATTCAAATGGTTCTGAACATATTTCTGAAACACATTAATGATGGGGGTTGTGTCATCTATGTGAAGGAGAAGGTGTCTGTGGAAACACAGGATGCATATTTCAGACAAGTAACTGAGATTTGTGTGACAACTTGGAACAGAAACCATATTGACAAGAGTTCCCAGCACTAATTTTACAGGTATTCAGAGATTATTTTCTCTCCATTGTTGCTGTGGAGATTTCTCCCTTCATGAAATAGTTCAGTGGATGTGGATCAGAGACTGAAACCATCATGTGCCTACAAACCACAGGTGGGTGACCTGTCTTGAAAGATCAAGGACTTGCTGTAGCTCTTAAGTAACATGTAGAGTCCTGAAAGGACTAGGGTTTTAATATTTGCTATGCTATCATCTGACCAAAATGTAAAGATACCCATCTTTTTCAGGTGAGTGACTCAAATTCAGATTGCTGTTCTGAATCAGGCAGAAATGAGCAAGAGTTGAAGTTATGAGTAGCCCTACATGGTACCTGAGTGAATCAACTATGTGTTGTGAGTCAATATATCCATTTTATTAGAGGTGTCTTTTGAGTTTTTAGCTTCAAATTACAAATTTGTTATTTAAAAATAGCTCAGAAAAGAGTGCAACTTTTCATATGACTAAAAACAAAGTATGATGATGAACAAAATAACAACAACAACAATTTGGTCAATCTGAAACAATTTGTTATGATTTGGCCAAGAAAGCAGAATAAAAATGAGATATGCAGCTTTAAACTTGAAGCCCCAGAATTTTACAAGGATAATACTTCTGCTGATAACACAAATTGTATGCACATATCTTCCAGATCTGTTCTTAAAGTCAGAATCTATATCAATCTTTTCTTAGCTACTTGTTAATGGCACGTATACTGTGGGTAAATATCACTCGCAGTTCAGAGACCTTTGATATTTAGTCTATACGCTGTATGTGTAAATCCTGGAGATGAGAACTCATGCAATCAGCCTCTGCTAGGAAATGTGGAGTTAGAGACTGAAAGCTCATCAATACGTAGATACCTAATCTAAGCATTGCTGAATATTCCTATGGTGTGTCTAGGTCACATTCTACCCAGCTTCCTTACTCCAGTAGTAACACATTGGCAGCTGGATTGGTATTAATTAAGCTTTTAAAGCATCTAAAATATTCAGGGTCTGGGGTGGAAATCATCTGGACAAATATTTAAATGTCTGCACTGTAAAGCAGTTAGCTAAAAGAGGTGATAGGAATCATGGTCTAAATTTCTCTCCACTAATTTTACAAGGAAGTGAAGATGACTAGATCAAACAGAGATATTTACATTGCAGATATCTAAAGTAATGTAAGACATTCCCACTCTTAATCATCACCTTTAATTACATGTCAACCATTGACTTTTGGACATTATTTTATAACTACTTTAAGTCACCCTGTGGTCCCAGGAGATCATGGAAATTTTCATAATTATGTAGAAAGATAAACTTTCCTAGGACTAAAGTGACAGAAAGGGATTGTGTTTAGTTTCCTGCTGAAATTAACTTTCTCTATGAATAAACTACAGAAAGATTCGGACTTTCAGGTGAATCTTATAAAAACATTGGCAGACGGGACTAAGGAGTTTCACCAAGTCCTTTTTGTATTTACTACATTTTAATCAGAGAAGACTTGTAAGTAAATATAACTTTTGTTAAACTAATTAATATTGATAAAATGTAGACATGTTTTTGAACACACATGTGAAGTGGTGGGTTTAAATGCTGAATTCAAACAGAAAAAAATAATTGATTATCTTAATTAGATAAGTGTCAAGTCATATCTCTAGAAAAGGCAGTTGGTACCATAGAAGGGATGTTTGCAGAGGAACACAAAGCTGTTCTTTGGTGATGGGGGAAACATTATAATGTACCACAAAATCTATGTGCTGATTAAATCAAGTTTTTTTGGTAACCAACAAAATCACAAATTTTAGCTCCCAGTTTCAGGTTTGGAAGGCTCATGTAAGTCTCTTTTGATGTCTAGGATAGAAATAGTAGTGAGTAACTGTTTTGTGGGAAAAGAAATCTCCCTGATCGGGGGTGTTTTTGTCCATTATTTATTGTGTACATGGTTCGTTCTTGTTCTTTCATTTCATGAGTAGGACTTTTGGTGAACTTCATGAAGTGTATTATGTTCTGTGAAAAGACAAGTGAAAAATCAAGGGTTTTGTGAGTCCACTGTGGGAATATTTACTGTGGTTAAAGTGGAAATGGCCTTGTAAGGTTTAAATTTCTTCTTCAGTTATGATCTAAATCCTTTAGTCATGTTTTTGGCCTACAGGGAGTTTTCTTTTTCTGAAGAGTTTAGTGATTTGCAGACTGTGTGAATGGTTTGAAGAGTTCTGTGTGGATATGATCTTCCCATATAAGTTTAATGTATAATTAAACAAGTCATTTAATCATATTGTTCATCGATTTCCCACACAGATTCCAGGGAAGGATGGCTTGTCTACAACATGTGGAAGTAATTCTTGTGATGTATTTGAACACTTCTTTCAAAATAATCTATTCCCCTGGAAAATGTCTTGTTGGATAAAAGTCCTCTTTTAATTATTTAGGTAGGGATCATGGATGTTCTCCTCAGAGCAAATATAGTGGTATCCAAGGGAATGGCTTCATAATACAACTGTTTTCATATATTTTGGATGGTTACTGTCTTCATGGAAACAGACGTGTTGGTTTGGAGATTTTCCATAGATTATAGCTGGCAGGTTGATGATTTTGATTTTGTCTTTTGTGTGTAAAAGAGGGAGATTATCTTGGAGGATTCTAGACAAAGTAGAGTGGAATGATGCTTGTTACTGAAATAATGATGGAAATTCACAATATCCAGATGTCTAGTACCAATTTTATGTATTAGATACTACAAAAACTTCATATTTGTTAAAAAATCTTTTTGTTTGCCTTTACTTCCATTTAAATTACTCCTTTCAGATTAGAAATATAAACCATGGTTAGAAACTGATAGAGATAAATTTATATGAAGATCACCATTAAAAACAAACCAACAAAAAAATAAAAATAGAAAAGCATATGCCAATCATCAAGTACAAAACTTAAAGAAATTTTCCATGATTGCTCAGAATAACATTTTTTTACCACTTCTATTTCAGCATCTTTCTATGCAATACATAACAGTGCAATTTATTCTCAGTTCATAATGACAAAAGTGATGTTCTGGCCCAATTTTAAATATTACTCCCTCATGGGGTAGGTTCATTGCAAATAGTGGAAAAAAACATCAGGCAGAGACATTCAACAGTGATTGAATGAACTGACCTGATTATCAGAGGCTGGGTTCCTGAAACAGGCTAGCTACTGCAATTAATATTCTTATACAGTCTTTGAAGAATCCACTTTAAACGAAATTTGTCACCCACCCCCAGACATATGGATAAATCATGTACAGATTAAAACAAAAATTCAATCACAACAATAAAAAAAAAATGTAGCAAATGAAAAACTGAATGTGGAAGAGAAAGATTAAGCGTCTTTCTTTCCCTTCCTCCCTAGATAAACAGCTGATGACACTTTCTACTTTTGAGTTCTGTTTCCTTCTTTTCAGCTGCCTTAGCAAATTGGGATTGTAAACTCACATGGTGGAACAATCTGAGCCAGGGATATTGTGAATGCTCAAGATCCCATACAGCTTAGCAGCCTGATCAGAGGTACTGGCTCAGACCTCTTCAGACACATGAGAGAGCTGATCCATGATGTCTTATAGCCAGGGTTAAATGTACTAACTCTTAAGCTACTGAGTAAATGGTAGATGATGCTGTTGCCTCAGTGACTGCTTTATTTTTTTCTTCCTATTTTGTTTGTTTTTGCCTTGCAAGTGACTGTAACAGAACTTTTCATTTGGCGTTGAGCAAAATGACATTTCTTATTTCAGCAATAAACCTTTCTCCCTCATTCCATCCCCCAAGTTATACACTTACTCAATTTGTTGTTGTTGTTTTTCTATTAGTACGACCACTTCTTTCCCCACTTTGACAGCAAACTCTGAAAAATCAATTTTTCAATCAGCCTGACTCAAGAATGCAAGTTGGTGTTGGGCTTTCACCAAATACAGGGCCCTCAATAATTTGTGCCAGCCTGTGTGCACACTCAGAAAAGGTCTCTTTTCTGTGATTCCGCCTGTGCATCCTTTATTGCTAGCGCAACAAGGGTGCCAACGTGTGGCAGGCCTGGTGGGAGCTGATCCTTGTGGCAGTCAGCTATAGTCTGCTGTCAGTTTTAGCTGCTGGCAACTCCTCCCAGAGGCCTGAATCTGCCATAGTTCACAGAAAGGAGGACAAACAGTGCTGTTTTGGTTTTGTTATGTTTTGTTTTGTTTTTCATAAACCAATTCAGGTGCTCAGAAAACAGGTTGAGCTGGGAGAAGGCATATTTTGCCTTCCTATTTGCACACCCATGTAAAATTCTCTGTTAAACAGAACTGAGCAAGAGGAAAAAAAATCCTGCTCATTTATACATTGCATAAGACAATTTTGTGATCTCAGACTTCAGATGTTAAACTGGGTTTGCAAGCCACTAGGAAGAAAATATTCACTGTACTCCCCC
>VXAL01010183.1:31022-50494 GCA_013399475.1 Chauna torquata | reverse complement strand
ATAGTAAGAGCAGAGATTTCATCTTCTTTCTGCAACCCGCCATTGACATCTGCCAGAAGTGAGATATTGCCTTAAATAAATCAGTTAGCTACTAGAATTTGACTAATTTTTTGTCCCTCCAGATGCTAACATGCAGGGGGACTGTGTTCAAAATGTCTTTGTTCATTATTAACTTTGTATGGCTTGGACTGTGTGGTGTGTCGACAAGAAATTCGACACCATCTCTGGGGGACAAATTCAAAATTCAAACTGAGGCCCCTTTCCAAGAAACTATCCTTTTTTTTTTTTTTTGAAAAAAAAAAGAAAAAAAAAAAGAAAAATATGATATTCTGTACAAAATATGCCTTAGCACCTTAGGCATTGCAAGGATCACCAGCCAATGTGCTGAGGAATAGCATAGCAACCATCACTAGGGAGAATGTCAAAACTCTGAGACAAGCAGACAAGAGGAAAAAAAAAAAAAAAGCAGGCAACTGGGGAAAGTTCCAGCTTCCCTTAGATCTCTGAGAAATTATTGAATTCCCAACTCTGGCAGATAAAATACATTTCAACTGCATTGAATCTAACAACAAAACATAAGGAAAAAAAATATATTTTAAAATATATAATCTACAATATCTTTCAGAAGAAGGATGCAAACTTTGCAAAGAGAGAAGGTGAAAACATGTATTTTGGTAGTATAATGTAGAAAATAATCTGGTTGTATTCAATAATGCATTTATTTAGGGTAATAGCCTGTATTTATTGTAGATCATCTTCTTGCATTTCAGGTCTCCAGACAAAAATCAAGAGCTCCTTCAAAGATCAAGTTCTCCTTTCAGTCCTTGTTTGGGGGATAAAGTGAGAAAACTCAGCTTTAATTTTAAAACTATTTTTAAACAAGTACCAAATCCTTGCTGTCACAGTATCCAAATGGAGAAAGTGGCCTACATGCACAGTACCCATACAAAAATACAAGGACATCAACTGCTTAACTATATAACCAGTCTTCTTCTGGCTTTTCTTTTCTTTTACTCATGATTTATATATTTGGCTGCTCCGAAGATTATTATTATTTTTTTAATCATAAATGATTTCTTGTCCCTCTCTGATCAGTCCATAATTCTGTAGTTTGGCTCACTTCTGAGAAGTAGAAGACAGGACCTGGTATCCTGGTAGACCAAAAGGGAACTCATATACTGATGTCTTCATCCTGGAAAAAAATATTCTTACCCATAATCCAAAAATGGCTCTTCAAAACCATGCGTGTTATTTAGTTGTTCCCTTTTAAACAAGGACATGGGACTCTGTGTTCTCAGTAGATTCTGGTGATCAGTATGAAGCCATGATTTGCAAGATCATTATGTGTTTTTTTGTTTGTTTTTTTTAGTGGGCTAGAAAAGTCTTGATATTTTGAAAAGTTCTTGATATTTCTTCCTGATGAACCCCTTTTATTCATCACATAAGAGCCTTGTATTATTATTTTGTAAGCATTAATTATGTAACAAGCTGAGGCCAGAAGCTTTTTCTTTAGGCATTGGGATATCCAAAGTAGACGTTTTGACCCTGTTCCATCACTATTTCACAAAGAGATTTAACAACTGGGAACAATTCTAATTTAACTCTGAGAGCATTTTCCCTTAATTCTGCTGAAGAAAAATACAGACATATCAAGATCATGTCGTGCATTTTCTTCTTCATTCAATGCTTATAATTATTTCCTTCCCTCTTGAATCATGTTGGAACTTTCACACTATTTTTTAACTATGTTAAAAATCTTGAGGTAAAGTATTCATGACAGAGAAGATCTATAGGACTCACTGGGAAATTTTAAACTATTTCTTTAATTGATGATAAATTGTTGATCTAAAGGAAATAAAGTCTCCTTTTGGAAAGTAATTCTATCACTAAAAAAAGTACTAGAAAAAAATCAGAAATTTCTGGAACAACTTATGTGGATAAGTACAAAATACAAGGAAAAACTTTTTTTGAATTTAGAAATTCAGACTATACTTAGTTTAAAAGAATCAGGAAAGTGTCAGTGTTAAAAGGAAGTTTCTCAAGAGAATATCTCCTAATAGATCAAATGATAGTTAAAAAAAGATATGTCATGTTCCCATTTTCTCCTAATATATCACTCTCTAGTAAAAATAAAAAAATCGCTACTTTTTTTTTAACTCTTGCATCCTGCAGACTCATAGAAGACAGTATGAAACAGTTCAATTTACCACAACTTATCTTCTATATGTATGTTTGTTGGTTTATTAATATTTTATAAGTCACACGATTTTGTCCAATTCAGGACAGAGAAAACCTGCAAAATATATGTTAAAAAAATCAAGTAAAATATGGTTTTTACTAATTACTAAATGGGTTTTGTTGTTGTTGTTTTTCTGTTTTGTTTTTTTTTTTTTTAAATAAAAATATGGATCAGAGTAGCAAGCATATTAGCAAGAAAACACCCTTGCTGTGCTTGAGCTGTTCAAAATTATATAAATCAATTTTCTCGTGTTACACTTCTGATGCATGAATGATCCCAGGAAGTCAAAAGAGAATATGTTTGGAACAGACCATTCAGCATATGGTCAGTCTGGGTAATTCATAGAATCATAGAATCGTTTAGGTTGGAAAAGACCTCTAAAACCATCTAGTCCAACCGTTAACCTAGCACTGCCAAGTCTACCACTAACCATGTCCCTAAGCACCACATCTACCTGTCTTTTGAAGACCTCCAGGGATGGTGACTCAACCACTTCCCTGGGCAGCCTGTTCCAATGCTTCACAATTATTCAGAGAATAATTTTTTCCTAATATCCAACCTAAACCTCTTCTGGTGCAACTTGAGGTCATTTCCTTTTGTCCTATCACTTGTTCTTGGAAGAAGAGACCGATCCCCGCCTGGCTACTGCCTCCTTAAAGATAGTTGTGTAAAATGATAAGGTCTCCCCTCAGCCTCCCTTTCTCCAGGCTAAATAACCTCAGTTCCCTCAGCCATTCCTCATAAGATTTGTTCTCCAGACCCCTCACCAGCTTTGTTGCTCTTCTTTGAACACGCTCCAGCACCTCAATGTCCTTCTTGTAGTGAGGGGCCCAAAACTGAACACAGTATTCAAGGTGCAGCCTCACCAGAGCCGAGTACAAGGGGACAATCACTTCCCTAGTCCTGCTGGCCACGCTGTTTCTGATACAAGCCAGGATGCTGTTGGCCTTTTTGACCACCTGAGCACACTGCTGGCTCCTATTCAGCTGGCTGTCGACCAGTACCCCCGGGTCCTTTTCTCCTGGGCAGCTTTCCAGCCACTCTTCCCCCAGACTGTAGCATTGCATGGGGTTGTTGTGCCCCAAGTGCAGGACCCTTCACTTACTCTTGATGAACCTCATACCGTTGGTCTTGGCCCATCAGTGCAGCCTATCCAGATCCCTCTGCAGAGCCTTCCTACCCTCAAGCAGATCAACGCTCCTGCCTAACTTGGTGCTATCTGCAAACTTACTGAGGGTGCACTCGATCCCCTTTGTCCAGATCATTGATAAAGATATTGGAGACAACTGGCCCAAGCACGGAGCTCCGGGGGACAAATGCAACTGCAGCTGGATTCACTGCAACTAGGAATCATTGAGACAAATTCTGTTACCCCGTCTAATAAGACACTGAATAATTTTATAGCCATTAGCACTGCAAACTAGGTCTATAAGAATGGTAATCAAACATCATACTTCAGGGCATAAACTAATTGCCCAGCAGGTCAGAAAATTATGTGTTGCTCCTATGTTGCACAAATGGTTAGATGTCCTATCAGTTTTCACTTTTTTTTCCTGAAACAATGGAAAAATAAATACTGAAGGAACCTGCATTGCTTGGATGTAACAGCGAAGAAATCCAGCATTGTAAGTGGTGAAATAAATGTTATATTAATGTAGACCTCATTTTCCTGGGTAATTCCATTATTTAACATATAACAACATTCCACTGTATCATATTCCTAAGTAACTTAAATGGAAGCTGTGCCAGAAAGTAATTAAAGGCATAAGAAGAGCTGAGGAATAATATTTCAGGGTTGTAGGCCAATAGAAATTTAGTCACTTTATTATTTTCAGTGATTAAAATCAGAGATGAGGATCAGACCCCAGCATGAAACTATTGTGATGGTTAACTGGAAAAAGAGAAGGAAATGTCATGAAGGATCCCCATCTCTATACAGAAGTGCATATTAGTGGTTGTATCCTATTTTTCTCTCTTAAAAAGGCACAGAAAGAACAAAAGAAAGGAGAAAGCATCTTGCCTCAATGCTAGAATGCCTCTGTTTCATTGTTTGCCTACAGGGCTGCCCTGAACCCTTGATCCCATTCCATCATAATACAAGCAGCAATCATTTTTCCTTCAAAGGACAAAGTTTGGTCACTTACAGAAAAANATAAAAAAAAAAAAAAAAAAAAAAAAAAAAAAAAGATATACCTCCTTCTCCTAGCTCGGAAGGTCTTTACTAGGAAAAAACACCATTTGGGGAGCTTTGCAAGGACACATTTAAGTAGTGGTTATCAGGAGCTGGGAGGGTCTGTGAGAGAAAGGTCAAGTCTATACATATCCTAAGCATTTGCTTCTTGCTGTTTCCAGGCAAAGGTTACTGGGCTAAATGAACCTTATGTCTAACCCCATGTGGTATTTTTTGTGTTCTTATCTGAACTCCTGTCATGCTGAGTGGAGCAGCTCGCACCTGACATTTTTCCCTTTATGGCCTTTTAAGCTACTAAATCTGATTGGTATAGCATCCTTAGGGAGTGGGAAGATGCAGGGCAGGGGGGAAAAGGGGGTAGGCATTTGTAAGGCAGGAAAAGGATCTCTGTCCCTGCTAGACTTTCAGCCATCTGCATGGCTGCTTCTCTCCTTCCCTCCCCTCACTGACTAAAATTGAAGGTGACAATCTGACCCTCAGTCTTCAGAATCAGTGATTTTGGTGGCTGCCCATGAAAATGATGCTCTTTGTTAATGAAACATTTAAATCTAAGATTTTAATCACACATCAGGACACTCAAAGTTAAGGTTGCCACAGCAACCTTACAATAAAACTTTGCACATAGCAGTTAGTGAAGTGCACAGTTCAGTTAAAAATTGTCCCGATTACCTGACAGCTTTTCATCCCCTCCAAGTTCTGTTCTCTCCTCCACCCTCTCTGAATTGCTGTTCAAATGAGGGGAAGGACAAGAGCCATGAAGGCAGAACTGAGTGCTGTGCTGATGCATAGAGGGGCTGGGGCTGCATCTTGACGACAGAGTCCAGTACAATGCACTTTGCTGTTTGGCCTGCCTTTTTGGGGGGAGTATCCAAACTTGTCATGTGTTGGCAGAACCAAAAGCTTTGCTGGTGGGAAAAAAGAAAAAAAATAAAAATAAAAATAAAAAACCTTTCCAGTTCTTTGCTGCTATGAAGACTTTTTCAATAATGAGCTTCTAACACAGAAGTGGGGACGTTTTGGAGACATGAAATGTGAAAAGATGATGGGGGACTTCGCAGAGAAAAAGGGGGAATGACTTTGGGGGGTAGAAGTTGGTCACAGGTGACCTTGAGTAGTGACTAGGTTCACTGACCAAAGGTGACACGATTCAACTGATCTATCTCAAAGAAGGAAAAGGAAAAGGAAAAGAAAAAAAGGAAAAGAAAAAGGAAAAGAAAAAGAAAAAGGAAAAGGAAAAGGAAAAGGAAAAGGAAAAGGAAAAGGAATTTAAAAAGGGGTGATCTTTATACTCACAAACTGCATAATGACATTATGGTGCTCAAGTTTTGTAGGTCAAATGTTTAGGGATCCTCAATGAGAAATTGCTAGAGAAGTGTCTCATTGACATCACAAGGTGAGGTTGCCTTGTGCTTCCTGCAAGGCAGGTGTCACTTCATGTCCTGCTTTGTTTTCACAGCATCTCCCTGCCTGGATGGTACCTGTGATAGCTTCCTGTCCTGTGGTGAATTGCTGGTGACCCATGCCAGCAACGGTAGGTTAGAACCTTGCTCAATCCTGATGTTGTTAGAGCAGCGCGACATGGTAAGTGTTGGGCCATTCGACAGCCCTTCGGCACTTGTCTTTTTCCCCCTCCATCTTTCCATCTGAGGTCACAGCCTCCTGCTCTGTGGGCAGGAACAGTGGTGGCAGAGCAGCCCTTTATAAGACTGCAAGAGAAGCCAATTTGACATGGCCTCATGGGGAAGGAGCCAGCAGAAATGAGAAGAGGCAGCCAAAGGTCGATCTGGCCTGCCAGCTGTAAAAACAATCCAAGTGACACGACTATAAAATCCAGGGCTTGGGATTGACCTCCTCCAGCTCCTAATGGTGTACTTGCGTACCCCTCCCCACTCCTGCTCGCTCCCTGCATAGTGCCAGCATGGGAGATGTAAGGCAGCCAGCAGGAGGTATGAGGCAGGGAGCAAGGGTCGAACGGAGGGAGAGGAAGCTCTGCCTGGCAAAGGCCAAAGATGATGGGGGGGCAGCCACTGCAGGCCATTGAGATCGAGCTTTTTAAGTACATTTCAGCATAGTATGTTTGCTCCTAAGAAATCTAATATCCTTTGGGTCAGTGCAGGCCAACTGTTAGATACAAAGAATTCATAGCACTTGCAATCCCCAGATGAACCATTTTCAATTCTTCATGTTTCTGAAAAACCATTGTGTCGATCTATCAGCGGTGGCTATGCCGCATAACGAGGGCCGTCTCCTGCCTTAATGCCAAAGTGTAAATATTGCATTGCAGCAAGCAGCAGTAGATAATGCATAATAATGAGCTGGGTTTGTTATGTGATGTGCTATCCAGAGCCCTTGAAAACAATGCATCAGCTTAAAAAAAAAAGCAGAGAGAGAAAGATTTTTTTTTTTTTCCAGAAAAAGAAAACAGCCTTTGTGCTGCATGTAGAAGTGAAACAATCATTTACAATTCTGAAAAATAGATGACATGGTCAGAAACATGAAGACAAGGATAAAAGACCAACTCTGATCTGATGAGCCGTTGGAGTCGTCAGTATAAATTTACTTAGACATCAGCAGAGCTCTAAGCAGAGTTGAATTTTCATGTTAGAAAGATGGGTGTTTTTATAAAGTCTCCTCTCTTATTTAACAGGACAGGAATTTTAGTCTCAGCACATGATTAAACATGATGAAAAGAAATATTTTTTGAGCCAATAGTAATCAAGTACTAGTTCCACGGTTTTCATAGTTAATTTTTACAGTTCTCATCAGTAATGTGTTTTTCCTCTCTCAGAAGGCAAGGTATAGCGCTTTAATGGCTGTCAATCATCTCGCATTGTAAGCTACAAGCACTTCAGGAATTACTGAACCAGTGTTTGGCAGAGGCTAACAAAATCACATCCATGAAGTGTGAAGAATCAGATTCATGTATCTTCATCCAAGAATTTTTAAAATGAGGGCCAAAATGAAGGGCAGTTTGCTCTCTTCTTAATGCATATTGTGTTAAAATGTTTTCAGCAGAAAACAAGCTAACAGCTAATGATCAAGTTTCTGGCTGCTGAAGAGATGTGGTATCTGTAGGTACTTATATGAATCCCACCTAGTCCTCCAGCACTCTCTCAGATGTCCCTTGCCTGTACAGCTCTCAGCAGCTCAGATGGGACTGACTGCTGACAAGTTGCTGAATATCATCTGTTTTCGCTGTAAGCAGTGGGAGCTGATGGAGCTCTGCATCTTTCCGGATTCAATTCTGAAGGTGCCAGTAGTTTTATAATTCAATCCACCAAGAAACAGGCTGAAAAACCGTTTCATACAGATCAACACACAGACTAGGCAGCAATATCTCTCACTCATAGCAAGGCAAGGACTTCGATGCCAAAGGCTCTGCAATATATATTTTTTCACAAGCTGTCATAATGCTGTTTCCAGGTATTTATTCCCTCCTGAGGTATCCAGGAGAATAAGAATTTGACAGGTAGGCTAATCCTCAAAGATTTGCTTAGTTAAGTTTATATTGAAGGAAAAGGTCCATACTAACCCAGTACATTCCGAGCAAAACCCAAAAAGGACATTTTTGCCTAAATTTTTGAAATATTTCTACTAAGTCCTCATCTGAATTTAACCATCTAAGATTTAGACACCTAACCTTTATCAATCACCTAGGTTTCATCAACAGTGCATAGAGATAAGTATAGCTAAGGCAAAGATCTATCTCTTTCTTTTGACTGTAGATATAGCCCAGAAATCTAGTTTAGGCTAATAATATATCAATTAATTATACTAAAAACTCTTCTGCACTTCATTTTAAAACTTTCACCATACATTTTTTTTTTTCTAGCACACACTCAAAAATAAAACAATGGAGTAATAATACCTAAGAGTTTACTTCCTATTAACAATGAAGTTGAGACCCAGGAATAGATCACGCTCCCCAGAAATTCAGTAGAGGAAAAGAAGTCTGTTTCAGAAAAAGATACAGTTCGAGCCACAACTTCAGAAATACAACAACAAATATGTAACATTTCACACAAGATGCTTTGAGATGGATGAAACTAAGGAACAAATTGATGTTGTGTTATCGGGAATCCTGACAATAGAATTTAAGGACTTCCTGGGCATATAATGTTTAGCTAGGCAACACAGTATAAACAGGAGTGATTAGAAAAACAAAACAAAACAAAACAAAACAAAACATGAAATAGTTGAAAATCATATTTTCTACACTTTCCTCTATAATTCCTCTCATTCTGAGAGAGATTTCTCTTAAGAATATGAGGTAAGAAAAAAAGACTCCTTGAGCCCAGTTGCTATCACTAACCACTGCTTCATAAAAACGTCCAAACACATCAGGCTCCATCTTTGGAATAATTATGTTGACTGTTTTTAATGCTTTTCTTATAAATTAAGGATGGACAGCTTTAAAAAAGGACTTAAGACTGATGTAATTTATAACTTCTAATACAGACATTAAATGCTACAACATGGCACAAGCCAGTCCTTTTATTTCCACACTAAACCTGTGCATTTTTGTGTGTTGGACTGATAACTAACTGTGTATTGCTACCCTGCCTATTGCTTTTTGTTGATACACCACTTTTTCCTTTAAGTGTGAAGTTGGTGATGATCTGCTACCAGAGATTTCAGCTAATTCTGAATACACTCAGGCATTATGCCATTGGAAAGTCTGACTTAAATGCTGGTATTTTTGGAAGAGCTTAGACAAAGAGAGGAAGGGGGTGTAAGCAGAAGTGAGTAACAAGGAAGGAAAAAATAAAGCAGTATGAAAACTTAAGCTAAAATACAGAGTAAAGAGGAGAAAAGCTATGGAGCAATTATTCTTTTAGTAAGAAGGATTATCATGATCTTGGACCTGTACCTAATGACAGATCAAACTAACACACAGCCATACAAAAGTGGGTGGCAGAAAGAGTTCTCTGGCAGATGGGACCTCAAATTAGGACGTGATTTTCACAAACGTCTACTGTGACTAGGACGAGTCTTTCTCTACCGTAATTCTGTGAAAGCAGAATGGGAGTTTTCAGTTTTGGAGGGATGTTGAGAAAAACTTTGACTAATTCATTTTAAGGTCTTCAGGTATAAGAGTGTATAATCATTTAAATAGAGACTATCTTCTATACAACAACAATAAAGTTAGTCTGCAACCTCCTCTGTACCCCAGGTCAATTTTTATTATGTAAATCTTCATATAACAGAGAATGACCAGTAAATATAGACTACATCCTTTCTAGTATATTCCTCTGAGATAAAGCAAAATAAAGTTCATACTCCACCCTGCATCCTAATTCAGTGCTTCAGCTTTGAGAATTTACTTGCAGAATCAAAATTTATCTATTATCTTTACTGTACTACACTAGACACAGTTTTGGAAACAGAACCACTTTTGGTCTTGAATGCTTTTCAAAGACCTTCCCACCGTTAAAAATACTGTCAACTTTCAAATATGATGTAGAGTATGGAAATCAGTTATTCAGCTCCACTAAGGGTAAATAAACATTTTATCATCTGTTAATTTTTGAATACAGATAGTGTGAAGCACCAAATTATCTCCTCAGAGTCTAACTTGCCAGTGTTTTTTGATTTGATGCAAACAATGGATTTGTGTCTTAATCATTGTGACTGAAATAAAGGACATATCTGATATTATAGATACAGACTATTAAGTTATTCATGAGTAGTCCTAAGCATTTCAAAATTACTGTTTCTGTGCAATGGTATCATTTAAGCATTAATTTTAATACCACAAACTTTCTTACCTTAAACTGTCTGCTATGATTTCCACTGGTCAAAATATAAGTAATAGTAGATTGGTAACATTTTCAACTTGTCTGAAAACTTACTGAGGCATTAAATTCTATATTTAAAGTAGTCTGGACTCTGTCCAGTGATCATTGCCATGAGAGAAAGGCTTACATAAATTCACATATGCCTTTAAAGGAAAAAATGGACCTTGGAGGTGCTAAACATCCATAGAAGTTAATGAGTTCTATTTAAAATAGTGACAAATGTTCATCTGGGAAACTACAAATCATTTGGGTGACTTAAAATCAGCTTCTATATTAAAACAAAGACAGTTCACTGCTGGATTCTAAGAAAGTACAGAAGTTTTGTGCTCAAAACATAGGGTTGGAAGCCAAGAAATCTTTAGTTTTATTATCAGCTCAGCTAATGACTCCCAGGGTGGCCATGGGAGTTTAATACATCTCTCTCTGTCTTTGTTTGTATATCTGATATTTATTGTAGTACATTGCTATCATGAGAAATAATTAAAATGGAGAGTACATTTCCTTTTCATTCTAAATCTTCCAGGCACTGCCCCCTGCCCCCCCTCTGGCCTTTTTTTTGTCAAAACCAAAATTGAAAAAAAAAATAAAAGCATTATTGAAATATTTTATGTAAGGACTATTTTAACTTAGATTTTGCACTTATCAGAAAAATGACCATTACATTTCATTTGAAGCAGAGAAAAGCAAACGAAATCAGACTGAATCCTTTCCTGGGAAGTAATTTCTTTTTTTTTTTCCTTTTTTTTTTTTTTAATAAAAAAAGGAACTTTTTCATTAATTGATGATGGCATTTGAACCCCAGGACCATTTCTATCAAGCGTCTATTACTGAAATTCATCAACTGCAACTTTGGTTTTACCCTCCATTATTGCTCTGCCTGGGAGGAATGGAAGATATATTATTGTGCAAATAATCTGTTAAAAATGGGATATTTAACTCGTTGTAAAGTGTAGACTGAACAGTGTTTATTAGTTAAAAGTTTTGGGTGTCAATGCTGTTTAATATTTAGCATCCAAATTATGACTGACAGTATGAGACATAAAATTAAATGTATTTATAAAACAAGTGGAGAAACTATTGTCTGCAAAATACCTTCTGTCAGAAAATACTCAGGTGTAAAACTGATATAACCAATAATATTGGGTTTGAGTTTGTATTTATAGAAAAACTGAATACAACTCTGTACCAAACTGCTTTTGTTGTCAGTAGACTCTGGAAACATCATGTATCTTCCAGCCTCCCCAAAAGGAAGGCTAATAGAGAAAGAAAAAGATGCTCCTTTGCTGTCAGAGTGCATCACACTTCTTTTCCATCCTGCAAAGTGGAACCTGTGGCTTCAAGAGGTCTGATTGTCATATTGGGCAATTGGGCAATTGCTAGAGGTTTCGCAAGGCATTTATATGAATGTCTCCAACGAGCTGTGAGATAGCATGAGTTCATCTGCAGACTGCTAGCAAAAAATCCAGGCATCAGTTGAGGTCAGAGGCCTATAATGTATTCAAATTGCCTTTTTTTTTTTGTCTCTAGTATATCAAGAAAAGTAGCTGCACACTCCAGAGAATGAGTGCTATTCTATACTGACTGCTATCATCTGATGAATCTCTGTGTATCACTACATCTTCTACATTTAGTGAAACCTTTGCTTATGCAGTGTGATTTCCTTTCCCACTCTCTATGTTAGAGTACTTCATTAACAGAATTGGAGGATTTGCCTGGATACCAGAAGTTCAAACTTTCAGGTACTTTTCAGACTTTAAGTGAGATCATGCCTTACTATATCATATTTTACATAAGAAAGGTTCCCAAGATGAATATTAAAATATGGAAGGATGCATGTAAAGAAAGCTGCATGCCAATGCACCTTTCTTATCCATTTCAATATTCAGACAACCTCTCTCTGTCCCTGAATGAAGCACACAAAAAATATTTGAAAAGAAATACAAAACATTCTTTGTCTCAGTCAATAGGCCTTTGACAGACAGCATTGGATCTTTTCCTCAGGTGTCCAGTCTGGCATCCAGAATACCTAATGATATGTCCACAGCTTCTTAGAGCCACACAAGATATCTAAGTAGCGTCAGGCTTAGTGGAGAAGACTACTGCATATATTATTCTGATACCAGCCATAAACTATATTTTGAAAATCAGATGTTTTAGTGATGATGTAGGAACATCTGGCAGTGACAGACACTTTATTGTTTTTAAGCAGTAGATTGGGAATATTATTAGCTGACTTGTGACTGTTCTGATTTTCATATATGAAATTGGTTGTAGCCTGGACCTGATGTGGAATTTTTTTTCTAGGAGGCAACAGCTGACAGTTGGATTGTCTTCTGCTAGCTGAAGTATGGAAAGTATTTCTTCTAAACCATCTATTATCCAGACAAGACTGAAGCAGAAGGCATTCATAGGTGAACAACAGCAATGCTATAACTTAACCAGAGTGCCTGATAAAATCTAGAGGCTAACTGTAGGCTTTCTAAGTCCTATTCTGAGTCTTTGATCACGAAACTCTAGTACTTTTCAGAAAATACATTTCATAGGTGGATCTAGAGAAAAGGAGACTAGTCCACACAGGGAAAGCAGCACTTAGCAATTTGCGCGAGCCCAGAGTATAACTTGGGGGAAGCAGAGATATCTCTCAAGCATTTAGAATTCATGAATTATAGTAGCAGGACATGATCATTCAACATGGCAAGAAAAAAGCTGATTTTTATGGCCAAAACAACATTCCACATAAAATTCTGACATATCAATTTAACATTGTTATTTGCTTCTGCTCTGGATTTTGGGACTGATGCTGTTTATGCATTTTCAAAAACATCTTGAATTAATATTCAGTGTTTACTAAGCCCGTTGGATTTCGTGATGTAATTTGCATTAGCTCATAACAGCAGAGGCCTCAGGAGAGCCAGTACCAAAGAATTAAATAGTAAAACAAATGCTTTGATGTGTTAAAAAATAGGGTCTCCTTCACCTTTACTATATAATCATGTATGAGAAGAAGCAAAAACAAATAAGTTACATCCATTCTTTATTCCATTACTAAATAAAACAATGCAGCTCTTGTTAAGAGAATATTTTAATGGTGGCATATTTGAATACCAGTGATTAATGAGTATTTGACAATTTTCCATAATGAAATCTTCAGCCTCACCATGCCTATTACTAAAGGCTTCCGAACCATTTCGGTCAAGTCAAATATCCAGTAAAGAAGGACGGGTCTGTAGCATTAAAAAGCATTTTGGGAGATCTGAGATTCAAGCCTATCCCAGAAATAAACCCTTTTTGGTAACTTATTTTATAACCTTGGAGAAGTCATTTACTCTGCCTGTGCCTGTTTTTTGTCTAGTAAATGTCTTGCTTGATTATAGGCTAAGTTGCTGTAGGAAAGATTGGATGTCACTATATAAATTCACGTCTGTACAGCAGAATTTAGGATGGGCCAATTCGGTCTACTAGGGTCATTTTTTTCAGAAATATATTGTGAACCTTGACCAATCAATCATATCCCTAAAATTCCAGCAGAAACAAAGTTCATAGACATTTGTATTTAATGCTTCATATTGCCCTTGTGTGTAGCCATCCAGCTGAGTGTTAGATCAGCTTTACAAACTTTACATGGTCAAAGAGAGGATCCGGAAATCCCACCATAAAGCTCTATGCTAAGGTTCCAGACCAAATGTTTTCTGTGTGGTGGGTGAGCGTGAGTTTTCAACATCAGCTCTGAATATCTGCAGATCACTAAGATCATATATCTCCCAGCCACTTCATGCCCTGAACTTAGTGAAATATATAACCTGATATGGATAACTTGGCAGTTGCCTTGTTGATAAGGCCACCATTTCTATCATCAGAAAGCTGGAGGTACTTCACACGCCTATTTCTCAATCTTTTAATTACATCCTGGGCAAGCTCTTGGACTAATCTCTTCACCAAGAAAATTTTCAAAACGTCTAGGATAGTTCTTATCCCCAAATAGAAAGTTTGAATAAGTGTTCCACATTCTTTGAACACCTTTCTTAGTTAAGTGAAACTCTGAAAACTTATACTTTGCATTGGATATGCTGACATTAGATTGCACTGCCTAGCAACTTCTTACTTTTCTTTAACGAAAATAAGCTCTTTTTAGGGTAAGCAGCTTTTTACATTCATGAGATAACAGTTTACCAGCAATATGCAAGTTAGGTGAATAATGAAAGACATTGTCAAATGTATTTGAAAATACTGAGAAATTCGTCAAATAAATTATTCAACCAATGTTACAGTACCTATCTGTGTAGGTATTTTTACCACCAGAGGTATCTGCCAGCCTCTAAGGTGACCATATTTTTATTGTTAAATTATTAATGATACTTTAATGCCTCAGGCCTTATGGAATACCACATAGTATCTTTTATCTAAGGATCCCATCATGATTCACAAAGATTAAGCATCAAAACCTCCCTATAAAGAAAGTAGGCTGTACAGTACAGTTGTACTCTACTGCATTGTATACAGCTGTAAATGTAAACATAACACTCAAATGAACTTGAATTTTTACTCCTTTTGCTTCAGAGGCTTACATATAAAACTCTCAGTTCTTATAATTTTGTGTAGGAATCTCTGGGAAAAAAATAAATGGTGAGAGAGAAATTAAGTCTTAAAATCATTGTGTCCGGATTTTTTTTTTTTTTTTTTTTGGTGGACTGTTCCACCACCACTCACCTTTTCCGTGTGACCTGAGAAGTTCACCAACAGTTCTCCTTTTCCAGCACTGTACTAACTTGGAAAATCATTGAAGAAAGGATTGTGCTGAGATAGCATTGTGGCAGATGTTTAAACATATGGACTTTGCCTTTGCTCTGAGTTTCTAGATAGATGGGAAACTTTTGGTATGGTTTAGTACATATTGCAGTTTTTGGTGACCAGGACAGTGATATCAGAAAGGTACAGCAACATTCATATGAGTGTTGTGATTCTTGCTTAACTTCAAATGAAAACAGGAGTTAACGTATCCCAGAGTGGAGCTGAAAACACAAATTTTAGTTTCCAGGAATGAGCCTGGCCTTCCCACTGTTCAGGGACAGGTGAAACCATCCATTTTCTCAAGTACTGAGTAAACTTGTGGCAACTTCTGGAAAGAGCTCATGTCACCTGTATACAGCATCCCTCCTGGTAATTGCAGTGAGCCTGTTTTTAAAATAAGCAGATGCCCATTTTACTAAAAGCTTAAACTGAGACAGGGATCTTAAAAGATTTGTCTGATCTAATAGGTGTCTGTAGCAGATAGACATTCCCAGTAGCATATTTGAGCTAAAAGGATTGTTTGGCAGATTTATTTTCTTTTTCTGTTAGAAATACAGAGAAATACAAATGTAAGTGCCACCAGCCTGCCAGCACTGTCTGAACAGACCTAGGAAAGCAGAACATCAGTTTTATACGCATATATTCCAGGCTTACCAGCATCTTGCCCTTAGCTTTTACTCTTGTATGACAAGCATGATCAAATACAGAGAAACCAAGCAAAACAATACCCAGAAAATCTTGCCACACAAGCTATAGAAAGAACTTGTCTGAACACAACAGGAAAGCAGTGCATGCAGCATGCTACTCTCAAACACAGAAGTTTCATTTCTGATCTGGACAGTCAAGTTGGGAATTGTATCTGTGATAATAATGGCGTCAGGCAGAGGGAAGCTATTTTTAAAAGAACTGCCTGCAGGTCAAAGGGTAGCTCCCAAGGGGAAAAATAATCAGCTCTGCCTTCTTCACATTTAAGCCTACAGCATTGTCAGGGCCTGACAGTAATGGCCAGCATTCATTTAACTTAAGCAAAGAGAAATAAAAATATAAATAAAGGAGAGAGATAAGTAAGAAGTGGATGGACAAACATCTCTGATTCTGGACTTAACCTTTGCATGGTTAAACCAAAACCTAATGTACAAGAGATGAATGCAAAACTCTTCTCTCTTGCATGCCTGCAACTTTAAAAGGCATCAGCTCCAAAGACAAATGTTTCTAGAAAGATTCCAGTTTAAATAGTATCAAATGTATGCAAGGACAAGCTCATTGCCTAATTTTTAAAATGACAGCATAGTTCCCCAAAATCTTTCTCTTATTTTGAATATCTCCAAAAAGAAGTGAAAATTAGAAAAAGATAGAAGTCATCTCACATAACTTATAACTGCCTTGCTTGAGCTAACTAGTAAGACTATTATTGCAGTCAAAAGAGAGAAATAGGCAAACAGACATTCATATGGTTCACAGGATTGCAGATTATTTCAGGTCAGAAGGGGCTCGGGGGGGTTGTCTGGTCCTGCCTCATGCCCAGAGCATTCGTAGGATGATTATAGTCTCCCCCTAAAGTGATATCTAAAGGGATGAGGTATGTTGCATCACGTATCTGCTGATTCCCAGAGAGTCAGGGAAACTGGATCCACTATGGATGTTTACATCATGGACGTCTAAATAAGGCAAAATGAATTTCACTTCCAATACCTGCTGACATGGTGTTTCTGCAGATAGTTTGGTCAGAGCAGGACGAGTTAGGGATTCTGCAGAAATAAATCAACTCACCTGAAGGTGCAGCAGTGCAGTAGAGAGCTACGGATTTTGCAGGCAAATGAAGAAGTCATTTCACATGAAATTTTCTGTAATCATTATTTGGTAACAGCAAAGAAACAAGGGGTTCCCTTAACTTTGAAACAAAATATTCCAGACTTTCTGCACAAGCAAAGCAGAGCTAAAAACTGTCAACATGAATTCTAGCAAGTACTTGCACTTTCAGTTCTAATGTTTTAAAAGTTGATTTGAAACTCTTACAAAGACTAACCTGGCTGATTAAGGCTGTGATTTTTAAAACGTAGTTGGGAATCCTGAACCCAGTTCCAAAAGCAATGTGATATGGTAATTAAGCAATTTCTATTCATAAGTGGTCCATTAAGATGACATGCTTAAGGTAAAATTCTAGCCCTTGTACTACTAAGTTGCTTTATTTTCACACCTTGGTTTTTTGGATTGGTTAACTGCTACGAAGAAATAACAGTGTCTTTTGGATAGACTATCTGAGACATAAAGAAGTAATCTATATTTGCTTCCAAACTACCTCTTCTACAATCACAAAGTAATTTTGACTGCAGACTCAGAATTAATTTTCTCTGATATTATTAGTTGAACAGTGTTAAGATAATGATGACGTTTTATAGGAATTGGTCTTTAAAGAGACATAGAGGCAGAATAAATTCTTGAGGTTAACTACTGAACCTTATTCTAAAAGGTTGCATGCACTGAAGCAGGTCACTGAAGAAATTTGGTAATTTAAATAATTAAAGAAAAATGGACAAACACACCCTCAAAAAGTTGTGAAGGTAGCAAGCCAAAATGGTGTTCCCAAACACTAACTTCAGGGAGAATAAATAGTGGATCATTTCTTAGCCAATTAATATCTACTTAGAAGCTTATGCCTGGGTGTGCATATGTAACTGTATTTAATGTTAATGAAAGCTATGTGCATGCTACAGAGAAGGCTAGTCTTCTTAAAAGGTGTTGTTCAAATTAATTCCTACGGATACAGGTCAAAGATTAATCACTCAATTTGGCTTCCTCTGCATTACCAAAAAAAAAAAAAAAAAAAGGGTGTAGATATTAACAACAATACATAGTACTTAACTGCAAAATCTAAAGCTACAAGTATTATTCCTACAATATTTTTGTCAAGTTTTCAAGCTACCAAGTCCACTTCATTTACCAAGGAAAAGCAAAAAATGACAGATTACTGATGTGAAATGTTGAGGCTGCTTGCAGAAGTGTAAAGACAGCTCAGAATCTGGATATTCGTTTATCATTACATGTGATTTTGATTCTTCCACTGGTCAGGGAAACAGAAAAAATACATGGAAGAGAAGTTCTACAGACTTCAGTGATATATAAACAATAAAAGATTAGTTCGGTTTTGCTGGATTTGAATAGCTCTACTTGGCAGACATAGAGTTAAATAAACTGATATAGTGCTTATAATAGGAGATTAATGGCCTATTCACCACAACAGACACAAACATAAATCCATTGGAGCATTCTTCACCAGATTTTATTTCCATTCACGTATGTAATTCTTATTATCTGGACTCAGACATAGCCACTAACAGTACCTGGGTAGCAGGAATAGAGGACTCAACTTTCCTTTGGCCTTTTTCTCATATGATCATTTTCATTTGGACTAGGTGTATGAAATGCCACCTAATCAAATCAGTAGATAATCAAGGCAGTAACCTTGCACTTGTACTTCCACTTCCACTAGTCATAAATAGCCAAAGGAAAATACAAGGGAGAAGAAGAAGGAGTTATTAATCATATTCTAATTTAAACACCTTATTTTGGTCGAATGAATTATACTTTGTATTCCAGTGATTATGTTGACAATAAGGTAAGTCTAGACAGATGGTTCAGATAGGGACACATACAGCCTTCACTTAGGATTTGATTTAGTTGCCTAAAACCAGGCATTTACTGCCATCTGAAATGCCCTGGGGTATCCAGAACATCTGTGCAGGCCTGGAAGGTGTAATGCAAGACCCATGGGAGAACCATACCTTTCTGGAAGGGCAGATGGATGTCAGATGGGCTATCCTAGGAAATCTGAAGTGGCATTAGATGGCTTGAAGAGAAAGCTTCCTACCCTGGTGCAGCCCCCAGATTATTATCTATTATTGATTTTCCAGGTAGGCAGTGACGAATTTCCAACAAGAAGTTCAAAGGTGACCAAGAGAGACTTCAGGGCCTTTGGACAACTGGTTAAGGGATCAGGAGCACAAGTACTGTTCTCCTCTATCCTTCCACTTGTAGGGAATAATGAGGGGAGAAACAGGAAGAGATGGTAGATCAATACCTGACTCCAAGCCTGGTGTCATCAGCAGGATTTTCGGTTATAGAATCATAGAATCATAGAAACACAAGGTTGGAAAGGACCTACAAGATCATCTAGTCCAACCGTCATCCTATCACCAATACTACCCATTAAGCTACTAAATCATGTCTTGTAGCACCTTGTCCAGGCGCTTCTTAAAAACTGCAAGGGTCGGTGACTCCACCACCTCCCTGCTCAGGCCTTTCCAGTGCCTGACCACTCTCTGAGAGAAAAAGCTTTTCCTGATATCTAATCTAAATCTCCCCATGTGCAACTTGTGGCCATTTCCTTGAGTCCTATCATTAGTTATGTGGAAGAAGAGGCCGACCCCCTCCTCATCACAACCTCCCTTCAGGAAGT
>VXAL01010183.1:13973-30788 GCA_013399475.1 Chauna torquata | reverse complement strand
GTTGCATGGGGTTATTGTGGCCAAAGTGCAGGACCCGGCACTTGGCCTTGTTAAACCTCGTCCTGTTCGCCTCAGCCCAGCAGTCCAGCCTATATAGATCCCTCTGAAGGGCCACCCGACCCTCAGGCAGATCGACACTACCTCCCAACTTGGTGTTGTCTGCAAACTTACTGAGGGTGCACTCAATCCCCTCATCTAGGTCATCAATAAAGATATTAAACAAGATAGGCCCCAGCACCGACCCCTGGGGGACACCACTTGTAACAGGACTGACACCAGGCCTGAAACAGACAGAAATCTGCCTAAAAGGGTGAAAAGGATTTTTGTACAGGGCTCATTGAAAGACCTTTTAACTAGATTTGAAGGGGGAAAGGGATAAAACCAATATTGGGCAGTATGCCAGTGGTTGTGGGACAGTGTTGTAGCAAGGTCCTTTGGTCTGCCATCCCAGTGGAACCAGGGGATGGAGAGTCATGCAACAGCAAAGACACAAGGGATATTGATGGGTAAGAAATCACTGAAGTGTCTGAGAATGGCCACGTAGGAATTAGAGCTTCTCCCCCCCAAAACAGTGATGGGATCACTAGCCCAAATGAAGTGTACCTACACCATTGCATGCAGCATGTGCAGCAAACAGGAGGAGCTGGAAGCCATTGTGCAGCAGGAAAACTATAACATAATTGCTGTCACAGAAACATGATAGGATGGCTCGCATGACTGGAGTGCTGCAATGGATGGCTATAAACTCTCCAGAAGGGATAGGCTAGGAAGGAGAGGAGGTTGGGTAGCCCTGTATGTTAGGAAGTGTTTTGATTTTCTTGAGCTTAATGTTGGTGACGATAGGGTTTATGGGTAAGAATCAGAGGGAAGGCTAACAAGGCAGATGTCATGATGGGAGTCTGTTATAGACCACACAACCAGGATGAAGAGGCAGATAAAATATTCTACAAGCAGCTCAGAGAAGACTCACAATCTCTAGCCCTTGTTCTCATGGGGGACTTTAACTTACCAGATATCTGCTGGAATACAGTATAGCAGAGAGGAAACAGTCTAGGAGGTTTCTGGATTATGTGGAAGGTAACTTCCTCACACAGCTGGTGAGTAAGCCAACTAGGGAAGGCGCTCCGCTGGACCTTTTGCTTGCAAACAGAGTAGGACTTCTGGGTGATATGAAGTTTGGAGGCTGTCTTGGGCATAGCAATCACAAATTAATAGTTTTCAGTTCTTGGAAAAGTAAGGAGGGTGTTTAGCAGAACTGCCACTTTGGATTTCTGGAGGGCAGACTTTGGCCTGTTTACGAGACTGGTTGACAAGGTCCCTTGGAAGGCAGTCCTGAAGGGCAAAGGAGTCCAGCAAGGATGGACACCCTTCAAGAAGGAAATCTTAAAGGTGCAGGAGCAGGCCATCCCCATGCACCGAAAGACGAGCTGGCAGGGAAGAAAACTGGCCAGGCTGAACAAAGAACTTTGGCTAGAGCTCAAGACGAAAAAGATTTTATGACCTTTGGAGGAAGTGGCAGACCACTCAGGAGGAATGTAAAGATGTTGTGAGGCTATGAAAGGAGAAAATTAGAAGGGCCAAAGCCCAACCAGATCTCAATCTGGCTACTGCCATTAAAGACAATAAAAAATGTGTCTATAAATGCATTAGCAACAAAAACAGGACTAAGGAGAATCTTCATCCTTTATTGGATGTGGGGGGAAACATAGTGATGAAGGATGAGGAAAAGGCTGAGGTACTTAATGCCTTCTTTGCCTCAGTTTTTAGTAGTAAGACCAGATGTTCTCTGAGCTGGAAGATAGGGATGGGGAGCAGAATGAAGTAGTCCAAGAGGAATCGGCTAGCAACATGTTAAGCTGCTTAGACGCATACAAGTCTATGGGGCCAAATGGGATCCAGCCACGGGGATTGAGGGAGCTGGCAGAAGTGTTAACCAAGCCACTTTCCATTATTTATCAGAAGTGTTAACCAAGCCACTTTCCATTATTTATCAGCAGTCCTGGCTACCCAGGGAGGTCCCAAAGGACTGGAGGCTAGCAAATGTGATGTCCATCTACAAGAAAGGCCAGAAGGAGGACCTGGGGAACTACAGGCCTGTCAGTCTGACTTTGGGGTCAGGGAAGGTTATGGAGCAGGTCATCTTGAGTGCCATTATGTGGCACATACAAGACAACCAGGTGATCAGGCCTAGTCAGCATGGGTTTATGAAAGGCAGGTCTTGATGACTAACCTGATCTCCTTCTATGACAAGGTGACTCACTCAGTGGATGAAGAAAAGGCTGTGGATGTTGTCTACCTAGACTTCAGTAAAGCTTTTGACACTCTTTCCCACAATATTCTCCAGTTTGGCTGCTCATGATTTGGATGGGCATACACTTTGCCGGATAAAAAACTGGCTAGGTGGCCGGGCCCAAAGATTTGTGATGAATGGAGTTAAATCTAGTTGGAGATCAGTCACAAGTGGAGTCCCCCAGGGCTCAATATTGGGGCCAGTTCTCTTTAATGTCTTTATCAATGAACTGGGCAAAGGGGATCGAGTGCATCCTCAGTAAGTTTGCAGATGGCACCAAGTTAGGCAGGAGCGTTGATCTGCTTGAGGGTAGGAAGGCTCTGCAGAGGGATCTGGATAGGCTGCACTGATGGGCCAAGACCAACGGTATGAGGTTCATCAAGAGTAAGTGAAGGGTCCTGCACTTGGGGCACAACAACCCCATGCAATGCTACAGGCTGGGGGACGAGTGGCTGGAAAGCTGCCCAGGGGAAAGGGACCTGGGGGTATTGGTTGATAGCTGGCTGAATAGGAGCCAGCAGTGTGCTCAGGTGGTCAAAAAGGCCAACAGCATCCTGGCTTGTATCAGAAACAGCGTGGCCAGCAGGACTAGGGAAGTGATTGTCCCCTTGTACTCGGCTCTGGTGAGGCTGCACCTTGAATACTGTGTTCAGTTTTGGGCCCCTCACTACAAGAAGGACATTGAGGTGCTGGAGCGTGTTCAAAGAAGAGCAACAAAGCTGGTGAGGGGTCTGGAGAACAAATCTTATGAGGAATGGCTGAGGGAGCTGAGGTTATTTAGCCTGGAGAAAGGGAGGCTGAGGGGAGACCTTATCATTTTACACAACTACCTTTAGCCAGGCGGGGGTCGGTCTCTTCTTCCAAGCAACAAGCGATAGGACAAAAGGAAATGACCTCAAGTTGCACCAGAGGAGGTTTAGGTTGGATATTAGGAAAAATTATTCTCTGAAAGGGTTGTGAAGCATTGGAACAGGCTGCCCGGGGAAGTGGTTGAGTCACCATCCCTGGAGGTCTTCAAAAGACAGGTAGATGTGGTGCTTAGGGACATGGTTAGTGGTAGACTTGGCAGTGCTAGGTTAACGGTTGGACTAGATGGTTTTAGAGGTCTTTTCCAACCTAAACGATTCTATGATTCTATGATTTTATGTTTCAACAACCAAGTAGAATCCTCAAACACCTGCATTTAGGAGTATACATTTCCCATATGCAGACATCTGCATGAGAGCTGTAAGTCTAAGCTCTTTTGTAGGAAGTGGCCTGATTTGATTACTTATGCGTAGGCTTATGGTGATGTTTGAAATGCCCTAGATTATCCTTGTGCTTTCCCAGGTGCTGGTCCAGAGGGACATGGGTTTCCCATGAACTCTAAGTCATATCTGCTAAGGCTAAGTTAGTGTTTTGAACTCCTTAGTTCACATTGAATAGCATTAGGAGTTTGGGGTAAGTCAGCAAGTGGAGTCTCAATACATCTAACAGTCCATACAGTTAGTAGCCTTCAAAAACAGTAATCTCAATGAAAAAAAATGCTACCAAGCTTTGTTTGGTCAAATGTGCAGATCAGTAAACTTCACTGACAGTACTGATTAGATGTCCATTGTCTATAGCATCCTTAAATACTCTAGGTAACATGCATGCACTTCAAAGTACACACCAGATTTGGGTATCTTAGCTGTACTCTTTATCCATTTACTCAAATTAAATGAATTCAACTCTGATGCTGTTTGAGATGTCTCAGTGCTTTGCAAATTTTAGACTATTCCTTTATTGGGCATGCATGCCATGTCCATGTAAAAACAAACAAACAAACAAACAAACAAACAAAAAAGTTCATCCAGTGCTTCTAGACTTTTGTATTCTGCCTTTGTCAGTTATTCACCCATTGTAGTAGTTGTGTCAGAATCATGATTACAATAAGTGAGGACCCAAATAACAATCCAAAATCAGAAATAACACCCATCTGGTAAAATTGTCTTACAGCACTGTAGAAATGCCTTTCTGTGCACACATGGTCTCTCGAATACTGGTAGCTTGAATGGACCACAAAGAGATTTTTTTTTTTTTTTTCTTTTTGGCAAGAGTAATGATAATGTTAAATAATTTGTGGGATAGATTTCATGAAGATTTTGTGGTAGAGTTCAGGATGTCTTTAACTTCAGAATAGGGATATGGCTGCAGAGAACAGGTAAAGAGGGTGCAGGCATAGTCTGGGATTATGCCTGTGATGATGTAGATTTATACAGCAGGAAGGACTGTAGTTTGATGTGATAGGGAGAGGCAAGAAAAGCTGAGGTTATTTATGCTCATAATATCTGAAGCATTGCCTCATGTTTGTTTCCATGTCTGCTGATGTCATAAGTCACTTACAGCTGTGAAAGAGTGGAATCAAGAGGAAACAATGCAGATGCCTCATCTCAGGACTTTCAGATCATGGTCCAGTTTCTCTGGTCTCACTCCTCCAGTCATGCCTTGTGAGATAGCGTCCCTGTACTCTTCTTGAATAGTTGTATTCTACAGAACCACACTGGAGCTAAATGTGAGGCAGTGTGGTAGAATGATTGATCAAAGTTGTTCAGGTGAGCTCAGAAAGGATTGCTAGAGACAACACAGATTTTTTACAAATGGTACATAAATAAAAATGTTTTGCCAAGCATCAAGGTTTGAGCTGATAATTCTTCTATTATTCACAAAAGACACCTCTTTCGTGGCCAATTCTTAAAGTAAAAAGCCTGCCCAATTTTACCCTTGTGCAACCCCTTATTTTCAGTTAAGAATGAGAGTTCAGTCTTAATGGAAAACAAGAACACAGAAAAATAGGAAAACAATAGAAGAAAAGCGGTCCTAAAAACTGCCATATCATGTGTATTTATTATTTTTTTTAAGTCATTTGGTATTTAAATGCAAAGTATTTTTCTTCCCATGACCCCATATAAACCTGCATCATATTTCTGTTTTTACTTTGCTCTTCAGTCTTAATGTAAAATTAACTCCAGCTCAACTGCTGAGCTTCTGACTAATACCCTCAAATCAGTCCCAGTTTTGCATTTCAGAATCTCTATCAGCTCTGTAAAACATTGTCTCCTGAGGGAAGGCAACAGCTGGCATTTTTAAAACCTAGAAGAAAGTGTTCAAGTTTGATGAGGCTATAAACTCACTGACTGATGTTCTGTACTCAGCAGGAGAACGGTTATGGGGAACAAAAGAATCTCTAAGGAAAGGGTCTGCTCAGTGTCCAGACCCAGTAAATACTTTGCTACTTTCTGAGGCTGCAAACAAGGCTGCTGATTACATGCAGTTTTATCCCAGTGTCTTTATCACTCTTCCTGACTGTTTGAGATTATTTATCCGCAACATCTAATATCTTAAACGTTTTTGGCAAGTTCTTTTCTTGAAAACTCTGCAAGAAAGAGTTGAGGCAGAAGGACAACACAGTATTCCAAGAGGGGAAACAATTCTTTAATATATCTGATATTTTTTAAATACAATATTCCATCAGTGATATTTCTGTAATGAACACTTATTTGACAGATTCAACTACTGCAGGATAACCTATGATGGCTGTAAAAGTAAGCTTTCAAGCCTCAGGAGGTCAAACTGACTACATCTTTTTAACGGGTAGGCATATAGCAAGGCAATGACCTAAGAGCTGTGAGAAACAAAGAAACATTCTGTCATTGCTGCCCTGCTGATTAACTATCTGGCTTTCTCCTGTGATTACTGGAGATTTTCCAGTCGAGGAACACCTTCTGCCTGACACTGATACATGCTGCTTATGTGACATGAGAAAATGTAGGAAGTTGTCATCTGCTCTAAAAGTGCTGAAATTGTAGGGAACATTTTTTCTTCAAATCCGTAAAACAAGTGTTGTTTTAAAGACTAGGTTTATGCATTTGTCCAAGCAAGAGGAGAACAAACGGAAAAAGATATTTTGCTGTTGATTGCAGTGCTTTAAGAATTTCCCTGAAAGAGTAGTTTAATATAAGAATTAGTATTTTCACATGATTATAAAATTCTTTATTAGTACTGTGTAAAAATAAATTCAGAATGCTTTCGGGGTTGTACAGTATGATAAAATGCTGGGAATATGTCCATGGATCTTCATTCCTGGGGACTGCAGTTCAGATCACCAGAGGCACCTGATGCTTTTCAAGTAAAGCTGTACACAAGTATTACTCGGCCTATTAAAATTAGTGGGCTACCTCACCTGTGCTGTGTCTCATTAGTTTCTTTAAATACGTTCCTTTAAGCAAGACAAGAGTTATTGAGACTGTACGTGGGAGATCACACTTGGGTTGCACTGATGCCAGTTGGAGACGGAGTTTGAGAAAGAGAGTTTCAATATTTTCTTTCTTTTGAAAAATAGGTTGGCTTCTTTTTAGCAGAGGTGTCAAGACAGATGAGAACTTCACAGAACCTCTTTGGGGAGTGATTCTTCAGGTTTCCTCTGTACTTGTTTGTAGTGAGTATGATTCACTAGTGCAAGACAGCTGTTCAGACTTTTGGCTCTGAAGTTCTCAGGTCAAATGCTGGTGTGTCAGATGTCAGAACTGCTGAGCTCGCTTTACCTCTTGTGCCTAGGATCGGGGCAGCTGGAGTCTATGAAGGTGGCAAATAGCAAAACTGGCAAAAACACAGCAGATCTCATTAGGACAGCCCAGTTCACAGTCCTGGATGGTGCTCTAGCTTCAGGTGTGTAGCCAGTCCACATGTTTCCTCATTCAGCCTAAACTAGGAATGGATTAGAGAAGTCCTGTACAGCCCTGGGCAGGCTAACACCAGGGATACAAACATTCCCAGGAAAAATCTGGGATGGATGAGTGCTTACTTCTCAGGTACAATGAAACAGAAGGAGTAGTTATTTCTGTCTGATGATCAAGAAGAAGATAGCTGGCAGTGGAACCATCCAATTTAAGACACAACTGAGCACAGATAATCACCCATCTCTTCAAGGAAATGAACCTTGTAACAGAGTGAAACACAGCATAGAAGGAGATGGACAGGCATGTAAAGACAATATTGCCTATTGCCTTTCGTCTCCTTGTCCTCTCCTTTTCCTCTCCTTTTCCTTCCTTTCCCTTCCCTTCCCTTCCCTTCCCTTCCCTTCCCAGAGTAGCATTTTTGAAATCTGACTGTGCTGGTGGAACAATTATTTTAGCCAGCACTAAAACACAGGGAGGAGAAAGTAAGAAGAAACACATAGAGAAGCAGAAGGGTCAAGTTGCCCTGTGAAAGGGTTATCTGGAATCTCTGACAACATCTGACAGCAAATGTTTAGGGCAGAATATAAGCACAGGCCAAGATGTGGTGATGCATCCATGGAAACTGCAGTTCAGGAACTGGGGAAAGGAGGGTGTCTTTGTAGTTAACAGATGTTACTGATTTTCCTTCTATGAATTTGTCAGGTTACTTTATGAACCTGTGTATACTCAATGTCTGCAATATCCAGAAACATGGAGCTCATAGCTGTGCTCAAAACCTTTGCATACCATACAGAAGCATCTCTCTCTGGTTTATACTGAATTTACTACTTCATAATGTCACTGAATGTCTTTTTGTGCTGGAGAAGAGAGCTAACAGTCAATCCCTATTTACAGTTAACAGTTAATCCCATGACACTCAACGTTATGTAGATTTCAATCATATCACATTCAGTCACCTTTTTTCCACACCAAAGGATCCTAGTTGTCATGATTTTGTCTGGGATAGAGTTAAATTCTCTTTGTAGAGGGAGGGAGAGTGAGCGAACGGCTGTCTGGTGCTTAGCTGCCTGCTGGGTTAAACCACAACACTAGTCTGTTTAGCCATTCCTCACATGGAAACCATAGTACATCTTTGATCACCCATTTTCAATTTTCTCTGAGCCCATTTTGTTTATATCTTATCTGAAATGGAGAGCCAGAATTGTAGTGTTCAATATATAGTTTACTAATGAGTAATAAAGTTTTCCTCATCTCCTCATCATCTTGTATTCTTTTCCTAATAATTGCCAAAATANTTTACCACTCTTAAACACTGAGCAGGTATTTTCAACAAAGTATTGATTATAACCTTATGATCTAATTTCTGACAAGTGCAAGTCATTTCATTACTGCATGTGTAAAGTTAAAACCGTTTTTTCTCAAGTGCATTTCTTTCCATTTTTCAACAATTTTGTTTAATTTATCTCTAGTTATTCTGTAGTTTCTTATTATCCTGAATAACCTGAATTCTTTGAATAACACAGGTGACCAACCATCTCCATTGCTGTTTTCAGTCTTATCCAGACCACATAAGTCAAATAACATTGGTCCTCACGTAACCTGAATGAGACTGTTTTAAATCTTTTCTTACCCATTGTGGATGAACAAAACACAAGAAACATTGCTCTCTGTATAAAGAAGCTCTTCACATTTCTTACCTGTGAAATGAGGTTTTGTAAACTCTACTACATACTTGGAAAACTCTAGTGGCGTTTGAAGGTCCAATTGATTCCTTTTGCTATTAAACAGATTTAGGTTTCTTTTAAGGTATCCAAACTGTGCTGGCTAACCTGCCCTTCCAGAACTATTACCAAGGTTACCTACAGAACTATTAGCAAAGTTCCTTGTCTTAACAAGCAACTGACAGCAGTCTGGGAACAAGATTTCTTACCTCACTAATGTCCAGATTAGGACATTTTATGGCAAAAAGAGCCTAGCAAGATAACAGGAACAGTACAATTAGATGTAATTAGCCCAGCAGGAGAGTCATTGCCATAAAGGTGTCTGGGAGGTTGGCAATCTGAGAAAGGTCAAAATAGTTGCTTAAGATGGATATAAAATTTTCGTATTTAGATCACAAACTCTTTTGGGCTCACAGAAAGCCAAGTACAATGACCTCTTTTGTGGCCTTGGAGAGCTACTGTAAAAAGATACAAACATATGTAACAATAAATGTACTGATAAAGGTGACCTCAGTGAGGAATCTAAGCTAGGTGAGGATGATGTTTTCTTTCAGAGGTCATGAACTTGGTGTAGGAATAATGAACTAAGTTTCAGGAGCTCGTAATCATTACTTTAAAGGAAATTTTGACTGTGGATTATGAGATTTGGCCTTGGTTAAAAACAATAGCAGTCACCCTCTGCATCCCCTGAGCACAATTTGGCAGGTGTATGCTTGCATTCACTCCTAAAATGTCAGCTCATTAATAATTGGAAAGTAAAAAAGATTCCTGCCCTTATGAAACTTCAGCAATTTTATATTTCAAGTTTGGTGTCTTGACCTTGGGTGTTGAACTTTGCTTCTTTTCTGTCCCACAGAACCATGTAGAAGCAGTATGACCAAGTGCAGTCTAACCCATCTGAAATCATCACCCTCAAATTGTGGGAAGTGGAGCAGTTATTCACAGAGAGAAAGTCTGCATTAAAATGTACAACTGATGCTAACAAGTATCACAGACAGCTCTATCACCTGTCAGGATTTCACTTGGCAATCCTCAAATTGGGCATCTTTCAGTTCAGTAGTCAATGGGATCACTCATGTGAGAACGACTCATTTGGAAGCAGTGACCTGGCCCAAGTCCTCTGGCACCACTTGACTCTCATGTAAGTCCGTGTACTCAGCGGACTCAGTGTGACTAATGCCTACTGAAAGCTGCCGTCTCCTTCAAAACTCTACACCTGAAATGAAGACGAGCAGTTCTGTACTAGGCTAATAGACATAACCTCAGGGAGTAGTTATGCACTCATTTCAAACACTTGAAAGAGGAACAAAAAACTATGAAGTTGCTATTGAAGTATAATTAAGATGGTGTTTTCAAGTACAGTGTAACCTTAAACTGGAGGAGTAACAGAGTTGAAATGGAACCACTTACAAAGCAGTAAAAGCTCCACTGCATGAGGCACTCTGCGTGTACAAAATTACAGGATTGGAAACCATTCAGCCAGTCCAGTGCCTGTGTAGAATGAGATTTGTAAAGAACTTCTTATAGCTTTTCTATTGAAGAAGGTGAGAAATGAGAAAAGGAAGGCTGAGAAAGGCGAATATGTATAACGTTTCAGAGGGGTCTTCTGGCTAAAATACACAGACGTCCTGGCCACCTCCTTCTGAAGCCTGTCTTGGACACCTGCAGACTTTGGTAAAAAGATTGAAGCTTCCTCTGTGACTCTAGCATATACTATTTTTTTCCTAGACCAGAGAAGATTTGGGCTCTGCTTACAAGAAATTTCTGTTTTCAATTCTTTTGTTGCCATCAGCAAAGGTGTGAAAAAGTCTTTTCTGGTGAAAATTTCAAATCCAAAATATAGTTTTGTCTGCAGAAGCTTCATGTGTTCCCACCTTCATACCCTGAGCTCCACTGAGGAATACCATTCCTAGGACCTCAATGAAGTTTCCACAATCACGTTTTAAATGTCTGTAAAGTGCTGGGGGCAGGGGGGATATATTTATATACACATATAAATAAGAGTAGAGCTTGACTTTGGGAGGGGTGTTAGGAAGATACTATATCTTTTTTTATTATTTCAAACCTGAAAATCCCAGGCTGTGTTTTGTGAATGACTGTATAAGATAAAAGCTCTTCTCATAGCTCTTATTCATCACATTCAACAAAGTTGTCTATTACTCTCCGTTAACTAAAAGGGACCCTTGAGTAACTACCTTTCATTTGAATAGATCAGTTTTGGACAAATGCAGTTAGGTCAGATGAATCTCACTTGAAATAATGCATGGCAGAATATATAGCGCATTTAAATTAAAAAAAAATTCTTTTACCATTTTATGATTTCAAACATGGAAAATGATAAAAAAAATCTGAAAAACATAAAAAATTGTTAAATTGTCAAACAGGAGAAGTTTGTTTGTTTGTTTGTTTGCTTTAATATGTTAGCAACAGAAGCAAATAACTGATTTGGGCCATTTACTAGATGAATGTTGAAAAACTGTTAATAACACTGTATAGAAAGTGCTGGTACTGCTTACATATATCCATATTCATTTTGGAATGAAACAAAGTTATGTGTCATATGAAGATGACAATGAAATATTTCTCATTCCATTAATGACCAAGGATGATATTAAGCAACATCCACTGGGAAGTAAATATTTTAAAATCTGCGGACTCATATACAATTCTTTGCAAGCATTGTCTGATGAGATCTCTTTTCTGTTGGTGTAAGTTTAAAATAGTTACTAGAATTATGTAAAAATTCCAGATGATTTGAACAACACCAATGACTTAAGTAACTAATCTCTCAATCCTTAACAAAATAACAGGAAGTGCAATAATGGATAGAATTGATTGAACTATAGTTAACTCTAATCAGGATGGATCTGCGAAGAGATCTGTGTCAAAATGGTTTGAATTCATTCTCTGTTGACAATACAGGTGAATTTATCAATGATATACATAAGACCAAACAAAGAGTAGGAACTTAATAGATTTTACTAAGTACTTTCAATAGGTATTCGTTATCACATTATCTGTGTTCTGCACGCTGGCACTGAAAAACTAAGTTACTAAACCACTACAGAATCTCAGAGGAAGCTTTAGAAAAGGAGACTTTTGGTTTAGGTCATGAGCTGTAAGAATGACAGGTGACTGTATGACAATATTTCAGCAAGATCAGGAGAGAAAATGATGAGTAGCATTAGCACAGGCAATCCAGAACATAGTGACATCATTTAACCAGTGGAATGTATTACTACACCTCAATATCTAAGAGTTCAGATATTCCAGTTATATTTTTGGATGGTACAATGTAAACAAATTTAACTTATTAGGCTCAGTACAGAAGTAAACTGGTGAAGTTTAATGCAATGTAATATAAAGATGTAAGACCAAATGATCCAGTGGTCCCTGCTGGCTTTAGACAATGAATCTGTGAATGAACTGTGTTTAATGACTGGTTAAAGACATATTTAATGGGGAATCCAGACTTGAACAGCAGAGAAAACCCTGCAGGAATTCTCTGAAACTTGAAGAGTCAAACATTTCCATCCAGGCTACTCCTTTTCTTGTTTATGAAAAGGTTTGGGCAGGCAGATGTGCTAAAGAAAAAGAAGCATAAATTAAACTCATTAGTGATGTTGGATCTCAAGACCTCAGAGCCTTCCAGAGAGTTTCAGAGATCACCACTCATTTATTTTGCTCTTCTCAACATCCCATGCACAGCTTGAGTTCTGGAAGTGCTGAGGTTTTTGAAGTTAGACTCAAAAGTGAGATTTTGGTGTAAGGGCCTGAGAAAATCCACAAAAGTCTGTCAGGCCAGAAAACCTGGAGATTAGATAGGTTGACGTGTTATTTGGACAGGAAACAGCTTGCTGTAGGGAGCTCCTGGTTACTTTATATTTTTGGAGTTGTCATCAGAATCAAAACAGCTTGAAGCAGCACTTAGGACTCATTTTCAGTGTGGAACAAAGCAGTAAGTTAAGCACCACATGCCATGAGTGTAACACATAACAGGCCCCTTAGCTACACCAAAAAGTTTTACATGGTTTTCAAGTGTCAATCTAGTTTTCCTTGTGCCTAAGGCTCTATGACATCTAGACAATTGTAATCAGGTTCATTCCTATCCTCACTGCCCATTATAACCTGTCACTCTTCAGCTTCTTCACTTACTATTCCACTACTATGGATTTAATCTGCAGTTTTCTATGCACTAAATTTAAGGCCTAGCAGTTTTCATGTATTATTCACTTCCATTTGCTATACTTGTTAAACAGTATATGTTCATTGGACTTAATAAATCACCACTTCCTTTCCTTCTTGTATTTCCCAGAACAGAGTTATTACTCAATCTATCTCTACCGACAGCAGCTTCATAGCTACCACAGATTTCTCTGTATTCATGAGGCTATTTGTCACTGTACCTGTCTTAAATATTAGCAAAGTAAGCTTGCTCAAAAGGCTTAAGCTATAATCCGTCGGAGGTGTACATGGAGGCATATATATGTCTGACTTTAAATTGTGTGAAATGTCTACCCATTGGTTGTGAGACATCCACCTCAACTTGGGTAATCTGAGGTTATTAATATGTTCATCAAAGCAGAATATAAAGAAAATTATCTTCTTCATGTGTCTCTTACAGGTAAAGAAGGGATCAGAGCCTGAAGACCTTATTAATTTTCCATATCTGCTTTTGCTCTCATCCCCTCAGGATCATATTACTGGAATCAGTGACCAGGGTGTTCGCCCTTTCTGTGCCTTGGAAAGAAGATGCTCAACTCCTTTTCTTCCATTCCTTTAGCAGGTTCCAGTGAGCTGGTCTGAGGTCACAGCTAGGTGACAGAAGGTGGGGAGCTGCCTACACAAGTGGGTGCAGGTACGCACCAGCATGTGCTGCCTGTGACTTTGGTCAGTGAAAAGTTATTTCTGTAATTGAAGTCAAGCTGCCAGTGCTGATATGAACAAATCCGTCCTGCCAGCATTTCCTTGTGTGATTCACAGACCCACTTCTTTACCTCTCACCTTCATTCCGATTTCCCATGTGAATTATTTTTCTTTTGGCTTTATTAATACGTGTCCTGTTTGGTTGCAACCATGTAACTACATCACACAGACAATTTTTCAGCTATAATGTGACTTTTCTTCATTTACTAATTCAGTGACCTTTGTGTCAGCAAAAAAATATTATCAATCTAGCATAAATCCTTGGAGGATGTCATTGGACATAACCCTGTTCACAAATGTTTCCTCATTATATTAATCAAACCAACTATCTGAAGAAAAACAAACAAAAAAAAAACACAAAACAAAACAAAAAACAACAACAATAAAAAAAGCAAAGAACTAATCAGAAAGTTTGAACTGCCTCTTCAGAACATGAAGAATTTTTTTTTTTTAGAGATTATTACCTTGGACTCCTATAGTTAGACATAATATTTATTTAAAGTAGAACACTGATTTTTGACATATTTTCAGAGTCACAAATTCAGTTGAGTGACAATTCAAAAAGTTGACCTTTCATTCCTAAAAATCTGTCCCAAGAATACAGCAAAAAAAATTAGTATAGCACATTTTTAACCAAAAAGAAGGAAATGATAGTTCTAATTCTCTGCTTCAAAAGAAATATAGCCAACTATACAGCCAGTGACACTAATATGAAAACATGTTTTTAAGCACAGGTTGATGGAATACTCATAAACTAATTGTTTAGGTCTAGTTCACCAAAATGCTTCGTGTGCACCCTAGAATATTCAGGTGGTATTCGGGTAACTACATTTTTTGAGGAACAGCACATCATTCTCATAGGGGTGATATTCATAATATTTACTTTCTCCTAAGGAAGAAAAGCTGTTAAGTCATCATCTAGAGGACTTTTTCTCTCTTCAGGAACTATGAAGTCAGGTGACTTTGCTAAGGTATGTGTTCTGAAGAAGGCCTTTGAGCCTCACTACTACATCTGTGAAGTGAGGATAATATAGGAGTGCCTTTCTTCATCATGATAAACATTGTCAGGCTGTGAGATCTTTACAACTGCCTGAGCTATATGAGATCCAAAGTGGATATATAGCTCCATTGTCTTCCAAAATTAATAATAACAATAATAGTAATAGCAGAAGCATTTTCATTTCATCTGATGCATAGTGCTTGAGGAATTCTATGCTGTCACGATAGTGTCAGAGTTTTGTGCTTTTGAGAATTCAGAGCATTTGAATGTATGCAGTCCATCAGTACCAGAAGAAGTCTAGGAGGTATTAGTCTTAGCTAGTGATAAGAAAACACAATATTTTTCTTCAATTACAAAATTTAGCAATAATTTATATATTTAGAACTGGATTTTTTCCCACTTTAAAGAATAAATATAAGCCATTTGCTACCAAAATCATGGCTTTTGGAAAATTCTGCATTAGCGTGTCAGTACTTTGGGCACAGACAAACAAACTCATATTCTTCCATTTTTTAAATTATCTTTTAAAATTCCAAAACTTGAAAAAGGTAAAACTAGTCAAAGTAGATATGCATACCTGAATTCATATGTGGTAATGCATACATGGGTAATTCCAGGGAAAGCAGGACTCGTTACTTTATTTCAGCCTTCTAGAATGGAAATATGTGGTCTAAGTGTCATGTAGACAATAGAAAGGTGGGCACCTTCACAGAACAGTTCATCTAATCCAAAAGTAGATGGTCAAATAGTTGGGATAGTCATCCTTGCACAACTGAAATAGGGTAGACAAGTCCCATCCAAAGAGGTGACATAGCAATGATGTGTGTCTATAGAAAAACAAAGAAACAAACGAAGAAACAAACAAACAAAACAAAAAAAAAAATAAAGGTCTGTGTTAACTGTGATACTCTAAAGGTCATCAACCAGAAATTGCTACTGCTTAAATATGTTGTTTCTTCTAAGGACTAATAATAACTGCTGACCAGTGATAGCAGCACATTATTTTTGTTTTAGCAGTAGCTCTGTTAATTAAAAATAGGGACCAAGACCCTATCAATGATACGCTGAAGAGTATCCAACTTAAGTCCTGTGCATTCACACTCTAGGCACAGCAAACTCACATATGCTGTAAAAAGAAAATTGTTGCATCTGTGTTTTAGTATACAGCTGAGAAGAAAATGTAGGCATATATTTGCAATGGATTGTCAAAGCAGTAATATTCTCTTTCTTATATTGATTACTATAAAAGTCCTTAGCTGGACTTAGCAGCTATACGTATTCTGTCTATTATGGATGGACTGAAACTGCTCTTTGACCAGAGTAGGTTATCTTCAAGTTGCAATAGCAATCTTGCAAGCAGAAATTCAAGCACAACCTAAATGAATTCTCTAGGCGATGCTGAGTCTGGTGTGTCCAAACATATTTGGGTTATGAACTGTTTAAAACAGACGTCAATGAAAAGAAGGCAGAAAGTGGAACAAAGTGGAATGTACAATGTCCATGGGCACTTCAGAACCACTCTCTCAAGGATTGCCAGCACTAGTAGTGCTTACAATGAAATTTCCTGCTATGTTCTTGTAGGTTTTCAACCAAATAGTGACAGGATTTGACATCTGCATCTATTTATTATCTATAGCGTCTTTGTTTTCAACTTCCATTCTCATAGCAAGGTGACATTTTGGAACCAGAGTTGCTGTTAAATCTAGTAATACCTTATTTCTGAAGTAGCAATATCTATTTCAATGGAGGTATTTATTGGCATAGCACCATCCTCAGTAAAAATGACAGTGCAGAATAAGACCCTTATTCTACCCTATATCACTTAGAAAGAGAAGAGAAGAATAGGCTATAAAAGCAGGATTCATGTGAGGCTTTATCTACTTTATCACCAAAGAAGGTGAAAGGAGTGAGCCATCATACATTTCTAAAGAACACATTAGGCAAAAAAAAAAATAGTGGTTATTGGTAAAAAAAAAAAAAAAAAACCAAAACAAAAAACCAGGTAATCCTTCCAGCTTTGTTAAATATTAAACCATAAATATTAAACTATAAAAATTAGTACTTAATAATGAATAGGATGTTGTCTAGAAGATAATGAAGAGGTTTTTTTCAAGGGAAGAAAAAAAGATTTTTTTTTTCTTCCCAATCCTTAATGTTTCAGTTTTGGAAAAAAAAAATGCT
>VXAL01010182.1:107935-143812 GCA_013399475.1 Chauna torquata | reverse complement strand
ACATCTGTGTAATTTATTTCCTTACAAAACTGGCATGGAAAACAACGTTTTCTAATTTTCAGAATAGGCAATCAGAATTCAGTAACCTGCATTCAGTGGAAGCTTCTAGACATTTGCATGAGTAAGTTAATGGGCATGTGTAAGTTACTGTGTTGTAAGTCACAATGTTGAGAGTCATCGTTTTGGGTTTATGTGCGTATGTTTGAGTTTATGGATACATATCATCTGATACCTGATCACATTCACTACTGGAGAACCTCTCAGAAGATAAAAACTAGATTGTCTAACAGTCTTTCTTTCAGGTTGTTTGTCTAACACAAGCTGATTTTAGGAAAAAACTGTTCCAGTAATGGCAACAGCAGTGTGTTGATTGTCCACCTACTTTTTGCCTGCGGCAAATATTTTAGCAAAAGAGGAAAGCTGAAGGAAATAGCTGATAGCAGATGACAACTGTGTTTTCACATCTTCTTAAGCTCTAATATGCTTTTTGTTGTAGTGAACTGACCTGCCTCATACTTTTAAAATAGAACTAAAGAAAGATATTGCTCATATGAACATTAGGGGGGCAAGGGAGATCCCGTGGTTACTGAGTTGGCAGTCTGTGGATGAAAACTCTGTTGCAGAGTTTGTCTCTTTGATTACGCATTTCTGAAGACAGGGAAAGCAAATGACTTTTAGAGAAGTTAGAATATTGCAGGTACTATGTAAGTAATAATCAAACAGTGTATCCCAAATCCATGCATTTTAATTTATATGGGATAAAATGAACCACATAGATGTTTTGTTTTCCCTGCTTTACTTTTTTACATGTTTGTCTTAAGGCTTTTGAGCTGTAACAGTCTTTAGTTTGTAAGAACAATCTTACATTCGAAGAAGTCATGAGAAATGATGCTGTGGTAGAAAACAGATTTTGGCTCTGTACAGTATTCCAGCTAGACAGAGATTTTAACTTCACAGTATCTGTTGAGAAAGATATGATTATGTATATTCTGTTACTAAATCATATATATGAAAGGATGGAAACTCTATAATATGATTCTCCCCCTCCCTCCACAGGCAGAAAATGTAAGAACCTGCTTGGTTGAGACATACTTGAAAGATTTTCAGAAATGAATAATCCACATCAATAATGTGACTTGAATTGCATCCCATGAGGGGAAGCAAGGAAAGAAAAAGGCAGGCATAACTAGTCAAGCTTTACTTTTGTGCCACCAATAAACAACATATTAACTGAAACACAAAAGCAGTTAAGTGTGTGAAATTCATAATATTAAAAGGAGGCAAGTAATAACAGGGAGAGCTTCTGAAGTATCTTAAAGAACCAAATGAAGGTGCTTTATTTGCAGGTAAGTATAGTGCAGCCTACACACTTCAATCAAGCCAGCAGTAGGCTTTAATAAGTGATAATAAAGTGTGAAAGGTGGTTTTCTGAGAAGGATGGAAAGATGTGCGTACTTATTGCTTGTAATTGTGTATCCAGTAAACAGACACCCAAATAGATGCTCCATATTGCCTTGCACTGTGGCACCCAAACACAGGAGTATCTGTGGGCTTAAGTGAAGCTGAGTTTGCATTTTTGCTCTGATGAGCTCTAAGTTCATGGGGTAGAAAATGTCAAAAATGATAGGCTAAGAGAAATATACATGTAACTGCTTTGTAGGTATCCTGCCAGTTATCAGGCTGTATAATTAAAAGAAGATGAAATGCTTAAACACTGTGTATTGGAAGATAACAGTTTATTTAACGAGAACGAAGTAGCTATCTTATTCACTTGTAAATACAATATGAAGTCCATTTTATCTTGGGAGTCAGATGTAGAATTTCTATAGTTTGGGGGTCTGTTACCTGGAAAATGGAGTACTTTTTGATAAATTGCATAATTAAGAAAATAGCAACTTCATTTTCCATCAATGAAATCATTCTGAGACTTGTTCTATAAACAATAGAACTTCAATCTGCCATTAACTGTCCAGCAAGCTGATTATGTGTGCTTATGTGGGGTTAAATTTCAGTTTCCCTGGTCTATTTCAACTTGTTCACACATTGATTATTCCTGAAAAACATGAGGAATAAGAACAAGTAAAGAACTCTTCTTGTGAATGTAGTTAATGTGTAATAATTCTGTATAAAGAATCCAAGATGAAATTTACTCCCAATCAATTTAAGACAAGCCTGATATATTGTGGAGTAACTTTGTTGTGCATACAGACTCCACTTGAAATAAAAACATAACTGAGCAATGCCTGCTGTGCTCTTTGTAGGCTGCCCATGGATGCCTGTGGTCATCATATAACACACTCTTTGTATGAAGAGATGCCTCAAACACTTTTACTCCAAAAGTAACATTACTTTAGAATAAATACTGTAACACAAAGAGAGTCAGTAACCTTTAAAGTCACCTCTAGCAGAACTTTTAGGGAGCTTCTGTCTGAAGTATGCATCTAGTTATTTTATTCAATATATTTTTTTATTTGGAGAAGCAGTATACTTGATTGACAACATCCTGCCCAGTGGGTATCGAGGTCTAATAACTACTCTTATCACTTGTAATGAGAATTTCTGGGCTGGGTTAAATACTAGAGGGAGAAGGAAGAATAAAGGAAGAATAAAACAGCACTTGATTTTTCTGTTGTCCATCAGCAGGAGGAGTTTTGCTCAGGACTAATTTTTCACTTATATTGACCTCATAGGAATGGACTTGGCAGACTAATGGATGGGAAGACATTTTAGGATCTCTCCCTTGTATTTTTTTTTTTTTTGTATGTTTACCACTGTGAACTCGGAGTACCTTTTCTGCTGGCTGAGGCTTAGAAGATAGCTTTGTCCCCCAGCATGTTCTTTTGTTTTCTTGACTTTACTCTCCTTATACACTTAATAGGAACTGTTTAGAAGCCACATAGTGTATGAAATCCATCTTCTCCAAAACACTGCAGTAAAATACATATTACCGTACAATGGATACTTGATCAACTTAGTAGTTGAGCCCTGATGTGCCCCAAATGACGTGTAAATACAGTGAAGTTGTAATGAGATGTGTCAGCCAGAAATGGAGCGTCCCAGCTGAGTACCAGGGCTCTGTCTCTGGCAATCAGCGTGGCATTGCGTTAATATTGCAGGCTCATGAATGTTTTAGCTTGAGCAAATGCAAAAATCCTTCAAATTCTGTCCTTTATGTATCTGGTTGGCTGGAAGAATCTGCTGCAGGGTTAGTTAGCTTTCTACTATGATTCATAGATGTGCTTTCTCTCATCTGTATTCTTTTATACAGCGAATGTTGCTATGTTCTCCTTTCTTTGAAATGAAATGCTCTTGCCTGTTGTTTAGAGTGCTGGAACTTAGATATTTTGAAAAGTATAATTAATTGTCATCAAAAGAATATATGACTTTTTTTTGAGGGGTTATTCCTGCCTAGCAGTACCTGTTTGCCTGTTTGCTCAGCATGAATTAATTGGATCTTTATCTTCTCTTCTTCCTTTCTGTATTTTATCTTCCTTTTTGTGGAAAGGCAAAAACTCAGCCTCTGAGATCCAGCTGAAAAACCTCCCTGCATGTAGAAGAATGATAATGGTGTGGTATAGAACAAGAGGGACAGTATGAGGGAAATTGAAGATAGAAAGTACTTTACTCAGATATGTTTTTACCAAACAACAGATACAGGTCTAGAAAAGTAAAGAAAACGGGGACATTCACAGGCTGTCTCCTGTAGACAATTCAGCTGTATATTTTAGCAAGCTCTTTTGTGACCTATTAGGTGTGCCTTCATTTTTTTTTTTTTGAATGGTGACAATAGCATAAGAAACATCTGACAAGATGTTTGCCACAAGAAACATTGTTTCAGTCCAGATTATTATTATTTCCAGATCCAAATTATTTTAAACCCATTTGATTAATTAATTGTTTACATTACAGGTAGGAGACATAAACTGCCATCCGTAGGAAGTTTAGGCTTAGCTCGTGGACAGACGGGAGTGGAATAATAAGTTTAAGGAGATTCTTCTTCCCTTTTCAGGCCACAGCACTGCAGGGATACCTGCTTTTCAGCTAAAAAGAGCGAAAAAGAAGAGCAAAAAGGTGAGCAGAGCCCTGCTCACTCATGAATTTATTAGGAAAAAGTGGAATCCTGAGCTTTCTGAACATATGGATGAAAATGCTTTTATGAGGAGAGGGAAAATAAGAGAGTTACTGAAATAGTAATTTAGGAGATCTGAGTACACTCCATTAAAGAATGATGGCACCATGGTAAGTGGATGGGCTTTCTGTGTTTTTTAAGTTTAGTGTAGTTGAGCAATATATTAAAATGATGTCTTTTCACTCAAGTTAGAGAATCTCCTAGGAAGTAAAACACCCATGGAGTGTACCAGTGGTATTTTCCTGGACAGAATTCTTCCCTTTCTTTTAGTTGAAGATACTAAATCATGGATTGGAGTGATGCTAGTCACAAGATCAACATTTGTTTGTTTTCAGATTTCTTGCTAAAAATGTTAGTTGAGTAACTGAACTTTTTTTTCTTTCTTTTTTTATTTTTTGCAATGTTTGCAAGCCATTCTCAATTTTTACATATGAATTCATAAGGTTTTTAAACACAGACCTGAGGAAAAATATTAGGAGACTAATGTAAGCTCTGTGTCTGGGTTCAGTACATAGAAGAAAGAAAGTACAGGTGGACAAGTATATGGCAGATGGTCAGCAGAAATATGTACAAAGACAAAACAAACATTAACACTATGGTGGTCAGTATTCAAACACATAAGCAGAAGGACGGCCTCCTTACCTGCTAGGAAATTTTGTATGGTAAAGAAGGTATAAGACAAACACCACAAATATGAGCAGTAGAACTGAAGAGTTTAACAACTAGTGTACAGCACAAAAAAACAAAACAAAACAGATCTTATAGGGATAACAATATAATTAATGATGCCGCAGACTGTAAAAAAAAAAATTTATGGATATTATAGATAAAAGAGAAGCCTTTAGGGTCCAAATTATTTTTGGGAAGGACATAGAAGACATTATACTAAATAATGTTGGAAGCAATTGTAGCATAATTAGACAACATTTGGGTATTTCCAATATATATTTTAAAGGAGAAATGATACTAAAATACAGATGTCCCAGACATCCCTGGTAAGGATAGTTGACTAATTCCTTCCCTGAATAGTGATAGTCCCTTGACCATAAAGTATTGGGATTAAGTGAAAAAATTAAGCAAAACCAAATTGCTAAGATTTTGGATTTGGCATTCCAACATATGTTTATTTTTGCTTCAGTCAAGCTTACTTTCTAGTTATTTGCTGTTTTTAATGCTGTAACTATACAGCTCTTTATACAAAAATTTTGGGCAGCTGCTCTGAACAATCTAGCTCAGGTATAATATCCATTTACTTGGAGTAATAATGACTTGTGAGCCAGGAATAAACAAGACTAAATAGGCCGGAGTAACTCTCCTTTCTTGTTCATTATCGATAGACTTCTGTTATGCTGGTGTTCTGGATACATCACCAATATCAGCTCTAGATGCTTCTCTTCCTGCAGCTGTGGGGGACCTCCATTTTTCCTGCAGGTGTATACATGCCTTTCTGTTCCGGATCAGATGAATCTCTCAAGGACACCAGCAAAGCCAGAATACTGAAAAATAGAATTAACTGATCAAAAGATGATCTTTTGCAGATTATATTTGTGCCAGTGGCTTAGCAGCATCCACTAATAAATTCTCTTTATGAGCTGTGCAAAAGAAATGCACTGTATGTTTCACTATTAACTGTAAAATGTTTCACTATTAAATCTCGAGACTGGAAACTTCATGTTTATATTTAGTACAGCAAAAGCTTGCTGAAATACAGATGCACCTTCAGATGTGGATTATGGCTTAAGAGTCACATGAGATGAATGTAGTTTTGTATTTTTCATGAAGTTCCACTCAAAATCTAGATCTGCAGTGGTTTTTGGTTTTGTTTTCAGCATAAGATCTGCATTTCCAGTTAAACATTTCTTTTGTATTTGTGCAAACAGATGTACAGCCCATACTTCTGAAAATAGTGGGACTTTCAAACAAATATTTATTTAAGCTGCTTGTGATATGAGAAAGTATAATTATAGCAGCAGTTTCTTATTCCACTACATGTAAAATAAAAGTTTGGTCTGTGATAAACTCTAGAAAAAGAATGTAGTGCTACAAATGAAACAGTTTTAAGAACTAGGTACAAAAGAAGTCATGTTTAGAATGAAAAAGAAGGTTTAATAGTATGTTCTGTTGTTCTGGTATAAATTAAAGAGATAAAAATGACTTAAAAGTTCGCAGTTTGCATTATCTCACTTTCCTAACCCTTTCAAAGAAAAAAAATTGAAGAAAAAAACAGGAATCTGAAAGGCATGCATCTAAAATTCCTGTTCGTATGCTTGTATATACAATACATATAAATAGTTTAAATTTCTCTATGTTCCTGTCCTTCCAGATAGAAACAATGGATATACACTTAATTAATTTTCTCCTTCTCCTTTAAATGGTGGTGACATGCTTGTGTTCTTCCCAATGTTTTTCTCAGGCAGATGCAATATTCAGTGTTGTATTTTAGCTGTAATCTAACAAACATAATTAAAGCTGCTGGCTTCTTTAATTTGATATGATAACACAGTTTTTATAGGAGTCCTTTGCTGGATCAATGCATGAACTGGAAAACAACCAGTTAATACTAAGGAACCAGTTTCATACTGCATGAATATAATGTATAGTGTCGTTCTTTTTGCATGGCTTAATGCTGGCATTGGCAACTGCTTTGGTGTATATACTTGTAAAAGATGCATTTCAAGAACATGTAAAATAAGATGCACGTAATGATTTCCACAATTTTCACCACTTAGCTTTCTTACAAAGATCTTTGTCAGTATGTCTGTACCTGTAAACAAGCTGAAATGTTACGTATACACATATATAGATACTAATGAGTGGAGGTATGTCCCAATAGAAGTGTGTATGTATGTTTCTTAAGATTACTCCTCTTCTGTGGAAGCAGAATTTTCCTGCTGAGGGTGGATCATTCTAAGCTGATTAGCTTCTAGCTTGTTGGATCTGTTTTGTTGTTTTTTTTTGTTTGTTTTGTTTTTGTTTTTTTCCCCTGTTTGGAAATCTTTATGTCAGTTTTACAAGCTTAGATAGCAAACTTTTCTTAGCCTGTATTGTAAGTGATGAAGTGTGGGCTCTGGTGTATAAGGAAGTCTGCAATGAGTAAATTTAAATTTAAACTCCAGCATATTTTTCCTTGAAAAACTGTAACTTCTACAGTTCAACCCCTTTTGTTAATGACTCTGTGATTCCCTTAAGGAGTAGAGAGATCAGTGTGGTACAATGAAATATTTTTTTCAGTTAATCTGGGTGTTTCATAAGCCTGAATGCAAAACAAGTTCAGAGAATATGATGCATACATCCTCCACCTAAAAAAGTGGTATTTACCACAAACTGGCATAGAGTTACGCACCGACGCTCTGAGTCGGCCAGATACAAGTGTGCTGCAGCCAAAAGGCAGGCACAGGTCGGGCCCCGGCGGGCCTGCAGTGCCCCGGTGGGCCTCGGCTGGGCCCGCGCCCCTGCTGCCGGCCTGGGAGCTGCCTCCTGTGCAGGCCCGTCCTGCTCGGCCGGGTGCTGGGGGTCCGTGGCCTTGCTGCTGAGCCTGCTGTGGTCACCCTCACCTGCTGGCTCGTCTCCGGGTGGAGCGTCCTGCATGTGCTGCTCCCTGGCACCGCAGTGGAGCGGGCTGACCAGCATGTGATGGTTGCGATGCGGTTTCTGGTTTGAAGGGGACTGGGACTAATGGAGCTGGTGCCTGGCGGGCTGCATCTGTAGATACGTAAGCATGCCGTTACTCTGCAGATTTTTTCCTGGATCTGAGTATATGCAGAGATTTGCGAATTTTAAATGCTTTTATGATGGAAACTGTGAGAAGAGCAGATATTAAGTAGCTGGTTAGTAATGCTTTTAGAGCTCATAACAGGTCTGTATAAAGTAAAAAAGTCCTGGATACCAGTATAGGAATGGGTTTACCTGGTCGATGCTAGAAAAATCTGTCATGTTATCCAACCTGACTTGAATAGCTTCTGTAATCAGGTACTGTGTGTGGACCTGCATGTCAGCATCTGCATGTCAGCATCTGCCTGTCGCTGGCAACCTTTCTTTTCTTGATTACTCCAGCTATATACCACTTTTTCTTCACCCCTAGTCCACTGGAGTAAATGAGCTTAAAAAAAACCCAAACCTACCCCTAAGAAGGTAATAGAAATGGCAAAAGGCAAGAGTGAGCTGAAAGGAGGATGACACACCACGTAGGAGATGGAATAGGAGCTGGAGAACAAGCCAGTTTGCAGCATCCAGTGATAATGAAATGGATGAACAGGAATGTGCTTTCCAAAATATAGTATTTATGTGAAGAAGAAGGCAATGAACTCATTCCGTGTCCTCTGGGAATAGGACTAGAAGTCTGTCAGGAAGTGTTTAGGTAGTTTTATCTGTTAGGTGTGGCTGGTGCCACACAGGACTGGATGACAGACTCCTTGTGGTGGTACAGTTAAAGAGGAAAGAACAATATATAAACATCAAATCCAAGCACTTATGGAATAAGTAGAAATGAAGTAGAATAATAATAATATGAATCTTCATGTCTTTATTACATGAAAGAATTTTCTTGTTATTAGCGCTGTATATGTTTTTTCTTACCCTTTTTCTGAAATGAGTACGATGAGTGTATGTGGACAGATTGTTTCAGAGACTGAGTGGCTCATGTGCATGAAGGAAGCACGAGTGTCTAGTGTCTATAATAATAGTAAAAAAACAAAGAAACTATTTAAAGACTGGTTAAAAAGGAGGTGCTTTTGCAGCTGAATGCATTTTCTTATGTCTTCAACTGTTGTAAGGAGGAAGGTGCCATCCATATTTATGCTTCATTAAATAAGCATAAGGAGACCTGAAAAGTAAAAAGGAAAACTGCGACTTTCTTCCCTGTCAGCGTGAAGGAACTCGTCAGTGAGAGATGCACTATTTAAACTTTGCCAGCCAAAAATGCGGAACAGAATCAAAACATAAAAGCATTTATAGAGCATATAAAAATAAAGTATTTCCCAGATTCCAGAAGAAAGAAATCTCAATTATTCAAAGTCAACAAACACCAAAAGCTTTTCTATGTGGTTGTGAATTTTGACGTGAAGAATAAAATCAACAGCTAGTAGACTGGTTTGATATCTTCAGTATTTCAGAAAATGGAGTAATTAACTGTTTCTTCTTTTCTGAAAGCGGGAAGCTTTTGTTATTATTATTTTTAATAATGATGGCTCTAGAAGTTCTGCTTTTGTCTACTTTACAAATATTGTTGCTAAAGATGTTTGCAGCTACCCCTGAGCATCATTACATCATAAATAATTTTTTTTTTTTTCTGATTCCATCATGCATATTTTGCTGTGACTTTATCATCAACTCTTTAACCGTGATGAAACTTCGTAAAGGAGATCCTTGAGCTCGTAAGGTTTTATATGACAGAGACATTATATATTTGTGTTTAAAAATACCATTGTCTTGGTAGGCATAGACAAACTTCAATGATGGTCAATATTAATGTTCTTACATGGTAAGAAAGTGGTAGGGAGAAAATATCACAGAAGAGGTTTAGCTTTAGCATTCATGAATGTCTCTGTTTTTTTTCTAACTTCTGCATTATTATACCTTTCTCTTACAGTGTTGGAGTCCTGCTGCATGTTAACACAGTTTGACCCGAGTTTTATAAAACAATTCTTCTGCAGTGGCAATGGTATGTGTGCTTAGTGAATATCAATAGATTTGAAATATGTAGATCACAAAAAAGAATAACAATCTGACTCTTTTGGTTATTTGTGTGTTTTAATTATTGATGTTAAGACATAGCTTCAGACGTCAAAGAATAATTTGGAAACCACTTTAAGCAGCAACTGATGATGCAACCCCCTAGCTCATTCAGCACAGGCTTTGTATTTTGTTCCTTCTGTCATTATTCTAGGTCTCCTAAATTTACTTTAGTTTTCTTTTCCTTCAAAAGTTCTATTGGCAGAGTTAATCTCTTATTTTTTGGTTGAATGAATGTCAACCTATCTTCTTTCATATCCATGTGCCCTTTGGTTTTGAAAGGCCATCTATCAAGTACCTTGATTGGTTATGGGTTCTTTGTTAACAGAAGTGCATAATTAGTTGTTTCTAAACTTACCCTTTCCTTCCTATGATTTCTAAATCAATTTCTAACTTTTCACTCAGGTCTCTGCAGATTAACAAAATGGAAACTCATGAAAGAGGCAAACTAAATACAGGATTTTCAAGCCTTGTGTGTTAGAATACCTTTTTGTATTGTGATGTGGTAGATGCTTTAAAATATCTAATGCTCAGAACAAAAGAAAGAATTGGTTCAAGAACTGAAATATATATCAATGTGTTTGATCTTTGGGATTAACTGTAGTGTGGTTTGGTCTGGAAATTCTTTTTGTCTTCAGTATTCTGGTAACATTAATTTGTAGATTATTTGGAAATTCATAAAATGCTTATAGTTGTCACAGGTTTTAAAATAAAATCTTAGGTTACTGCAACATGCTCATGTTGTTTGGTATATTAAATAAGAGGGAAGACAGGACAATATATCAGGAAGGAGTCTCCTCTGTGATTTAATCAAATAAGCAATTGTCATGTAGTCTATTTTTGATCATTGCAGTTTAGGTACCACTTCCTGTTGTCTTAGACTGAAACTTTATTGAATGAAACTGCTACTAAACATTCCTGAACTCCGTTTATGTAAAATGGTTCCAATCATTCTTTCTCATCTGTGTTGCTGTATTAAGTGTCTCGAAGTTACTTACCTATGGAGTTGCATTAACTATTTAGGGAAAATTAACATAGGTACATGCAGAAGATTGCTCTCTAACTAAATGATAGAAAGCATTCTTTAAAAATCATGGTATAGAGATTTTCTTTTTTCTTCTCTCTTTTTTTTTTGTCTGTTTGGGCATATTCTTTCTGTTGCGCTTTCTAGAAGACCCTCTTGTAGACTGTCACCACCATCGTGTTATCGTTCTGTTGGCAAAAACTAAAACAAGATTTAACATCACCTGTTGTTTTCTTTGCTGGTTGTGTTTATTTTTAGTTGATATAGTCTAAGATGTGCATGTGTGTGCTTATATATCAGTTACTCCACTTTTTACGTAATTCACCTATGACGTTTAACTCATTGCAAAGTAATCCATTATTCCAGTGGTTTATAGCATCTTCTGGAATCTACGTTCTGTATGTATACTTGACAGCTGATTTTAGGACAAGCTAAGTTTTTTTTGTAACCTGCCTATTAATTAGCTTTTTTTAAGAACAGTATGAATGCATTTTGAACATCAGAATGGAGATACATTAATAGCTTCAGTGCTATGACATACATAAAGGAAGAGAAGCTTTAAAATAATGCATCTATTAACAGCTGTTGGAAATATAGCTCTTATCCAGCGCAGTCTGATCAGTGTCCACCTGATTTTTTCAGTGTGGCTGGTCTGCAGATAGTTAAACAGCACTTCTCTGATTTTCTTTCCTTCCTTCTGTTAAGCCTCTCCTTTGTCAGTTTTGCTCCTTTGTCCTATTTAGTGACTGTGCTCTGCTTCTCCCTCTGCAGAGAAGTTGGAGGAACTTGAAATTCTTTCAGTTTTAGCCAACTAATTGTCCCAATGAGTTCGTGATTAAATCAATCTGAGCTAGATAACAAACACCTGCTTCATTTGGTGTCTGGTTCTAACTCCTTATATGAGCGTGTATCCACACAAGCACTTTGCTTATACAAGCAAATATCCACACAACTTAAATCAGTCCTAACCTAGTGGCTTAGGCAGCCATTGTCAGTTTTACTGTTTTGCAACAGATTTGCTACATACTGGGATCCTTCAGCACATCCAAAACTTTAACCAGAAGTTATAAAATACATATAATAAGAATATAGGCTTGAAATAGAAAATAGTCTTGAGATGAATTTGATTGGCGTTTTACACTAATTGAACCTCCTCGATGAGTTATGCACAGTGGATAAGACCTCACTTTCCTAGACATTCATGTCAACTTAATTTCAAAATTTCTTTCAAAAAAACTTTGTGTTGTTCTTATTATCCTCAAACACAGATATTAGTTTTTTGTAATAAAAAAAAAAAAAAAAAAGGAAATCCTCCAGGGAATCACCTTCTCTCTCTGCAGTTTCACTTGCAGAAATCATGACGATCTGAAAGACAGTTTGAGCTGGTACAATACCTGAGTTGTAAATAGCCGTGTGTATTAAGTACGTATATATTTAGCTCTAAATTGCTCGGATGTCATTATTTTTTCAGTCATAATAATGCCTCTTTATTCTCTTTAAAAAAAAAAAAACCAACACATTTTCATAAAATAAAAAAAAGGAAAGGAAATAGGTAGTTATTGCAAATATGTATTACTAATGTCATGTGTGATTAAGTGTTTTACAATAACTTAACAGCATATATTGGGAAATTAGGATTCAGCAGTAAACTGGCTAAGCAATGGGGAAACCTTACATCAGGAGCCTAGATCAACTCCTTTGTTTCCCTGCTAATATTGTTTGAAAGGATGAAATTGTTATGCTGTCTGCTGTACAAAGGAGAGTACTTTATGCCATGGTAAAGAAGGTTATTTTTTTGAGAAATAAGAAATGGGTTGTATGCTACGTTTTTTATTCTCTCATTAGCAGGACCAGCTCCAGGAATCTAAACTGACAGTATTTTTAACAGAATTTAAGATGCTTTGGAATTCCTCTGAATGTGATGTCTACCCTCTCTTCCTTTGCCAATGCCCCATATCTTACTGTATATTGAGCTACTCCAGGAAGCCACAGCAGTGAAAAACATGCATGTGGTACACCATACTGGGAGAAAAGTTCACTTGCCATCTTGTAGTAGGAGGGATGCATATTCAAAAAGGCAGGCTGTAGCTAGCTACTGCTCTTTATAGCTTTCTTTAACTTTGCCTCTTATTGTAGTATGCTTTCCTGAATATAATTTCACAGAAAACTCAGTTCTGTCATCTGGTATGATCTATCGACATTTTTACCTTTCTACTAATGTACAACTGGTGTTAGATACACCAGTGGTATCCAACTCTTACCCTGGGTTGTTATGGCCACTTAAAGTCTGTTCCCTGTTACCATGTAAGTTTATATGCTTATCTCACAGAACCAGTGTGCTCACTTTCCCTCAGGTGATGCAAAATATGTGTGTACTTGCTAAGTAACCCAATAGCTACTCAAGAAGACACTCCATGATGTGGCACAGTGGGGACATTTAAGCACCTAGGTGGAAAACAAGTACTTGGGACAGAGGTACCCCAGAAAAGTGGGTGGCAAGCACCAAAAGCTCATGAAAGGCTGTATGAATTGTTCTGACTAGTTCTTCCTGGGCAGGAGAGTGGCAAATCTTACATGTATTAGAGAAAAAACCTTGTCATATCTACTAGCATACTGCATGCTACTATCTATATCATTGTTCAAAGAGTTTTTTTTTCTTAAATTAAAAAGCATGTATTTATTTATTTATTCTCCCCTTCCCCTTCTCCTTCCCCTTCCCTTCTCAACAAAGATCGCTATCCCTTTTATGTGATGATTTTACATTTACGTCCCACAATACTTATTTTACTGCTACAGTTAATATTGAACTGAAAAATAATGACTCTAACCAGTTTGGAAGGTCCATTGTCATTATGGAAATGTGTACAATTTTGGTAGACAAAACAGATTGTGAAAGGAAATAGAGTAATGACTTATCTGAGGTCTCACCATATTTCAGTGGAATCCAGGCATTCTGATTCCCGGTGTAGTGGTTTTTTTTGATGGACTGTTGAATGACCTCAAAATTATGTTCAAATGGTCTGCTGAAAAATTGTGCAATTTAAGGATTCTGTGAAAAACCTCTGCAGAAGTTTCTGGTGTTTTTAAAATCAGGCCAAACTTTTCATTAAATTTGAAGAACCTGAATGTTTGTATCTGGGAAATTTTTACATTTTTGAATATTGTTCTGCTTGGCTAAGAAATGCTGAGTTACATTATCAATTGTACTCTAGGCAATCTTTTTTTTTTAATATAAATCTAATTATCCTAAAACTATGCCTCTCCCGTGCACAAATGTGTGTATGAAATGCTGTATTTGAGAATCTTCGTATCATGTTTGCTCAGTTACAAATTTTGCAACACAATTTTATCTACTGTCCAGAACATTTAATCTCCATAACTCTAGGCTAAAATTAGCAGGAGTTACAGGTAGGCAGTGCCTCGAAAGAACACATTTTTGTTTTGATAGATGTATGACAGTAAGACCAGGAAAATAAGCAGATGATCAGACAAATCAAGAAGGTTGTGACTGACAGTAACATGGGACTTTTTTAGGCCTTATTATTAAATTCCTAGGCCTTATTATTAAAAGATTTAGTATCATTTTGAACCCTTGCCCAAAAACCTAGGGGATTTTCCATTTTCTTGTAGCTCAGAAATAAGCATTTTATCTAAGCTTGCAGCAGTAAGGCAAGGATTTGAAATAACAGAAATAGAAGCCATAACAAGCAAGAGAAAGGAACCACAATAAAATACCAATTCAGAAATATAGAAAAGGCAAAAAAAGCCAGGTTTCCTGTTAAATGTCCTTGCAAGCCATGCTCCCTGCTAGTTATTCTCACTTGATTTTACTGGATTCCTCTAGTGTGGTTAATCGCTCCATCTGTTAAGACGGCTAGCAGTTTTTCCTTTGCTCTTTTCTGACTGTGATCTGGTTGGCTGTAGTTCACAGCAGCATCTACAGTTCTGCACTTAGTTTGGGATCAGATAAACGACAAATGAAGTCCTGGATCGGAGCCTTTCCTTTAGCTTTCTTTAAAAAAAAATATTGTGCTTGTTTTACTTATAACTTCTCTGTTAACTTTGCAGGATCTACATTTAGTCAGAAGAACATCTTCCTGGTGACATTTATTACTGGAAGAATGGGTGCAGTTTGGTTCCCCTTGCTAGAATGATTCTGTGCTGTATTTCCCTCCACTTTGCAATCTAGCTGCTATTTAAAGAGAGGTTCTGAAATACAGTGAATATCAATTAGGCCTGCTCTGACCTGATCCTTTGTCCTACTCTAGTCAATGCTGAGTGCTTTCATGGCTTTTCAGGCCTGCATGGAGTGCTCCTACACTTTGGAGCTCCTCCCTGGTTTTCAGCAGTGCTTACGATTAACTGAAAGATGTGCAGTAGGCAGTGGTGTCATGTGGAGAACACTTCAGAGCTCACTGTCTGGAAAAAATTACTTTCTGTTCTGCTGTAGGCAATTCACAGCACCTTAATACGGGTAACTCTGCTTCTTATCTGTGATACGCATTTTGATGAGTTGGCCTTTTATGTTGTTTCCCAAATTATATACTCCAAAGGGAATCAGTAAGTATCTGCATAATGTGAGAAGATGGTATAGTAAATAGTGATCATTAGACCATGTAGATTTTTAAAAAATGTTTGAAACATTTAAATATTTTTCTTTAATGTTGATTTTTTACATTTTCTTCATTTTCTTTGGAATGATTCAACATTCCAAACCTTTACAGAAAGAAATTAAACCACTGAGGTTCTGGATTTTAGTTTGGATCCTTATCATAGTTTTTGTTTTTAAATTGTGATGGTAAAAGCCCTTCTTCCCCAACAAAAACATTCTCTCAAGCCTGTGGCTGTTAGAGGTTTGCCATATTAAAATTTATCTAACTACCATGCTCTAGTAGAGGAGAATTTATTTGCCTTAATTTATGTAGCTGGTTATCTCTTGGAGTATGCAGAGGGCCCATTGAAGTTGGTGAGCAGCTGTGAGAGGAGCAGGTAGGATGGTCGGGCTGGACTGGAGCATGCTGTTAAGGGTAAGGGAGAAGAGGCAGAGTGCCAGCACTGACAGCTAGATGGGAGCGTAATTGGAGAGCGGCTTGAAACAGTAGTGCTTCACAACTTGTGGTGGAGTGCGGTGAGTGGGCACGCGGGCCAGGGCTGAGCAAGTAGAATTTCCTATGCTTGTTACAGGGCAGCGCTTCTCTCCTCATTTCCTTGAGCCTGAGGGATTTTCGTTACCAAATTTGAATCAAACTTCTTTATCTGTTGGCCTCATGCTTAAGTCCTTTTCCCTAATCATATTCAAACAAATTCTCCTTCGATTCATGTCTTTATGTGCATTTGAAATGATGCTGTCAGGAGGAAAAAAATAATCTTATATGAAAAATCTTTCCAGGTATATTTCATGTGTATTCCCTTCTGACTCTGAAGAACACAGGTAAGTTGGAGTCAGCTTCTTTTTCTTTGTAGCCTATTCTGAAACTGCTCTTATTCCAAACTGCTCTTATTCCTTTCAATCAGTAGAAGCTGTATTTCTACCTCTTTCCTCAGTAATGTTTTTGGTAGACTTCAAATTCTCATCCTTGAATTCTGGCACAACTCACAAGGAGTAGGTTTTGCAGTTCAGACGGGAGGACCATCTGAGATATTATTTTCCCTGTGGCAACTGGGAGGGTTTTTGCAGCTGGCATAGAAAGAATACCTTCAGCCAGTCAACATTATGTGGCACCTCCATCGACAGCACACAGCAGCTCTTGCTTATAGGCTCATAATGGGACCAGCAGTAAAAGAGAAGCGTCCTGACAATAAGTAGTGGATTTTTGACATATGGAAAATAATGAAGTTGCCAACCACAGTTAGGAAATGGAGCAATTCTGGTGGTCCTAACTGTGTGAGGACAGGCTCATAACAGAAGTAGTTGGCAATCTGGTACAGTTGGATACACAATATAGGAAGGATAGTTTTTATTTGAAAAGAATTGTTCATAATTTACAGGTTAAAAATGTAGTGGAACAGCCCAAAGGATAGTATGGAAAGCTGCTTTGAGACTGAAAGCAAAAACAAAAATAATCTGTTTTTTTTTTTTTTGTTGTTGACTATAATTTTTAAGGGTCCAGAATTCAAAACAATAACCCCAAATTCAACATGCACAGAGAAGTGAAATAAAGAGGTGGGTGGTGGCAGGCTGGGGAAGGTCTCATTTACATTTACGCTTGAGCAGGGAAATGCTGATGCTCTCTACTTGTACATGCATTGCAGGCACTTGAATAACTGCGTTGTAACCACCTTATGGAGAGCACTGTAGATTTTATTTATTGCTCAGTAACAAAAACAACAAAAACACAAACCATTAAACACTTGATGTCTCATCTCATTGTTTCATTGGGAGCTTTTATGTATCACTGAGCAGCAAGAATATACGGTGGTTGCTTACATTAGATGGTTATTGTCAAACTTATGAGTGTCACCAGCCAAAATCAGTTATTTTGATTCTACATATTTCCAGCTATTATGTTTTTTAATCAAGAGGGGCAAAAATAGAAAACTGAGTTTTTATAATGAGTTGCATCTAAACCTGCATTAAACTTCCAATTACATGTACATAAAAAAAGGCATAACAGAAAATTCGATTTTTCAAATAACATAATCTTGTATTTTTTCCTCACTTCCTCGTCTCCCCCCAAGTCTGGCAGAAGAGGCTATGTTTTTCTATTGGTTTCTTCTGCTTATGCACAGTTTTGTCTTTTTACCCATGACGTAGTTTTCAGAATTGATACCACCTCTCTTTTCTGCTGCACATCTGGTGGCTGCAGGCCTTAATTATAATATTTCTGATGATCAGCTCTTTCGTTTCTTCTTAGAATATACAAAAACCAGGACATGGATGCCAAAGAGTCCTTTTGTTATTGCCTGCTTGATCATTCAATAGCACTGAAGCAGAACATTGCAGAAGTGAAATATTAAATCAGAGAGCATCATAAGAAACTACAGTTTTTCTTTGGTTTGAGATCACTGCTGAAGTCTTCTGCTCATTCCAGATTGACTTTTTAATCTTCTGCTACTTGGTCTCAGGAGTTTTTTTGCTGTGGATGTTCAAAAATGAAAACAATTCACATTCCATGCCCTGCAATGTGAGATTGCAAGGATAAGATTCCTTTTAGTTTTCTTTCTTTCGCTACTGTTTATATATTTCCTTTTGTGAAATGGATTTCTGACATATTGATTATCTGAAGATTTTTTAAGTGTTGTATGAGTTTTTTCTGTAATGTGCTGGAAGGTTCTGTCTGCTCTCAAGCCATGTAGAAATACTCCACTATCTGTTGTCTATACAACCACAGATGAAACAGTATATGAAATGCAATAAACATAGGCAGTTATAACATAGACGACGGGGCTTTGTAGTTATGTGGCCACTCTTTTGTGGCAATGCTATATCCACAGTGTCAATTGAGAAGTGGTAGGGTAACATCTTAGACTCCGCCATGATGAGTTAACCCCTGGTTATGTGCGTACCTGGGAGGAATGAAACTTTAGAGTGCCTGAATATTGACAAAATATAAAAGCTAGGTGTTTACTTAGGGTACAGAAGACTGTATGAACATCAGAGTCCTATTTCTAGGAGGTCACCGAGAAGCACTGATCATTTCTGGACAGCTTACTAGGAGTATCTAATTGATGTCTTGTTGGAGTTTTCATTTCTCAAAACAATAAAAGAACCTAGTCTCAGAGAAAGCATCATGAAAATGATGTCTTCCTTATGCTGCTTTCCTGTCCTGCTTCTTTCAACTTCTTTCAGTGCTCTTGTTTCCAAATTGAGTTCTACTGTCATCTGGAGAGTCTGTTTCTTGTTCTAGCAATATTGGTATCCAGCTGAGTCTATGGCAACTTGAGTAACTTTGTCTTTGAAATTTCTTTTCCATGCCCCCCCCCCCTTTTTTTTTTTTAATTTAGTTCTAGTCATTCTACTTCATCTATCTCAGTTGAAGTTAACTGGAGGAAAAAACCTTTCATCTTTACCATTTGGTGAGATGAAATTTCTTTGTCAGTTTGTTTAAGGTTGATCTTTCCCAGTTTCACTGTTTGCCTGACAATTTTGTGGCTATTGATGGCATTTGCTGCTGCTTCCATTTCTGTACTGGTGACCTGAATTGATATAACTTAATCTTTCTTTGGTCTTGTGTCCTTTAAGTGTTGTCACTTGTTCTGTTTTGTTCCTGTATGTATGATGCCTCCACATCAAAATGGGCTACAAAGTTACTGGACACACAAGCACAGAAGTACAGTTTGAAGTGTATTTTAGCTTTTGGAGCAGTGTTTCTCCATTGCTGCTTTTGTTCCTTGACTGTTTTAATCTCTTTGCAGTTGATTATGAAGAGTGCTGCTGAGTGTTCATTGTCACTGCAGCCTGAGTAGCAGTTAAAAATGCTCCTGTTTGTGCAAGCAGTCTGAGCTTGCACCAGGACTGAAGTCTACAGTTTTGTAGGTGTGTTTTTGTTTGTGGCTTTCAACAGAAATACAGGGGTGCTGGTATTCTTTCTGCAGCACTTATGTTTTTTTTTTAAGTTACATGTTTTATATCTATTTATTGTTCTCATACTTTATCTTGGCTTTGGACTGGTAACTGCACAAAGGTGCTGCGGATGACTTTATTAAAAACATTTTTCTTTTATCTGATAGCGTCATCTTTTGAATGCTGAAACAATGTTCTTTCCTCTCATGAGGACAATGTTCAATAAACTGGTGAGCCCTCAATAAATGCTTAAATGTGAGCAGGCTTAATTGCTGCACAGCAATTTACTAGGGAATGTATTCATCACCTTCCTTCTCCATCATTCATGAGAGCTTATCCATCATCCTAAAGTATTTAATAGAACATTCATTTGCTGAAAAATACAATACTTTGTATATACTTTAGGTAGCTGAATGCACCCAAGTCGCTGAAATAGTATTTTCTGATGTATCTGAAATAATATTTCAATAACTGAAGATAACTTATCTCTGGGTAATTAATGTCAGTGTAAGTAGGTGAGTCTTTTGTAGTATATTTTTCCATTTTTTAAACATTTTTTACAACAAAATTCTATCAAAACCAATTAGCCACCGGATATGTATTAAATTCATGTGTATAGACATGTAAACAAAATCATAAATGTTCATTATCTACTGGGAAAAATTCCAAAGAAATATCTGCTTTCTGACCTCAGTATGTAATACTGGATATAAAGAGGCTAAGAAAGACAGTGCAGCTTTGAAAAGTAATATATAAGAGCCTCCTTTCAACTACTGCTACCATATAGCTTGCTTGCACAACCCAAATTCAGAGGTCTTGTTAGCTTGAATCTTTTTAAAATGAAAAGTATCAATTCTGAAGCTAGTGCTGCTGGCACTTTTTGATTCTGACACCTGTGGTGTAGGTGCAGAATAGAAATATTTATTAAGATTTCAGTAGTCACTGATTTTGATCTTCTTTGTGCTAGGAGATACCTGAAAAATTTAACGAAATAATTTGGCATATTCTAATTACACTCAGAAAAATAAAATAATGTGAGGCTTTCTTTTCTGTTTCTCTCAAAAACATTACATTGCAAGTGCATTAAAAATGAGACACTTAAAACAGTTTCTCGGTAACTTTAAAACATTTCTTTAAAGCAGGGCATTATTTCTGTTAATTTGCCTTAAATGTTTTGGATCTTTTTTTTTTATTATTATTAAGTCATTGTGAATGGATGATATAATTCCTTGTTGTTGTTGTTGGTTTTTTTTTTTTTTTGAGATAAAATTTTTTAATCATAGAGTTCTCTTCTTGACATCATCCTTGGAAGTTTCAGTCCCAAACGCTAACAGATTCTCTTTGAGAACTATAATGTTTCAATCCTTCTCTGACCTTGTTCACCATGTGTAATTGGATAAAATATTTTTTCCTCTCATTATTCACCCTGTCACCTTATGCGTGTGGTGTGCTTTACAGCAGATATGGGTCTTACTATCTGCTTGTGTTTAAGTCCCGGTTTTAGCTGGAGTTGTTTTGTGCTACTGTAATGCAAAAATCAGATCAGTTTTTTGCAATTTGTAGTGTGATAGTTGAGGTATGTGCTGTTATCATTGCTTCTTGAGTGAATGAAAGCTAACTAACAGCATGAAAGCCAGTAGAATCTGCAATTTCAGATTCACCTTCCTCATTCAGACTTAAATTTAAGTGGATAGTCACAGTACATTTTAGAACACTCATAGAAACAGAACATTAATCTGCCAGAAGTATGGTCAAATTGAAATTAGCTTTCATATTGCAACGATTTATAGCAGCGTATTTTCCACTAATGATTCAGCTATTGCATAATTTTTATGCTATGTTTATTCCTGTTAGTTTTGCCAAAAACAGAAGCATATAAGGAAGGGATTCTGTTTTGGCTTTCATGATAGCAATATAGCTCTTCCCTAGGAGTTAAGCTTAGTCCTGTTCTGAGAGCCAACGTGAACCTTGTACACAGTGAAGGCTTATTTTAGAACTTGAGTGAAATTTAAGAAGAGACTATATGGAGGCTATTTGGAGAATTTCCTGACATGAAATCTTTACATGGAGTTATGAATGAATTCACAATGTGTCTAATTTTAAGGAGATGCGTATTGGGGTTAACCAAGCCAGAAAGAGGAGAGATTGACTTTCAGTTATTGAAAACGGTACTTTGATTAAGCATACCCATTAGGCACTGATGGAGAGGTGGTTTTGTAGATGTTGTTATCCCTAGCATAATCCTAAGAATTACATGCTGGTTTGTGAAATAAAACCAACATTTAAAGGCACTGGTAGGCTTTGGGAAGAGCCGCATGTAAGCCTCCCAGTGAGGCAGAATGCTTCCGACCTGCTATCCGGTCCTATCTTACTACTCTTTGGTATAAGGCAGGTGCAGATGACTCTTGATGTGTATACATCTGATGTTAGAGCTAAGCTGATGTAATGCGTGTTGCCCCCACTATGTGCTCCTGCGCTTTTCCTTGGATTGCTCTGATGCTCCTCTGACCTCACGGTGTGCCTAGGCACAGAACTACATGGACAGACGGACAGAAACCTAACCCTGCTGGGAAGAAGAGTGACTGGTATGCTGCTGGTTTAGTTCTTTGAACTAGCTCACTGTTGGGTCACAGGAATGGCAAAGCTGGCACATAAAGAACTACATTTTATGTCTGTTACAGGAGAAATAGGTAAGACCTTTCTTCTTAATAACAATTAGTCAGTAATCTATATTAGCTAATACATACTGATTTAGCCTTTCATATCTGCTGTGAATTGCTGGCACTTTTTCTTTGCTATTGTATTTGGCTTGCTGTTAAGCTTAGAAAACAATCTGGATATGTATTATGGTTGATTTCTTCTGCTTGTTGCAGCTCTTCTGTAGCTTCTCTTAACTTACTTTGGGTGATTGCCATGAGCTTGGAGGTGAATGCGTAATAATGCTTGACTGTACTTACAAAACAGGGTAGGTAATAGCAACAGTTGTTTGTGATTTCAGTTAAGGGTTCAGGCTAGGCTAGAAGGTGCGGGTTTTTAAGGACTTTCTGAAGATGATGGTGCAGTTTGCACGGAGTCACTGCATCAGCCCTGCCAGGTACAGCTTTCCTGTACTTGCAGCCACTTTCATGGCTCTGCACAGTGCACATTTCTCAGAGTAAATGAATGAATGCTTTGCATGGATGCAAGTAGCAACCTAGGCTGACTTTGTGAGTTTGTGCAGTGCTGCTAGTAAGAGCTAATATTCATCCTAAAACACTCTAATGGCCTCATCAGAGACCATTTCTATCTCAATTTCATCAATGGTTAGAGGTTGGGCATTGCTTAAGTAGTGAGCAGTTATTCAGTGTCTGGCTTTGTTGTTATCATTTGTTATGTGACCTCATGGTCTTGTGGAAAAAATTCTAGAGCTTGTGCCTTGGACTATTTTATGATGCATGAGACTACCTGATCTGACCTGCAGCTGTACAGATGTATGGCTTTTCTAACTTACCAAACTTTAAGAAAATTTTTTGCTAATGTTTCTTTGCTTATACCATCCGATACTTAACAAAGGAATTCCCAAGCACTCAAATTCTGTTAAGCAGATATTTTCACTTACCCCACCTGTGAGGACAGAACCATTGCAAAAGCGCTCTGCTTCTGGAGCTGCCGAAGCAGTGGTAAGTGGTGGTTTCCTTTGCAACTAGAATGAGATGAGACTTGCATTTTGTTGCTGGTTTCATTTGCTACCGATGATAGCAAAAGGATGTTAACAGGGGGACTCTGTACTTTACTAAAGGCTCCTAGCATGTACCCACAATGAGACTTTTATGGCATGCTTTATAAGTGTGTCTCTCCTTTACATTTCCCTTTGGTCCTCATGCCAGTTTTTCCCCACTTTCTATGATTCTGGAGGTGTCCTCCCTTTTGCTGAACCCTCAAAGCTATTTGCAAGACCATAAGCAACACTGGCATGAGGGAGAACAAAGTAATTAAACTCATTGCAACAGTAAACATTGGTAGGGTGCCCTATGAAGTTGTGCTGTCTGCAACTCTCATCAACTTCTGGCACTTTCCAAATGGCATTACAATTAGATGGAGTTTCTGCAGGCCCTGAAGGTCAACTCATACTGGCTGTTTTGGACAAAGATTAGGTAATAAAAAATTGACCTTTCTTCTTTGTCAGATTAGGTGTTTTTTCTTCCTTTTCTTTTTCTTTTTGGTTAATATATTTCTTATCTCAGGTGCGGAACATTGCATTTCTTCTCCAGTGACTCATTGTTCAGTGAATACAATATGGGACTACAAAATAACCAAAACAAAAAAACATTTAAACGATGCACTTGATGTGTATACTTGATGACTCTTTCAGTGTTATTTACTAAAAACCAGACCAACAATTTATATTATGACTTCTCAGTCTGTCTATTTCAGCAAAATATCGAATGGCAGGAGAACAGCAGATACATTTTTTTGTGGAGTAAGTAGTGTTAATTCGTATTGTCCTGGAGCTCTTTACAGCACTGGTAACTAGTGTTTCTCCTATATGTTTCAGTCATATTAAAAAATAAACAACTTTTCCTATTAGATGCAGTATTTAACATCAAAATCACATTTCACACAAATGTGGTCTTTTTTTGAGAAGTCCTGAGTTTTGTTGTTGAGGGAAATGGTATGTGCTCATCAGACTGCATTTGTTTCTCTCTGTGCTTGTAATCTTCAAAATCACTGTCGATTGTTATTACCCAGATATAGAATTAAAAGAAAATGAGAATAATTTTTCTCAGTTACTGAAAAATTCCTTAAGAACATGAAATAGAATATTTGGAGTTAAAAATTTATTGTATTACAAGTCATAAATCCGTCTTTATATTCCTGGGACTTGTTTTCCTGCAAGCAGTGGTGTTTCCAAGGTGATGAAAATCAAGAGAGCTACTGATACTGTATAACTTGTGGACTAATACAAGAAAATCTTTGAAGACTAAATATTACATATTAACTAAAGCATTATAATGGCACAAGTTTTGGGGATTTGGCGTATAGGTTGGGCTTCAGGTTCTGCTGTTAGTTTGTTGCGTTATAACGTGAAAGTAACTTAATATTTAAAAGCATTTGAAATGCGTTCAGAAAAAGTTTATAGTGGTAAGACTTGAGAAATATTTAAGACTGTTTCCCTAGGTGGAAAGACTTGTCTTTTGTTTAGACATGGAAATATGAGACATACTGCTAGCCAGCGTGATCTTGTACAATTAATCTTTCTGGCATCAGGAAGTTTAATCTATAATATTGGGCTCTTGCAGGGTGTCTTGTAGTCTATTTGTAGACTATACTGAAGTCTTTGTTTGGGAGATGCTGGGAAATATAAATCTGTATTATAATCAATTTGGAACAGCAGTTCTCTGCTGCTGCCTTCGCAAGGTACATTCTGACAATAATACAGATGCACTTCTAAAATAAAGTAGGTGGATGTTTACAAGTCTGCAAGCAACCTTCACTCCCTGCAACTGTTTTCAGGGAACAGAGTCAGTGACAGATGCCCTAGAAATAACTAAGCAGAGAGAGCGTGTGTTGCTATGGAAGCTATTTTACTGCTTGATGCACACTGTGTCATCCAATTTAGAAGAGCTTTGGAGCCAGTCAAATGGCTTATTTTTCTTTCTTTCTTTTCTTTTTTTTCTTTTCCTCTTTTATTTGGATAAAATTTGCCTTTGGGGGCACATCCTGCAAATGAGAGCATAGCCGAGTAAGCTATGTAAGTAAGTAAGTAAGCCGAGACCTCCAGGAGCAAAAAAGAAGTAATCTAAGCTTTGGTGTAGCTACTGAGCTCCTCTGCAGCCACTGCGCAACGTTCCAAGGCTGTGCTAGTGTTTGATGTGTGCATGCATCCTGAGCAGCAAATGGCAGTTTTGTGGCAGTGGAGTTTCTAGTTCTGGTACAGACTTCAAGCGAGGTCTTGCACTACCGATTGTAATTCTGCGTGTCGGCTTCCCGGGCTTCTTTCTCCCATTCTTTCTCTGTCTAATCTTTCTAGACTGTAAGTGCTGCTAAGCAAAACTTTTGAAAATGTCTTTGTATGACTAGCTTGATGGGACTCCATTCCCAAAGCTACTGGAATACAAACAGCACTGACTGAGCTGGAGCCATTGCTCCTCCTTAGCCTCCTCTCCCCTGCCCCAAGGCTAATGTGAGACAGAAAAGAAGAGTTCTTCCTTTTAGAAAAGATGTGGTTTTGTGTAGTTTACTCTTATTTTTGATGCAGTAAAACTGCTGGGTTCCAGTGTACTCAAGGGAGGAGAAAAGAAAGAATTGATTGCTGCATTGGAGCTACGAGAGAGAAAACAACATCACCGAGTTATTAAACATGTATGTGTTGGGTTTTTTTTTTTTAAAGAGTTCTGTAATCTTTACCATTCTGTTCCTTTCTCACCTTTTTTTTTTTTTTTTTTTTTTTTTTTTTTTGNNTTTTTTTTTTTTTTTTTTTTTTTTGTGCTGGTGCAGGAGTGAATGCAATAAATTTACATTACAGACTTTACATTTTCGTGGTACTGAGTACCTGCTGGTTTTCCTGAGCAGGGAATATTTGTAACTTCCCAGTGAGGCTAGCACCTGTTTCTACTGGAACTTTGAAATAGCTGAAGCAGTTCTGTTTTAAGTATTTGGAAGGATATTTACAGTATCTAAATAATTACTTGTGCCACATATGAGATCTTGTTGTGATGTATGTTGAGGAGACCTTATAATTAGTTCCCTAGGGAACTGAATGAAAATGTGACTCCATTCTGCCCTTTCAAATAAAATCTGGCCTTGCTAATTAATCAATTTTAAGAATAACAGGTACAGTCACAGAAAAGTCCCCATTAATGTTGACACAAAGGTTGACAACTTTTGCTAAGAACACAAATGAAGGGGAGAACAGCAATGATTAATCATTCCCCTACTTGAAAGTGATTTTTATTAAACCAATCCTCCTATTATATGTAACTGCAAGCTTGGTAATGGCTTAAAACTTCTTGCTGCATGCTGTTAAGTGGTTTGGGCAGATGACAAACGTTACTTCAAATGAGCACTTAATAACACTGAGTTGGTGACTTTTTAACGTAGCTAGCAAAGTACTAATTCTTCCAACATTAAGTAATGTTGTGCAGGACTGTGGCGTGTAAAAAATGAGATATATTTTCTTCAGAGCAGAAATCCAAAGAGTACATCACAGTGTTCCTTCTCTGCCATTACTCCAGATTCAGCTGCGAGGAGACAGCATCTGCATCTCACTTCTTGAAAATGCGTGAAATATCATTTCAACATCCTCTTGCTCACACTTAAACTACCTGGATGAATTGTTTGTTTTGCAGCGTAAGGAAAGGGAAGGGGAATAATTGTAACTGCAATTTCAGTTGCACTTTGCACACTGGATACTAAGGTTTTAACTTAGTAATAAACATCCACTATAATTCAGGAATGGTGTTTTAATGTCTTACTGAAGACTAGCGGCAGAATGAATGTGCTAGTCAGTGCTGCTTGTATTCCTCACACCTTTTCTGTGGCAGGCTAATGTTTAATATTCAAGATAGCAGAAAGGATACCTAATTGATGTCCTGTGTCAGCAAAATGTTTTGCTACATCCATAGCTGAATAATACAAACTACAAGGCAAAAATAATTTCAATGTTAAAAACTTAAAGCTAGAGCAGAAAGTGAAAAATATGTGCTATACAACCTATATATGTAGGGTGTGTATATGTGTGTGTATATATGTATAACTTTCTCCATTATGAACGTGTATCCTAGATGCACCATGTCAGACCAGAAGGAACATTCAGGAAATTCTGGATAACATCTTAAACTGTACAGCTGAAATCAGAGTTTCATGATCTCCAGAGCCTCAATGCATGTGGCTTCATGGCTCTCACTGCATCTTATCAGTCACTCTGATGTTCCGTGTGCTGTAAAGGCATTTCAAAATTTGTCCAGAAGCTCAAGATAATTAAGAATTAGTTATTGTTGTGGTTTAACCCAGCAGGCAGCTAAGCACCACACAACTGCTTGCTCACTCCCCTGCCCCCAGTGGGATCGGGGGGAGAATCTGGAAGGGGAAAAAAAAAAAAGCAACAAACAAACTCATGGATTGAGATAAAGACGGTTTAATAGGACAGAAAAGGGAGGGAAAATAGTAATAAAAGAATACACACAACAAGTGATGCACAATGAGATTGCTTGCCACCAGCTGACCAATGCCCAGCCTGTCCCCAAGCAGCGGCAGCCCCCCGCAGCCAACTCCCCCAGTTTTATTGTTCAGCGTGAGGCCATATGGCATGGGACACCCCTCTGGCCAGTCTGGGTCAGCTGTCCTGGTCCTGTCCCCTCCCAGCTTTGTGTGCACCCCCAGCCTCCTCGCTGGCAGGAGAAGCAGAAAAGTCCTTGATGTACTGTAAGCACCGCTCAGCAACAACTAAAACAGCGGCGTGTTGTCAGCATTATTCCCATCCTAAATCCAAAACGCAGCACCATACCAGCTACTAGGAAGAAAACTAGCTATCCCAGCCGAAGCCAGGACAGGTATGTAGATGTAATAGTCAACGCTTTGGTGGATATGACTTGGTGCTGCCAACTTCAGGTGGATTTCACAAAACATCTGCTTTCAATTAGTAGGTGTCAGGCCCTAAGTGCAGCCCCTTCCCCTATCCTGAGGGTTTGGCTACGTGTACTCAAAGCCAGCTTTGATATGTTGCAGCTGTGTAACATTGGATCAGACTGCTGTGAGAAGAGCAGTCTGAAGCCGTAGGGGACCTCCCCTTTTTCCTTGGGAGCTGCTTTTAAGCTCCATCCTGTTGTACTTGCTTGACTTTTGTTGCTTGTGCTGGACCATTTACCTTGCTGGTCCTCATCTTGACCCACTGACTCTATTTCCAGACTTGAACGCAGACCTGCTGCATCACTATGGAGTGTTCCTCACCCTGGCTGTTATTTCTGCCCAGCCCAGCTCTTCTTGCTCAGGTACCATGGGGTTGTGCCCTGTGCAAGTGAGGACACTGGCTGTGCCTGCCTTGTCACGCAGCTCTGGGCTGTCTGCCTGACCTGCTGCTCCCTGACACTGAGGCTTTCTTGGAACAGTTTGCCGTTGTGGCAACTCTCTGGGGAATTTTGCGGTGCAGACTAACAAATATTTATTTCATTTTTATTTGTGAAGTTAAAAATGATTTGGAGATGAACTGTTTTATGTTCCCTAGGAATGAGTTTTACAATATTTATTTCATATCCCTAAGCTTTTGGAATACATTAGTGCTTATTATCTTTCTTGGCAACCTCCAATAAGCCATGCAAGGGCCATTTTTTTCCCTCCTATCTTTGTTATACAAAAATGGTTTGCTTTTGAAGATAGTGAGGAACTCTCTCTTCTGGTAAGATTTTGAAAACAAAATGGCAGCTATTCAGAGAAGCTTGGAGAGGTAGATGACTTATTTTTTTTTTAAAAAAAAGGGGGGTGGGGGAAAAGGACTGTGTAATTAGTCATTGGGGAATGCTGTCCAGTGTGGCCTTGCATACACAAGCTATCCTTAGCTTGTGCGCATATGCATAGGTTATGCCAGTTTCTCACTACTTTGTTATATGTACAGCATATATTTCAAACGTCAGTTTTGAATTTAACTGTTTTTTCCTCCAGTTTGGAAAGGAGATCTCAGGGTACATAAATTCTTACTGTATTTCTAAATAGTACCAGTACAATGAGTTCTTAATGGTGGCTCTAAGTAGGACTTCTGTATGAGGACTAAGGACTGGGATTCCAGCATCCACCAGGAGTCTCTGGATGTTGGTGGCCCAGTGCTATGACAATTTCAAAATTCATCTGCATTTGTTATTAACAGCATCGTTCTGATTATAGGATTCCCTGTTGCAATGGAGTATGCTGCAGAAGAAATCCTTGATTAATATGGGATTGAATCACTATAGTTACCGAGGATTAAAAGAAAATCTCAAATTAGAATTGTTTGTCATTTTATTCTCTCCAGTAAAAAGTGTTTATTTGTCCTATGCAAATTTAATTTGGTAGTGCTTGTCAGTTAAATGGAGAAAAAATTTTCTGACAGGAAAGTGAGAATTGTATTGCATTCTAGCACTTGACTTGAATAGGTGATTTTTTTTTTTAATTTTAAGCTGTAAATAATTAAGAGTGTGTACATGCACCTTTTTAAATGCAGAAGACTACAATAAAACAAGCTGCTTCTGAGAAGCTGAGCCAAGCTTGACTGAGCAGACTCTTGCTGGACTAAACTTAACTCAGTGTAGGGAGCAGATGCTGTACAACAAAAGGATATGAAATGGGAAGGAGACCTACCAGGCAGGCAAACGAGGCTGAGGAGAGACAGTGTGAGACGTTTTGTTTGAACAAAGTCTTGTACACGTCCTAACTGTAAAGGTTGAATGCCTTTTGAGGTGGAAGGGGTTTACGGATTCTGACATGCCATCCTGAAGCAAAAATAATGTGTTTCTTTTGATAGCACTGTGTGTCTGCCTCATTTGAATCTTTTTCCACTTCATAAAGGACATTGATCTCCTATGTGGTGTGGCATGGCTCCAGTTGTTTGCTGAGGAGCACAGGCACTGTCTGCCTCTGTAAAATCATTTCCACATGAAGCATTACTCGAGTGGGGACTGCTCTTCAGTAGTCCTTCTAATATTTATTCTTATTTCTCAAATATGTTCTTACAGCAAGGAAATAAAGAAGGAGAGAAGAAGAAAGTTGAAAAGAAAAATGCTGGTGCTTTATCTAATTATACAAGAAAAAACCCGTCAGGGAGGAATTTAGGTCAAGGAGAAAGGGATGTGCAAAGCCTTTACTGGCACAGGTCTAAGGGTTGTAACCTACTTCCGTCTGTGTTCCAATAGAGATGGGTCATGAGACTGAAATTTGGGAGTGCCTGGATCTGCTGTAGCCCTGCTGATGATTTTCAAAAGAGCCTCCATGTGCCTTCTCCCTCTGTCTTGCATGTTTAAAAATTCTTGGTTTTCAGGGCCATGGACTCTTGACTTCTGAGTAGCATCAGCTTTTGGAAATTGTTATACTAGTTGGTCCTGAAGCAATGCTTAGTAGAGTCAATGGCTTTGGTGATCTAGACATGAAGTTGTTTAAAAATGGCTGTCTTCATTAAAATGGAACTCCTACATTTCAGATCTCTTGTTCTGTCATGTTGACTGACTTTACTGACTCATACGTTTTGTTTTGTTTTACTCCTCTTGGCACACACAAGGCATGCAGCTGCAGAAGAGCTAGCTAAAGGTGTTGGGTTGTTTGTTTGTTTGTTAACTACCTGTGCCAGAATCTTTCCTCCTGTGTTTCAGTGCAGAGTGATATACGAGCTTTCTACTGCACCTCTGAATTGCATGGAAACCACTTGAACTGCACAGTTGTTCATGAGGACCTTGTTGAACCTCAAACCTTTGTTGTTGGTGACAGCACCTGTGACAGAGAAGCCAACTTGGTTGTTAAATAAACTATGAGCTTGCAGGGTTGAAATACTAAAGGGGGGGGAAAAAAATACAGCCAAATCTGAGATCATTAGTATAGAGTGTTTGAATCTATGATATTTTGAATCCAATTTCAAGTAAAATGTTGATATGAGGCTTGTATGAAATCTGATTCAATGTTACTATTTGAGCATTGGTCAAATACCTGCAGATTTGCTGAGTTATTTAAAAAGGAGGCTGTTCTTCTGATCATCTCTTGAAGTTCAAAGTGCAGTATTTCCATGAAATACAAAGAAAACAAGCTTCAGATAACTTGGTGATATATTATAAGATGATTCCTTGTCTGGTCTTTGACAGAGGTTCTGCACCCTTATCTTAAATTTAGTGTGCTTTACCTGTTAGAGGAGGAGTTTGTGTGATGAAGTAGCAGTCTTATCCCAGAATAAATGTTTTAGTGCGTGCCCTATATTTGGAATTCTTGGCTTCTAGCCTTTTAGTTGTGTACTGAGTTTTGCCTGTGTGGTTGCAGTTGGGAGCTTGCCACCAGGAGCCAGCCCACTGCTTTAGGTCATACCAGATCCTCTGGAATGCTACAGTTAGTGTTAGTGCCTCACCATATTTTCTACTATAGTTTGGCAACTCTCGACTTTGTACTTGCTGCCTTATAACACTTTTTCAGGAGCTTCTAATTTGGGTAGATCTCTAAGTATAATTAAAACAATTGAGAAATAGATGCATACCACAAGAGATTTACTTTATTTTTTTTTTTTAAATAAACGTGCATTAGGTAATTCATAGGCAATTTGGTCTTTCACGTAACCATATGGTGTGATCAAGACCTGTTTACAACTCTAGATTTGGATATCCAGGAAAAAAAATCATTATGTAAGCTATATTAAAAATACTTCCATGCTCTGGAAAGGTGACTGGCATAGGATATATTTTTTTTCCCTCCTAAATTGAAATAAGGTTACATCAGCAAAGTGTGCTCCTCTACTCTTTTTTTAATTGAAGGTATACATGGCTCTGGTAAAAATCAGCAGTGGAAAGTTATGTATCCCAAACTAGCAATCTTTTTGTTGTTTCTCTTCCATTAAGCCAGGTTGAATTTCTTCTTCAAAGTCTCTAAAGATAAATGCAGTCTTTCATGCCAGGTTTCAGTCCTTGAAAAACTTTTTATTTAGTAATAAATCCACTGGAAGAGACTTTTACAAGAAAAGTACTGACACAACCTTAACCATCATAGCACAATTAGTTTAGCTGCAGGTTTGTTGTAATCCCAAAACAATAACAGAGAAAATTGTCATGTCAAACAAATTCCATCTGTCCTTTGTATCATGCAGTCCCTGGATTAGTACTCTTTACATATGATTATGTCCTCTTAAATCAAGCTTTCTAATATCAGAATTGCATCTAGCTTTTTAAGTATCTCAATAAAGAAATACTGAGTAGGGGAGGACTTAGCCAAAGACAAAGCACAGAATAAATGCATCTTAAAGGAGATATAAGCATTAATGTATGTACTACACTCAATGGTGCGTAGAATTTTTTTGTAACTTCTTTTCTGCTATGAGGAAACAGTTCTATGTTTAAGATAAACATGCTGACCAGCCTAAGTCCTTTTATGTCGCTGTTACAAAATGTGAAATGTTAAATGGCCAACAATAATTTCCTCATCTTCCTGACCGGTGCTAAGAACAGATAGAGAAATGCATGTAATTCTTGTATAATTCTTTAAGCTATTCATCACCACCGTAACTAAATGCCAAAAGGAAATACTAAAATCTTTGCTGGAAAAGTGGGAGGGAGAGACAACTGAAAATCCACTAAGTGCATGTATAATTCCTTCACTTCTTCCTTCTCAGATAGCACCATTTAATATATCTTGATACACTGAGAGCTGTATTTCTAAAAGGCTTGCAGAAGCAAAATTTTCTTTGCAGAGCAACGCACTAAGATTGAACTTAATTGAAAGTGATATTTCTTACACTGGCTTTGTAGTGGCAGCAGAAAAAATCTGTGACAAGGAGAAGGAAGGCAAATTATATTTTTGTGTATATATATATTGCTGTAGAAAATGGAATCCTGTTATGAAAAGAGAAGTGGAAACAGCATTTGTCTTCTTTCTCTGCAAAATTTCTTGGACAAAGCCTAAGATTAAAAATCTAGGAAATACTACTTCTCTTCCCAGGGGAGAAGAGGTAAAGAAACGAATAGGTGCTTTGCTCAGTTAAAGGTTTTTATAAAGAGATCAGGTGTTAGTCAAAAGCTACAAACTGGAAGTAAGCTAAATAACTAAATAACTTACTGAGGATAAATGAGCACTGAGAAGTTTGTTGTTCCCAGTGATGAAATCCTCCTAGCTCTGGTGTGTGCGCATGGCAATGTGATCACAGCTTTGCAGTGGTGGATCTCTTTCTTTCAGTTTAGACCAGGACTGCTTCCGTCCCTGCTGGAACAAAGTATTTGTGACAGGGTTGTCACTTAAAAGATGGAAATTTAAATTCTAGCAGTTTCATTAGTTCTCGTGTAAGGTTAGTGCCCAGGAGCATCCGTCCAGAATGTTTGACATAAGGAGGTTTTTGTTTTCCCTCCAAAGTTTTTGGAGTTTTATGCTATTGCCAACCAGAGGGAACTAGAACCAGATGCATGCTTTGAATGTGTAGGCTGTGTCTTTTGTCTGCCTAGTTATTGGTCTGTTTACTACGCTATGTGTAAAAGAACTTAAGCAAAGTGATAAATGTTTGCAGGAATTTTCACACTGAGGAAGTCAATGGCGTTGGGTTTTTATAAATGTGCTCAGTGGAGCAAAGTTTTTCTAGGGTTTTGAGGCGTTCCTTTTTATCCAAGGCAGACTCTAGCAGTAGCTAGTTCATTGATGGGTGCTTGGGTCTCGTATAAAGGTACAGGATGTAACTTGGTTCTGACTGAGGTGTGTTCACCTTTCTCATGCTTCCATACAAGTGCTTCCTTACACAGAGCACACAGCGCTGAGTTTCTCATCCCACACCTCTTCAACCTTCAAGTGGTGTGCTTTAAGAGTTTGTTCTCTATCTGAGCTTGCCGTATGGGGTCGGTTGCCTTGTCACCTGACCGCAGTTCCTGATGACACACAGTGGGTGTACTGCATACTGCTCTTCATGGGATGGGTCCTGTTTTTTTTTTCACCCTAATGTGTTGTTTCATTTTTGCTCTGTCCCATCTTCAGTTTCATGTTAAGTTGGAAGAAAAAAAAAAACACCTCAGTAAGGATGTAGTCATTGAACAACTTTATCACAAAGGATCTGAGAGTCTCTTTGGTTCCTTTATTGCATGCTAATGGTCTTAATATTCTGAGAGTGAACTCTCTCTCCTTCCTATGAGAGAAGAGATAAATGGTTACAGCAATACCAGATGAGGCAGCAGTACTTAGAGCTGTTGTGCAAAAAGCATTTTATGTGTTCAGCAAATGGGGATGGATACTTTGCAGAATGTGCGTGTGTGGAGAGCGCTAGTTAGAACTATCCCCAGTGAGTTTTTGTTTGAGTGTTTGGCAGGAACAAAAGAGCAGTTTCCACAACTAAATCTGTGCTTGTTGAGAATGAACTATGTTTATATGGAGGCAAGAATCCAAGCTCAAATAATGTTTTTTTCCTTGATTATGATGCATTTCTCTTGTGAGGTTCCTTCACTTATATTTTCTATAATCTGCCCCCATTCTTGCAGCCCATATGGAGGGAAAAACTGAGCCATAAACTAGAGTATTTTGGTGAAAGATAAAACCCAAGCTGTTTTAGTATAATATGCTAGAATATGTCTTATACACACGAGCATGGTACCGCACCCCTCTCCCAGCATGCCATTCCTTTTATTTAGGCTGGTTGAAAGTGCGGACCATTCTGACTGTATCCTCTTTGTGTAAATGGCTGTTTGTGTGAAATGAGGCAGAGAATCAACTTGCTGTGTTTCTCCCTGAATCAGAGAGTTCGTACATGGCTTTTGCAAAGGTATGCACTGGATACCAGTGGCACAGCTACATAATAAAGCCCTGATTTTACCAGTCACCATGTGTAAACATAAGTTCTCAAGGCTTGCAGAAGGAATAGATGAGTTGTTTGCTGACACCATTATGTGATAATTCTTCTCAGCCTTTAGATTAATGGGAAGATGGGTTAGCAGCTGTCCCCAGCTGTTTCTTCAGAAGGACACTGAGAAGAGGTTGATGGTAGCAAATCCAACAGCAGCACCTGTTGAAAACAGTATCTTTAATCTTTCTGTTGCAGCTGAAGAAATTTTACTCCACAATTGGAAAAATGGCAGTGGCTTATCCAGTGCAAAGCGTAGGGGTCGGTACTGGGACATATTGCAGGCTATGGAATGTTTGTGTAGTCAGCGTAGGGGCACTTGTAACTGCAGAGGAGCTGGGACCTGTAATGGCCTTGGTGAATGTGAATTGCCTTACATTTTCTTGCTGTTTGAACTGTACTCTCTGTACTTCGCTTTCTTATTCCTGAACCAGTGTAGTAGTGACAGAAAGTAACATTGCCTCTCTGCAAAGAGGTTGTTCTTCCTACCGTATGTCACCACTATCAAGTCCACTGTGAGACAGTTTCTCCTGAACCAATTTGTAGCCCACAAAGCAGTAGCAGCACACAAATTGTTCAAAAGCATCGTTTGTAGCTGCCTCCCCTTACCTGAGGGACAAGATTCATCAGTCACTTTCCAGGAGCCTGTGTCAGACTCGGCCTGTCCACCATCACTTATTTATATTGCTGGTAAATTGTTTACAGGCAGGCTGAGTGTGCTGGAATTGGGAAAGCCCAGAAGCTAAGCCAAACCTGCTGCTGTGGCAGGTAGCTTGTCTGCAACAGAGAGGTGAAGGCCTTTATTACGTGGCTGAGAGGTGAATGGTTGCTGAGTGCTTTGGGTACGAGTCCTTTGAGATCAGTTGTTCTGTTTTGCTGAGTAAAGCAGCAGGGTTGAGCTCACGGTTTAGGGAGGTAGTTTGGAAGTTTAAAAAAAAAAAAAAAAAAGCTGGGGATTTTGGGGGGGCATTTATTTTTACTTGCAGGGA
>VXAL01010182.1:78490-103057 GCA_013399475.1 Chauna torquata | reverse complement strand
AAATGTCACCATTCTTTATTCTGCCAAGTGTTAATATTTTTATTTGGGATGTATTGATCTGTGCCTTATTCTGGGACACGTAACGTGCAATTTCAGTATATACAGTGCAATAGTTTTGTACAGATCACAAGTTGAAACTTATTTGCAAAACCCATTCAACATAAATCAGAAATATATTAATAAAAATTAGTTTGGAAGTTGCTGAAAACTATTTAACAGCAAATATTTTGACCAGGCCTAACTGAAAGAGACACCGAAAGTGAGAAGTTCCTGAAGGGATGCTGGTTGTGAACGTCTCCAGGCATTCAAAGTCCTACTTGATCTTCTCATATGTCCTGTAGTCAGAGGCAGAATGCCCTTTGAATACTTTTTCTGAGTGACAAGTGTTTGACTCAAGCTACAGCTAAGAATTTCTCTGCTGTTGGAAAATGCTGTTTACTGCTGAGCTGCTGTGTTGTTTTCAGTTATAATTGTAGCCTAAAACATGCCTTATCAGGCTGTAGATATGAATCTCACAGCGGGATCACTAATACCAGCATATGAAGATCTAACAAAAAAGAAAGACAATGTTTGAAAGCTCCTCAACCTTTAAGATCAAGTTAATTTGTAATGTAATTCCACTGAACAAAACATGCTACAAACCCACAAATATTTGTTTAGTGCTTGTGATATTCATATGCTAGTAAGACTCCTTTTCTTTATGCCTCTGGCTGACAGCTGGTCTTTGTCTATTTTTGCTGGTACCTCAAGCTGTGCCCAACTGATGGAGCATCCTAAATTTCCCTCAGTTACTTTATCTCCTCTCGGCCCCAGAGTTTGTGTTAGTTCCAAGCTCCTTGACCCACCCATCCCCAGCTCTCTCTTCTCATCTTCCACTTCTCAGTCCTAATGGCTGCCTCAATGTTCTCCGCAAGGCTTTAATCACAGGTGCCACATCCATATCTTGCTACTGTCAGCTCTCCCAGTTTGTGTCTCTACATAAAATGAACAATTTCTGTTTTTTTCTGAACAGAGCAGCAGTGGGAGAGGCTTCTGAATCACGAGTGTGTCTTCCTGGTCTCAACTCTAGTAGCTAGTCTCCGGCAACCCAGACTGAATGAGAGTCGTGCTCATTACTAGGCTGATCCTTATAGATGACTTGGTGGAAGCATCCGGAGGGATTCCTGCACACTTGTGTTCAGTAGATAATTTATTTTACTTTTAAATGATTAATATACTAGATGACTACAGATAATTTTAGTAAATGCAGCAGATATGACCACTTCCTCTTCCTGTCAAACTCTAGGGTTGCATGTCAAAGCACATGAGAAGAGGATCATCTTAACAAAGCAAAACAAGAAACAAATGTAGATTTTCCCCGTTTTAATGTTTCTTGGAAAGAAGGAATGGCAGGTGAAGTAGGGAGGAGGAGAAAGAGAAGATGGGGTAGAAGCCTCAAATCTGTAACTTAGAAGGGTCATATGGTTGTGTTTCTCATTTAAAATACTAAGAATAAAGTTGGTCTATATAGTATGCCATGTGTCCTGCAAAACAGCTGATGTGTTTTAGTTGTAATGTAACATATCACCTCCTGCTATTGGTATGTTTGCTTTAAAAAACATTAATTATATGCATACACTTGTGTTTTCTGGCTGGAATTTACTCTCATTTATGTGGGGAAAATTAGTTTGCTTTGCTATTTTCTTCTTTTCTTTGAAAACCTGTGTTTTCCACTTGCAAAATATTCTGTAGACAAAATCAGAAGAGCTCTGAGTTTCTATGCAAAAGTGGTGGGCTGGTGGCCTGACATTTTCTAAGCAAAAAATTGGGCTGGTGGCATGACAGCCTCTGAGAGCTTGTTCTGCTTTGATATTTGGCTAGAACTTAGTGAAATAGAAAATAAGTAATGCAAGTTGAAAACATGTCATAAGTGGTACATAGAATGAAAAGATGCTCTGGGTCTTAAAGCAGAGGTCACAAACCTGTCCTGGTCTGTCTGTCTATTGAAAGAGTAACTGGCAGAAGGCATAGCTGCTACTTCTGCTCTGAGCCTTGAGCTGGTTCAGAGCCCAATGCCTTTTTTTTTTTTTTTTTNTTTTTTTTTTTTTCCTCTTCCTGTCCTGCTCTTCCATCCTTGTTTTCTCTAAAACCCCACATTTCCCAGGCACGATGAGAGTAAAAATCTTTTTACTTTACCAGACCTGTTAAGAATGAAGGATCACTCCTCAGATGGTAACGAGCTGGCTCCAGCTGCATCCTGACTTCCCATCCTGACTTCAGCTGCTGGATGTGCAGCTGAATCTTTAAAGGTCTGCAAACGTAACTAAAGAAGATGCCAATATCTTATTTGCTGTACTGTTTGCATATACTGATCAATATTCTTTTAAATTGGTAAAGCATTTAGGTGGTGTCATTTATGGACAATGGCAAAAAGACACTAAGTTACAGTTTAGCTATTTCTGTGATTACCTCTATACCCCTCTCCATATAGACTTTGAGGTGTGAGGAGAGAGGCAGAATTAGTGCCTTTCTACTTACGTCCTTACACAAAGTAGATGATGCTGAGTTTCCTTTCTCTGTTGCTTCATCTCTTCATGTTGCTGACTGCTGAGAGTGGAAATCAAGGACTTGATTCTAAAATATGACTGTAATAGTTAATAACAAACGGGGAAAAAAAAACCCTCTCTAGAGTACATTAAAGAAACCACTATATTGAGCATATCAGAACTGATACACTTTAGACCATGTAAAGGATCCTGAATTAACAGTTTGAGAGAAAGAGGTTGATCTATGCCAAAGGAAAGGTCTTGTATGACTTATATATGCTCATCAGAGGCTTGTTATGAGCCTGGGGTATTACAATAATGCTAAAAATTATTAGTAACTGTTGGTATTCAAAATTGTTAGAATCCAAATTCTGCATGGGTATATGATGCACAACTTGAACAAAGTCAGTCACATGCAAATGCTCATTTCATATGTGAAAAAGTGTCCTTCAGTGCTTTTCTTCGAAGTATTACTATTCATCTTTTAGGGAGAGTACACGATGGTAATCTGCTGTGTAATATGGCAATAAATGGATGTGCTGGGGGAACTGGAAATTTGCCTTTCTACTTGAATACCTGTTTCAGTTCATACAAATGTGGCAATATTAGAGGACAAATAACTTATCTGAGACCACCTGTCTTTGGATAAGATCAGTTCTAGGATAAACGTCCTTGACAGAAGTCTGTTCAGGGAAGAAGTCTCTCAGGGAGATCTTTAAGGATTATTTTATCAACATATTGTGATTCAAATAATGCTGTTCACTGCATTATTTTATAGGACTTTATTTGGAAAGAATTTCCTAGTCATTGTTTTTATTTAACATCCTTCTCCATGTTGGTAGTGAATTTGAAACTAATGTAATGCACGGAGCCATGTAACCTTGAGTTACTTTGCTGTAAGATTTTTAAAGGTAAGCAGGCCAGTACAATCCAGGTCACAGGAGCAGGAATAACTAAATTGTACAAAAAGTCACTTCTTTGGTGGAATTTTTCCTTTAGAGTTTTAAAGAAGCAGTGGCCTAGCAAAGTGCAAGTGTATGAGGAAATGCTTGCTGAAATTGCTGTTTTCCACGTAAAAACAAAAACTGGGGGGGGGAACCCACACCTATAGAACACCTAGTTTTTTCTGCAATAATGCAACTGTTAGGGCCAATGTCTCAACCAAACCTCCAGTAATTCCTTGACTATTTACATTTTTTTCAAAAAGAAGAAAACTTGAAAATGGTTCCCCCCTGTCCCGCGCCCCCCCCACGCTTGCTCCTGAAGTAAAATTGTGTTATGTTGTGTTGCTGTGCTTCATTAAACAGCTGCTCTGTTTTACCCTGGAGAGTTTTATGTCTGTACAGTGTGAAATGATCTCTGGTTAGTAGCAGTCTTTATAGAGCAATTTAACAAAGGTTAGTAAATGTTATTTCTACTTTACAGTTGGAGAAACTAAGATGCGGAGTGTTATTTGACCAATTGCAGTGCTTACTGTGTGACTTTTTTTTTCTTTCAATATTTTCCCTTCTCTGCGTTCTGCATATGGAGGAGATAATCTGATAACTAGAAGAAAAAAAAAATTATAGAAAAGGCAGGAAGAACTCATCTCTTATTGCAAATTACATATGCCAAATATGCAGTTTTGAAGTTCATTGCTGCTCAGATATTTGCAAGACAGGCCATTCCTGGCCATGCGTGTCCAGGAAGATTTATTTAATGCATGTAATATTGTTATTGTTTTCTGCTATTCTGCAAATCTATCATTCCTAAACTAATTTGTAGTGTCTATTTGAAGATTTATACAAAATTATGTGGAGATTCCTTTCATATTCTAAAGAATCACCTGTGCTTACCACTCCATGTACCCTGATATTAAAAAATACAACCATGACATTTTTATAGTTAAACAGGTTTAAGTAAAGACAAAATTCAAGATAGTGGTGAGATTAATTTGGAAGTAAAAGCAGTGACTTCTCCTTTTGTTGCATATGAAGTAGGTGGCAAATTTACCAGTTGTTTCTCATTCCAGAAGACAAAAAGTTGCTTATAATCACCCTGCCCAAATTCCTGAGTGTTTTTAGCAACAGCTGTGTCCAATAGTCTGAAATTACAGGCTGATGAAGAAAAAAATCTGACTTCAAATTACTTACTTTAAAATAGCTGAAATCATTTTATGTAGATCTTAAGATCTGTAATGTTTTAAGAGTTTATTCACATTTCTGTTGATTTTTGCCTTTCCTGCCCCAGAAAGGGCACACTGATGTGCTGAATACTCTAAATTAGCATAATTTTCCCTTTTTAAAACAATTCTACACCTACAGTCTATATTTTTTGTACTTTTCCAAATTGGCAACAGAATGTTGTGACTGTAGGAAAAAAATACAGTGGTTCTTCAGAAATGCTAGTGAAAGTCACCCAAAGTTCTCTTGCATTTTGAGTAACCACGTGGAATCACAGAATAACTTGAGGACCTCAGGATTTAAAATAACATTGGGTTTGGATAAGAAAAATGTGTTTTGGCACTAACTTGAGGGGCTGCTTCAGTTTTCAGTTATTTCCTACTTGTTGTCCTATTTAACAAACCATTACTTCTAATCTAAGGATTTTAACATATAGCTATTTAAAACAAAGCTTGCATTTTAATTGCACAAAGGAACTCAAAGAAACAGGTGGGAAGGCAGGTGTTTTCCTGCTATAAATTTTTCTGGTGACTGGTGATTCACTTGTACTTCTCTCCATGGCAGTAATGGACATTTTATATAATTCCATGTTGTTAGAGGGCCACCTGCCTCTCTGAGCTGGTCTCGCTCTTATGTAATGCACAAATACATCCACCTTTTGCAGCAGCGTTTCAATTCACTTGCTGTAAGGTTTACAATTTAAAACAAAAAATGCTCAGAGTTTAGGGTGTGTAACATTATACATAACTCTAAGTGCCACTTATAAAAGCCAATGATCTAAATTCAAATCGGAATATGCTGTATAGTTCATCTCAGAATTTCATTAGATTTAATAGGAAAAAGCATAAGATAATACGAAGATATGCATAGTACAACTACTGTTGTTTATAATTGATATGGTACTTGAAAATGTATTTTCTGTATCAAAAAATGTGACTGTAGCTTCAATTACAGTTGGATGGGTGCTGTTAAAGCTGATGCACAAACAGGCACAGCTATGGAGCCACTTCTGCCAGCACTCACTGAAGGATCTGGGCCTTCAGGCTTGTCTAGGCCTTTCCCGCTTAAACTGAAGAGCTGTGACTGTTAACAGGCAGCGTTAGCAAGCAGATGCCCCTCAGCAGATCTGCTACAGACTGTGGGAAATGAGGGAAGATATGTTCAAAAACCAAAACCAGGAAGGAACCTCGTAAAGGTCAGATGAGCACAGTGATGAATTTCTTTCTTAAAGTAATAAAATTTGAATTCAGATATGCCACAGTAGACCTGGGAGGCTGGGTAGGGTCTGGGATGGTGTCCTACAGACTGCTGTGGGGGGGAGGCTGTGCAGTGGCATCTCTGTGACCATGGAGTTTGACTGGAGTGATGAAGTTTCCCCCTCTCCATCCCAATGACTCTATGCTTGATCAGTTCGTGAATTCATGAATTAATGGATTAATTCTGGGAACTACTGGGGAGCTAACTGGATCCTCCCTGAATGAACTGATTTTCATATGCTGTGGTGACCGTGTAAGGAACAAAATGCAGGATTATGAGCTTACCCTTGAAGTTCACTAACTTGGCTTGCAAGGTCAGCCCTTCGTGCTGAGCACCTCATTACTGCTTTTATGGTTTTCAGGGAGTTTCTGAACTGAGTAAATACCATGCGAATACTTGCAACTGCTTCAAGGTATATGTCTGCTTTCTATAAAGTATAATGCATTGGGAGGGGCCAGGGTAGATGTGATACACACTGCTAGCTGTTTGCTTATACCCCCTGGTTTCATACAGTGCCCTTCTGCATTGAATGTGTGTGCTCATTTGGGTTGTTGCCTACTGACATGATGAATTTTTGCTTGCCTGGTGTATGAATAGTTGAAATGTAGACCACAAATGGGTAACTTAAAAAATATGATCCACTTGATGCAGATATATATTTTTTTAAGCTGCACTAATGTAATCTTTTTGGTTTCACTTTGTCACGTCTTTTCTGATGTTAAGCTCTAGCAGTCAGAGGGCTGCAATGTGTTGAGTACTGTGAAGCAGATACCATTTTGGCTCCTTTTCTATCTCTCTGCATTTAGCCTTAGGTCCAGGAACACATGTCAAGATGAGTATAGGTGCCACAATATAAGAAGGACATAAAAGCTATTAGCATCCAAAGGAGGGCTATGAANCCCCCAATCTCTTTAATTTTTCTCTAAAGTGGAAGCATTATGTTGCTGTAATGCACAGGCTTGAGAGGTCTGGTTCTAGACTCAACTTGTCACATGCAATTCCCTGTTGTTCTTATGTGACATGTTTACGAATCCAGGTCTTACACCCAGTATTACAAAGACTGTATGTGACAAAAAGACCTTCAAACTTACAGGAAAAGTATGAAAGCAAGAGGGGGCACTGAAGAGGAAACATAAAATGAAACATTGTTGGTATTTTTGCATGTTAGGAATTGCTGGGGTATTTCCCCCAACTTTTTGTCATGTGTTCTTAAGACTTTTAATTGCCATTCATGCATTTGGCGACTTGCTTTTTCCATGGTGATTAGACACACTTGCATGATTTAGTCTGTGTCATCTGAGGTTGTTCTAATTTCTGCCACGTGACAAAGGTGGGACCATGCTCTCCGAATTCAGTGAATTTTGTTTTTTTTAAGACACTTAGGACAGAAAGTTATTTGGAATTTGGCTTTGGTTTGGGTAAGGCTTAAACTCACTGTAGATGAAGGCAGTCTGAGACCTTTCTAGATCAGCTTATTAATGATTTATTATTCCTAAAGGAAAGCAGGATTGCACATACATCACATTGCTCTGGGATTATTTTGCTACTGCACAAGATTCAAGGATAGATGAGTAAGTTTTTCTTAAATATTTGATAGCATTACTGGAAATCATTAACTGAAACAATAAAATAATGCAATAAAACAATTCTGGGTTATAATTTACAATTAGTTTCTTTCATTACACTATTCTCTCTTTCCTGGCTTTGTTGTCTCTTTTTCACAGCTTTATTGTCTCAGTCAGCTGGAAGGCTGATTTACTTACTGTCACTGATTCATTCCCCATGTCCTCCCCCTTCCTCAGTCACACCCAGGCTGGTTGATACTGATGTACTCCCTGGGCTCATGCTTCTCTGGTTCCCTAGAGTTAGGTCACAGGCTTTACATGTTGCATGGGTTTGCTTGGAAACCAGGGAGGTAAGGTGAAACTGATCTTTTTTTTTTGTCAGCTGAATAACAGTACCTTTTGTGATGAGCAGCAAAAAGGAGTGTTAAACTGATTTATGACTCAGAAAACATGCCTTCTCGTCAGAGAGATGATACTGCTTCTTTATTTCCAAAGGCGTTCTGAGGCCTAAATCACTGATGTTTGCGAAGTGCTTTTTGATTTTCCTTTGAAAGAATTATACTGTTCCACTTGATAAGAGCAAAGCTTTGAGAAGTTACTTAAAATTCTGACAAGTGCCTTCCTACCAAGGACTCAGCCAAGCCTAACACAGAGCACTACTACTTAAATTGTTGAAACGCTTCTCATTGTTACACTTAGTGAATCACAGTTCTGCATTATGCTTCTTTCTTCAGGAGCACTGGCACAATTTGAAGCAACAGCTACTTTAATGGGATGTAATGAGCAATTAATGAGCAAAATAACATCTATGGTTTTCATGGTAACACTGTCATTGCTCTTTTGTTCCTGTTCTGATCATCTTCTTCAGAATCTGACCTGTAATCAGTTTTCTTTTCATGCTTATGTACAGTATTATTACTTTAGGCAAGGTCTCATAGTCCCTTTCAGCACAAAGAAAATCAATGGTGTGAGGAATTACATTTGGAAAAAAAAAAAAAAAAGCTTTTCACATAACTGGTTACCCTCACTCTCCACCTGTGTTGATAGCAATGACATCCCAAACCAGCTTCTTGCAGTCTTTTTCCTCAAAGCAGTGGTGTTTATAAATATAAATGTCGCTTTACAAGCTGCAGCATGTCTCAAATTCTGCAATAGGATTTGCAAATGCATAGTCTTGAACCCTTTTTTAAGTCCTGATTGACTTCTAATGTATTCCACAGGTCCCCACATTCCAATGAAGTTTTGAGAATCCCTTTCCTAGAGAATTCTGCTGGTGACAGCTTGTCCCAGCTCTGCCAGGACATAATCCGTGGGGAGGAGGTGGCATGGGTCCAGTGCAACTCCTTGTCTGGGTGGCAGCTTCTGTCTCCATGTTGGGTTAGGCAAGGAAAAGGCATTTGCCTGTTTTTGTGGATTAAGTGTGAAAAGGGTCTCTCCCAACCAGCAGAAAACTCAGAAAAGGAAAAACAAGCTGGGAAGAAATCTGTTTCAGATGTAACTTTTTGTTTCAATAATTCAAGATTCTCAGAGCTATTTATTCTCATTCCCCAAATGGTGTTTTTCTTGAACTCAGGGGAATCAGCTGACTTCACTTCTGCCTCAAGGCATATTAAGGGTGGTATTCAAGAGCAGTAACTGCACTGGAAGCTAGGAAGTAATAAAGCAGAGCTTGCTCTAGAATATATGTGTGTATATATTTAAATTTGCGTTTCTTCAGCATCAGGAGGTTGTTTTTTTTTAACAAGGAGAAAACTATATTCTTCTATGAACTTTAATAATCCTGAGAATTCCAGTTTACTTTAGAAAAAGAAGTAAAACTGAGTGCATTTTGATTACATACGCTCTGTTTCTGTACCCCAGGACAAAACAATATGATATCTTTTTAATTTCATAGGCTACCTGGGGAGGAAACAATACAGTGAAACTTAAGTACAGCTTTTCCATAGTGATGACCACTGCTAATATACCGCTCAAGTGGTATTATCACATAGTCCACTAGCACAGTATTGTGCTACTAACATTGTAATTTGCCTTATAGCACCTAGAAAAATCTTTAAAAAAAAAAAACAAAAACACACAAACCAAAAAACAAACAAACTCAGGCAGATGAACTGCTTTTATCCAGATATGGTATAGATGTGATGAAAAGTAGGGCCAAAGCTCTTGCAGCATGATATACTTGCCCCTTTTCTAGTGGCTCTTCATGGGACTGCTTAAATGAAGCAAGCAGTGAAGGTAAGCAGCGTATAATGTTTTGGTCAGGTGAATGGAGAGATGAAGGTTGAGTCAAACCTGGTGGCAGCTGTGTATAAAAGGTCAGGCTGTAGTTCTGAAAGCATGAGGAACTTGTGGGCTGTGCTTTGGAAGGTGGGGACTTGCAAGTAGGAGGAAAACTGGCACTTATCGAGGAGAAAGTTTGCTGCAATTTGGGTAGGTTTATATTTTTATTGTTCTCACTGTAACTGTACAGCTTTGGTTATTGTTGTTCAAGAGAGTGTGTGTTAGGAGAGTTGGAAACTTCTGAGCCTAAGAAACTCAAGACCTGGCCAAGCCCATGTTTACTTGTCAGTCGCATTAGGAGAACACTGAGATAGATGAGGATTTAGCAGCAGTCCAACGATGGAGCAGCAGGCCATGCATGCAGACTTACCCAAACTGACTCTGAATTGGAGGATCCAGACTAAGGATCTCTGTGGCAGAAAGTGTTGGCAATTGGACCTAATCTGAAGCTTAACGTCCTGATACCCACAAATTCTGAGTCTTAAAAACACTGGCTCATATGGCTCTCTTTTGAACACACCAAGGTTTATCTTTATTGTTGATTTCAACCTTTTTATGCTTAACACGTGCTTTTGTTAATCCTCCTCTGATAACTATAGAAAAACAATGTTGTTTGGCTTTGTTATCATATTATGAAAGGTGAAGCAATGTAGGAAGACTTTGTGGAGACACGGTTTATGTTACCTAATCCATAACAGACAGATTTCTTTCCCTATATGAGGAGATTACAGGGAAAGATTTGCAGCAGTTCAAGCTGTTCTACATCATCTAGCTTGTCTGGTCCCATTCTTCATTTTGGAGTACCCTGAAAAACTCTGGTGTTCTTCCTTGCAGAAGCAGGCATATCATATGAGCTGATCTGTTTTCACTAAAATCCTCTTTCCGTCCTGATAAAATTTTCCCACTGTGTTCGATTTGATAAACTGTGATGAAAAAGTAATTCGTCTCCCTGAAATAAAGGTTAACTGTCTGCTAGATTTCACTGTTCAAAACAACTGTTCTTTGCCTAGAGAAAAATGAGTTAGGGGAAAATATAAACCTAGTAAAAACATCTTTTCCTGACCTTAATTATAAGGATTAACTGGTTTTGCTAAATGAGTTGCTTCTTTTACCAGTGAGGTGAACTCTGTGTGAGCACATTCAAATCAGGAGCAATCTTGTCTCAGTAACTCTGCCAAAGAGAAGAGCACAGAGGTGATGTTTCCTCCTGAAGCATCATACACTGATTCAGAGCACATCCGTATTGTCTGGCAAGTTGCATTGCACATGAAAGTTGAAAGGCGCATTGTGAAATCCCTCTCTGCTCTGAACAGGCTGGTCTGTCTACCTGACACTGGACAGTTCATGCAGGCATCCCAACTCCTTTTCCTGAAGCTGTGCAGCAACATCAGCATGTTCCTGTCACTGAGCAACTTGCCTAGGGTCACGCAAGAAAGCCAAATGTAGTCCTCAAGTTGCAGTCTATTGACTTAGTTTCAAGCAACATATTTAAGACATACTTCAATACCTGAAGCTCACAGCACTCAGTTATTCAGAGCTTGATGTACTGCCTGGTTGTTTCCACATACACAAAATATTCTTACCATCTAGTTAAGGGAGCAGTTTTTAGACATTGTTTATTTTTCTGATAAATACAAGTAACCTATTTATAGTAAAGATTCCATTGCAAAGGGAATAAGCAGAGTTGTGCTGACAGGGAAGAAGTTACGACGTTTTGCAAGTTTGTATATAGAATATAAATTCAGATACCTACTGCAATACATATATATATTTGAACTTCAGCAGTAGCTCGAATAATCTATAGTAGTTGTCATTTTACAGGAATAGCCTTCATGTCTTAGGCATAGGTGTGTTTCATTTAGAGAGACAGTTTCGAGAATAACTTGATCTTTTTTTGTTTTTGTTTTTAAGCAGAATTAAGTTCTGATATTTTAAAACCTGTTCCAGCACTGATCATGTGCATACAATGGAAAGGTTATATTGGTCAACATAAACAACTTTTGATTCGTTTAAAAACTTGAAGGTGGAATAGCAGCCACTAGTATTTATCAAGCGATTGATTAGTTTCTCAGTGATAAGCATGAAGGAAAATCTTTATGCCACAAGCACTTTTGTCAAGTAGCTTGGAGAGGCTGCATTTGATAGATAGAGCCTTCAGGGAAGAGCCTAAGAGGAATCAATTGCTGTCCTGAATACAACTTAGCATGAGTTCATCATCAAGCAGCTCCATTTATCATTAATTCTCAGCAGTCCATCTACTGTAGTTTTATGTTCGTATACTACCTACTGTTCACTCTGTTACAAAAACTTGAACCGAGTATTTAACATCCAGAATATTTGTCCCAGTAGCGATAATTAGAGGTTTTTGCTCCAGGAGCATACAGTGACTTGTATTTGTTGGTTAGAATGAAACAGGTTTTAGACTGGAAAGGGAAAGGAGTTGTTTACGGTTAAAACAAGACTGACTTTTCTTCTTGTGTACTTGCAAGTCACTGTTGTCACATTGTCACACCTGCTCTCAGGTTAAGGCGAAGTTTTTCACAGCTGACTGAAGGTGGACAAGGTTGTATTTTGTGTGTTCAAACCATAACGAGGAATGCAACATTTGCTGCATTTTCCTGTGATCAATCTCTTTTTTTCTTTTTATATATTTTTTGAACAACCTTAGAAATTACTTCTTTTCTGACTGTTTTCTGTTCAGATGCTTGTCCAGAAAAACTTTGGGGATTATAAGGATAAAAACTACTTCATTATTCAGCTTAAGAGACAATACTTGGTGATCAACGCTGAAAAATCAAAGGCAAATAAAGAATGAGAACAGGTTGTCATTAAAGGTTATGCAAATCTCTAGTAGCCTTAATTATGTGCAAGATGAGTAATAACTATGAGATTGAGGTCCCCAGATAATTAATCCTCTCTTTATTTTGAGCTTGGATTTGAAACTTTACCTAATCTTCATATTTCCCTATTATCATCTATGTATTAGCAACCACTGACTTTAAGAATAAAATCTTCCTATTCATAATAAGATGCCAAACATCTTTGGAAAATGTTAAATAGGTTTTTTTTTGTTCATCACTGACTCTGATGCAACTATCATAATTGATGAATTTGATTTACTTAGAATTACTGACAGGAACTGGTGGAGGAGGGGGAAAAATGTTTTTTAGCTTTTTTACTAAATGTTCTGTGTCAACTGAGAAAGTAGGGGGACGAATGTGAGTAGCTTGCTTCCAGCAGTGGCACAACCGGTGTCTGAACAGCACTCCTGGGCTGCAGGAGGCAGGCACTGGTGATGCCTTCGCTCACTCTGCAGTTCCAGACCTTGTGAATTTGGCTTTTAAATCTTACTGTGACTACTCAGAGTAACCACCACAGTAACAAATCAAAGCCAAGCAAGTACAAGTGCAGTTCCTTCTGAAGTATAATCCCTTGGTATCAACAGATGTCAGATTTAGCTGGTGTAGGTAACACAGGGAGGATCATTAAATAATATTTTCTATGTATCTTCTTTCCAGTTAGGAGGGAGAATGTATTGATTAAACTTCTTATGTATCTTTCTGTCATTTTGAGAAGTAGAACTCTGGAAAATTTTATGCATCACATATGTAGTTTTACAAATGTTTATTTAAATGGCCACAGCTACAGAAAGTTTTGTAGAGAATGTTTGCCTTCTGTGTCTCATTCTCTGTATGAGATACTAGAAACGTCTGTTATTCTCTCTGTAGAGTGGCCACAGGATAAACATCCATAATTTATTGATTTATTTTGTGCTAGCTGCATAGAAGTAATAGGAGGGTTAATTTCGCAAGCAAAAGGTTAGTTTAGGTTTAGGTAGTCTTGTTGCTCTGGAATGTTTTAGATTTCAGTCTAAATTATGTTATATTCAGTGAACTCTAAACTGGATATAATTGGCATAGTAAAATAAACTTTGTGTACAGCTTCAGCAGCTGAGAACAAGGTCTCAGAATAGCTGTGTGTGAAGAGAAATATTTGAAAGGAAGTGTGGAATTTGTCATGGAAGGGGTAGATGGGGCAGGGATGAAGCTACAAGCTGAGGAAAGCTGTGGAGCAGAGGAGGTCAGTGACTGCTGGGTGCCATGCTTGCTTTTTGCAGCAGGTTTGTGACTTACAGTACGTGCAGCCAGCTGGAGCCTGCTGGTCTGTGCAGCATTCACAGGGAATGAGGAAACTCCTGAACTGGATATGAGGCAGTCACAGTAAGAGGATTTGAATTGCATTTCACCTGTTTTTGATCCAGGACTATCCCAATAGTGGTTCCAAACCTGGAGAGGGAGAGGCTGGAGCAGACGTATCTGTGAGGGAGAATATGAAGAAAAACTTGTATTAAATGAAGCCAGAGATCTACAGTAATAATCAAAACCTCCCTCTTTCTATGTTCTGGATCAAGGTTTTAACAGCAATGGAAAGAATCGGTGGCCATGTATTTTTTGGAGGGGGGAAAAAAAGCAGCAAACAATCTCCCACTGATGTTTTAATGAGGAATCCACTGAAGAGGAGTTCATTTTAAATTGTCTGTTTTGCTGTGCATTTTCTGTATTGATAATAAAAATGCACCATATGTGGAAGTTCTAAATTTCTGTTCAGAAATTACTTCAGAAGGCAGATACTGGGGAAGAAGAGTGGTGGTGGGTCATCTTCATCTAGCCTCTTGAGTCTCAGTGTAACTAGGGAGTAATTTTGTTTCTGGCTATAACCTGGCTGGGCAGTCTCCAGAAATCTGGTCTAATGTCTTTAGATTTGCAGGTGCAAAAAGATATCTATGGAAACTTAGTTAAATGATAACCCTACTTCAGGATTCTTATTTTTTTCCCAGGCACTTCCTATCTTTTGAATTTTTTTCTGGTTGTCGCAGACTTCTGCACCTGCATGTGCAACTTGAGCTGTAGGTTTTGTGCTAAACATCATCATGCTTAAGTAGAAAAAGTCTCAAAATTTTTCCATCTCTGTTTGATGACACTATTAAAAGGATAGATCATAAAACAACCCTTATCATGGCCAAAAAAAGAATCCAGTAAACATTCTGAGAATAAAGATTATTTTTCAGTTGCAATTACATGTTTTGTAAATTGAATGCACACTTTGGAGGGGCCTTGCTTGTAGTCAAGCTGTCCTGAACATTTGTGAAAAGTACATTGAAACATGGTCCATGGTTGGCCTCTGTAGATCTTGATTTTTTTTTTTTTCTTTGAAAATGAAGAAGTGAAAACACCTTGTGGCCTCAAGTGAGAAGTGACCTACGTTGCCCCTCTTAGCTAAGTGGTCACTGAAGAAAAATCTATGGAAGATGGGATGGTCATTCAGCACTTGAAAAACCTTAGTGAAGAACTTAGATGCTTTATATAGGCCCCAAATGCACAGAGGTGCTGACAAAACTACCAAGACTCATATAATATGCTGAAAATCCAGGCCGACTTGAACAAAAATGTCCTGTGTTGGGAGCTGAAATAAAAAGAACAACAAAACAGGCATATGTTTGTTTACCTAGACTGGAAGCCATATAATGCAGTCTTTGTAGATTAACATTTACCAAGAGGTTCCACAATTCCCTGTATGTTTATGGGAGTAATTTCTTGAGCATTGACATTGGGAATAGCAGCTCTAGAAGAGCTGTGGCAACTGCTCGTGCATGATTAACGCAGCAGCATTTACTGGTTCGTGTGTTTGCCTCTGCTAAGGCAGGATGAGGAAGCTGGGCTGGAGCCTAGCCTGTGGATTTCCTGTATATTCCTATGTCAGAGACTTCAGGGAGGCCCCACGTGGGGTGGGTTGGTACTGTCTGTCAAGTGTTTTAGCAAGCATAAACGGCAGCAGCTTTTGGCACTTCTCTTTACTGTAGGGCTCGGGGTTTAGTGCACATGGATGGGAAATTCAAGGTTTGTAAGAATTCGCAAGTTGCAGTGATACCTACCTATCCATTTCCTTCACCCCCTCTGATTTATGTAGAGATACAAATTCTGCTTTTACAATATCCTTTGCTCTGGGTTTGTGTACTTACTTTTGTACTTTTACTAATAAAGTCATCAAAATACTCTTTAATCAAATCCGCTTATCCAAAAAAGCATAGAAAATGGAACATACGCTTTAGTGTAAAAGAATACAAATACATATATGTTATAGTGTAAGTAGACGCATAACTTTTTATTTAGTGACATCCAGTAACTACTGTGATCAAGATTTGGAAGTACTTTTTGAAATGTTTTGTTTCTCAGCAGAAGCTGACAGGATCCAATACAGGAGTCTGTAATTAGACTTCAGACATGAAATGCCAATTTCCCTTGCTCTCCTCTCCCCTCAACATAGTGCAAGATTATATGTTTTTATAAGCCTGCTAAGCTGAAATCTCAGGGAATAGATTTACATAGCGCATTAACTGCAATATGTAGCAAGGAAGTTGTGCAGTGAAAGAAAGATGTGCTGAAACTCCTGCAAATTACAAACCTAATCCACTTCCTGGCTGGCTACAGAGAGCTCCGTTGTAAAGGATATCCTAATCTTAGCAAAGAAAGGACGAGCCTGGATGTATCTCATGTAATTAATGAGGAGAAAAAGCCTGAAGGCATGTCTGAAAGAAAGCAAAATTGCAGAGAGCAGTGTGTGTAAAGAAGGATTTTACGTGTAGAATGGGACAATTAATTAGCTTTTTTTTTTTTAAATAGGAAATAGGACTGTTCAATCATGCAGGAACGTTGTGCAGTGGTAGTTGGCCATAGATATGAGAGAGGAACTGGGCTGTTACTACCGAGTCGCAAAATGTTTTCTTACTGTTATGGAAATGGTCATTATGTTTAAGAGTTAAAGTTATGGATTAGTCACGTCATGAAATGAGTCCAGGCGAGAGTGAATGACACAGCTGAGGGGTACAGAGGAAACACTGAGATGTGTGTCTTGAAGATATCTTTAAAAAGTTACCCAAATCTTGCTGAGTTGTTTTCAGTCTTTCCAAACACCAGTGAATATACCTCAGTGTCTCAGGATACTTCTTAAAGGAAAAGTTCTGGTTTGTCTGTGGTCCTTCTTGGAAATGGCTACCAAACTATACCAGACAACGAGAAAGGAGATGGTTACATTGATAGTTATGGCCATAAATGGATGGATGTAATTATGAGTTCTATATTAATGAGTCGGCTAGAATAAAACAATAGCAGTTTGTGCATATGGATGCAAAGATTAGTGCAACTTTAGTGTGTTAGTTTTTGTGACAGGATATTTGTAAAGAGTTATTTATACTTAGAAATGGTATTTTATTTAGTTTCAGTTGTCTTTGTTGTTGTGATGTTGTGGTTACTAATCTTTCCCAAGAAGACACACAGATATGAAAAGAAATGCCGACGACTGTCCCTTCAGCAAAGTTTGACTATTATGCTCTTCAAGTGTTGCTGGAAAGTCCATTTATATTGATGTGAAATACTTGCCTCTTCAAGAGAAGCTTTTCTTTTTGTGACATACTGATGGAGAGACTGATGGCTTCATTGTGCACTTCAAATTTACAAACGATTCTTCAGATTCTTGAAATAGCAAGCAGCTAGCGGGGTATCTATCAATCTATGGAATATTTTCCCAGAATGATGTTTCTCAATTGAATGTTATTACTGGAATGCATTGGATATCGTCACTGATGGACAGTTTGCATAAGCAGCTGCCAGACAGACTAGTGGCATTTCGTGCTTTGCTTTGAAACAATGTCATTAGTCTAATCTTGGGGTGAGAGGCCATTCAAAAGTGTATTTAGTTAGACTGAGATCCTCAAAAAAGATTTGTGTGGTTTTGTATAGGCAATTTTCAAATTAAATTTTGACTTGACATGTTATTGTTTCTTTAAAGCTTTAAAACTTAAGCTTATATTAAAGAAAAATAAATTCAGGAAAATAGGACTTAAACATGTATGCTACATAAAGAAGTCAAAAGTGCTATAATTATATTTCATCAAGTGTAACTTAATATTTTAATAGGTAGTGTCTAGGACTGATCTGACAAGGCATTTTTAAAGTTTTGAAATGAATGCTCAAAATAAGAAAACATGCCACTTAAATTTAATGAATCATTTCTATAAGGCAAGGGCTTGCTAGGAATGCTGTAGAGTTGTTTCAGTTAGAAGGGGCTCAATCGTGGTCTGAAGTGCTCTCAAGTAGGAGGTGTTCTTTTATTTTTGATTTCACAGTTTTTAAAAAAAATAAACAGTACTTTCCTTCTACCTGCTGTTATGGTAGAAAAAGGCCAATCCTTTGCTAAAAGTCTCTAGCATAATTTTAGGCTAAATCACTGCAAATTCTCCAAAATATAATTAATTTCATTACATTAAAGTTATCCAACCAGTTCTTCAAGTGTATAATCAACAGCAGTAAGTTGACAAGTTTATCAGTCACTTTACAAGACAAATCCTGATTAAATAAGAAAGGGACTTAATCTTTGTATTACTACATAAATCATGTGTACTGCTCACTAAGAGATGGGATTAACTTCATTTTCTACAGCTGTGCCACTGACAGCTATTGTTTATAAAGCAACATGGAATTACTTGCATTAAATCAAGAACTTGGCTGGAAGCATAACTTGTGTATCAGCTTGCCTGAACCAGGAGACCGAGAGAAGACGTTTGTCTCAGACTTCATCTGATATAGCATCTCCTTTTGCCGTGCAGTGTGACTGATACTTTTCCATTTGAGCATAGGCAGTGCAGCAGAAGAGCTTGGGGGTGGCGGGGGGGAAAGACGCTATCTGCAGCTGGGGCACTGGAGCTACGGAGACATTCCACTCTGTGTGTGTGCGGGATTGTCCGCTGCCTATGAATATCGTTAGAGATTTCCATGACTTGCTTTATACCATTATGCATGACATGCACACGTGTGCATTTGTATAGTTAGTGTATGATGTATCTATACTAGGTATGAAGTTATTCTAAAATATGGCTCTAGTAAACCTTAATACAAAAACTCGCGCTCTTTGCAACAGGCATCTATAATGACTTGTTATCTCATGCTTCCTTCTTTCGCTCTTTCAGGCCCTTCTTTTTCTTAGTTTTAATTGCCTTTATTTCTAATTTGGTTACTGAATCCTCACAGTGTATCTAATACCAGTTTACAACACTGCAACTTAATGACCTCATTTATATAGGATTAAATTTAGATGCTTTGAAGTCCCTGACGTGCAACTGGTAAATCCTCATGTTCTTAGCAGCATATTTGCAAAAGATTTTCAGATGATGCTTAGCATCTGTCTGAATCTACAAAACCAAGATGAAAACATAAAGCTGAGAGCCAAAATCTCTGCTTGAGTATATGCATGATAGTTCCACCAAAGCCAGTGATGTTCAAGTGAAGAGAAGCTGCGCATGTTTAACAGAGAGAAGGACTCTAAATGCTGGAATCTGGCTTGTTTTTAATGAGGTGGAGGCCCAAACTGATTAATTTTTGTCCTGTACATCCTCAACAGGGTGCATGAGGCTTATAATTTTTTCAATGCTAAACCTCCTTTCTTTTAAATATACTCCTTTTTAGTTGTAGCTGTAATTTACTGAATATGCTTTGAAAATACACATTTTTTTCTTTTTTTTTTAGTAAGGGATAGAAAGAAAGTTTTGTTTCCTGCTGTTTGTGCATTACTTTTGGTACTTTAATTGTCTAGACTAACAGTACTAAGTGGTTCTTAGTTCAGATGTATCCTGCAGCTAAAGCAACACATTTCCTTAAGGTATTAAGTAGCTACGAAGGGTAGGGAATGAACGGGCTTTGGAAGTCTCCCAGACATTTCTTGTGCAATGGTATTTGTCATGCTGAAAGCTACAGTTGCAGGTTCCAGGCAGAAAAATTAATCTGTTCCAACACAGAGAAACAATGCCTAAATTCTATTGATGTCCCTCTTTAACAGCAAATTACTTACAAATATTTGTTTTCCACTTCTGGAATATTTGACTGCAAATTTATTGTCAGCTTGCAGTCTTGGTGAAGAAAGAATAAAGTTCCTTCTGCAAGGAGTGAGAGTGACATGTTGCACCAGCGAGCAGTAGTGAGCCAATGAAATTCATTTATTTCCTAAATCCTTCGAGTGCTGTTTTCTGGAGCACAGAGGGCACTGACAGGCCCACACGAACTCGTGAGACTGAGCCTCTTCAACATACTGAACGTGACAGGCTCGGGCTCTGCTGGGTCAGAGCACCGGCACCAGTGGGAAGCTGCTGCTCTGCTTGTGATTTGTCTTTCCTTTCTCAAAGTTTGTAGGGTATTCAAGTGGGCATAGTCATAGTCCCTCTGTCACTAAGGGGGAATATGGCATCCTGTGTATAGTGAATCAATTTCTTGACAAAAGCAAGCTTTGTGATGAATTAATTTGATGTATCCAGGAAGAATGCATGTAAGTTGATTTTGGTGATGACAAAGAGAAAATTATAAAGCATTAATGGAAAAGTGAATCAAAACCCATCCTTTCATGTTCATTGAGTATTTCTGAACACACTTTAGACATTTTGAGCTATAAAATGAAGGGACTATATGCTGAGTTGTATTTACAGGTAGTGCTTATTCTAAACTTCCAGCACTGTTGCAGAGGCATAGTCTGTTTTGATTCTTACATGAGAAAATAATGTCAGTCTAAGAAATGCTGAGTCTTAGAGTTCCAAATTAAATTAACAGCGCTTTTTTTCCTTTTTTTGGAAGCATTCATTCTTTAGCAATAACACATGCTGCACTCTGTAATATCTTCAGTGCCCTGTCCGTTACTGATAAAATGTTTTCCCAAGAACGATAAAAGGTTATGTTTCTGCAGTCTCTTAAATGCTCCGTAGAATATTCAGATGTCTTTTGATTGCCAAATTGTGAAATTCACTCTAAATCCTGGTGATGATTCATTACACTGTTGCTCAGAGGTGACAGTGACTTTTTAATGCATATTGAGTGAAAATTGGGTGTGAGAAATGGTACTGGCAACAGTAGTTGTTGCAGTCATTAGTACTGATCTGGTTGTGGATTTCTTTATTCAACATGAGCTTCGTGTGCTCATGCCAAGCTGCCTTGGAAACTTAAACTTTTATAAAGAGAAATGCACAACTTGAGTAGCATCCACACCAACACTTTAAAGTGTTATTACTGACATTTTACTAAGAACTCTCTCCTGCCATAGAGTTAATAGAAGTTAACACAACTTAATTTACTGAAATTCACCACGGCTTCCCGCCTCCCCCCTACACCGACTGTCAGCAAAACAACCAGTTATTGCACAAGGAGTTGTTTTACTGGGTGGGCCCCTTTTCACTGAGAACTACTGTTGCATTTTTCAGTTGCTTCTGAGTCAGGACCAGTTGTCAATCTAATGCCCTCTGATCAGGTTCTTTTAGGTATTCCATATGAGGAGGGTTTAATACCCAATTTACTTGTTTGCAGCTATTTGACACGATCTGGGATTTTGATTTAGCAGAGTGATACAGCAACATACCGCCATCACAACGCAAACACAATGCAGCAATTGCAAGGTGCAGTTGGATCACAGGACAAACGTGTTTCCCTTTACTGGTCTCTATGTGCTCACTGTTACGATGCTGGAAGTCGCCGGTTGCTGGTGGGGAACACATGGGTTGAACCCAGCTCAAGCCCACTGCTCTCGCCAAAGTTCATTTTGTTGGTTGTTCAGTTTTTATACTCTGTGTTGGGCTGAGCCATGTATACGGTTCGCCGGTGCTGGTCTGGCTGGCTCAGGAGGATAATAGTCCATTGATTATTTTAGGGAAGGCCGTTTGTATAACCAATCGACCCACTCAGCTAATAAAGCTGCTATTTTGGCTTGTTGTTGTTGGCTTTTAAATAATAACCACTCTCCAGTTGCCTTTGTGTTGAGCTAAGATTCTCTCACAGTAGCTGTGGTCACTTCCTCCGTGGTCACTTCCTGCATTGCCTTCTGAGCTTTGTGAGCACGCCATCCTTGCCTGTCTTCTCTGAGCCTTCTCCCATTCATTGCAGGTGCTCGTTGGCTGGTCACACGAGTTTGCCTACGCTCAGACTGGTATGAATAGTCCAGAACAGTAGCGTAACATACGTGCTTTATTTGTTCAGTTTTGTATTCCTTATAGCTGAGTGAGTTCACAGCTAGAGCTTAGGAAGCTGTTTTCAAGAGATATAGAGCTTGGTCTGGGACCATAAATTGTTACTGACTTTTTTTTTCCTCTTCTGGAACTGTTTCAATATAAGGTAATTTTTTTAGAGGAAATACTTTATATTGACTTCTTCCAAGGTGTTTATGCATACAAATCATTTCTGTATAAAGTTGCAGTTTTAAACCTACATTCATGCTTCTCATCTGGTTTTGATGTTTTCTGTTGACATTGACAGTGTTTGTCTAAGACATTAAGCCTCAGAATGAACAGATATCTTAAAAGAGCTGTCGGTGTGATGAGAAATGCTACTGGTGAATATAGTCTCAGGATTTTAATCTTGATGATCTTGAAGGACTTTTCCAACCTAGATGATTCTAAGGTTTTAATTGCAGATACTGACATTTTTCTTTGAGAATCCTTTTCATGAGAAGGAATCTCATGAACAATGTCTTTGGCAAAATGTCAGACATGAAAACCTAGCCTACTGATGACCAGTAGAACTTAACTTATACTTTTTGTTTGAAAAGGAATATAAAAAGACGTCATTGCACAGTACTTCATGTAAGCTTACACATTTTGTTTGTGTATATATTTGTCACTTCTAGGTGTCACTTTTCAGGAAAACATGCATTAAAAATACCTGATATCAATGCTGTAGAAAAAGAAAAAAGCATTAAGGCAGTCTGGCCATGTTGTGTCTGATATGGATCAAAGATAGTAGCATCTTTTTGGAGGTAGATGCTAAAGTAAAGGAAAATGTCTGTGATTTTCAATCAGGTTCTTCATGTATCTTGAGAAAGAAGACAAAGTAGCATGATTTTGGGAGTAACAGTCAGCTCTGGGGCTGTCAGGAAGATGTCAAAAATGATCTTTAAAAATAGATCCCTGTTGCCACATTTAGATATACAAAAAAAAAACCTGAGTGTAATTAAGTTGCATGTCAAAACTAATCAGATTTTTTTTAGCATTTCTTTTTTTGTCTTGACACAGCTATTTTTATTTCATCTGACAAATGAAATCTTTTATTGCTGCTTCCTTTATACCACTGAATCTCTGAAATCTCTGAAGTGTATGCAAGAATATTTTATCTATTCGTTGTATATTCTTTTGCTGGCAAAAAAAAAATTTGCTATTTCCACAGCTGAACATTACTAACATCACAGGCATCTATGAACTCTGCATTTTTTGTTTTTCTGTAGAACTGTTGTCTCAGAAAGTAAAAAACAAACAAACAAACCACAAAAACCCAAGAACAACAATAAAAACTTGAAATGTGTTGTGTTGTATTTCCAAATAGAAATGAAGGTTTTAGATTCTTCCTTGAAAAGGAAGTTACGAAGAATTCTGAGCAGACAAAATACATTTGTCAGCAAGTTTAAAAAGATATTTCAAAATATGACCTTTTGAATATAATTAATAAAGTATTCTAAGTAATATCCATATTGATCAGACTAATATGCTCCACATAATAGGGTATCTATTAAACAGGTGAAGTAATAGCCATACTAAATCAAATAAATCACTCTGATAAAGTTGACATTTTTTATTTGCCTTTATTGTTCACATTTTGATCAGTGCGTATTTGCTCTGAAATTTTGATAATTGATAGTGTGGTAATTATCAGTTATTGATCAATTGAAAATTGATAGTTTTTGAATTGACTCCAATATAGACACTTGCTGGAGTTAAAAACTGCTGGCGATTCTGTGCCGCCAGTGCCTCTTCTCCTACTGTCCTTCCTTCTCTGCCTGTACTGTAAACAGACTCAGGTTGTGCACAGATGTACTCTAAGCCTGTTTTTGAATTTAAAGCAAGCAGCTAAATATACACGTGATAAAAGACATACTACGGAGAATTTTCTCAGATTGTACAAACTAGAAGGCTTCTCTAGGATCAGTATCAAATCTTTTCCTAGTCAAAGAAACAAGTTTCAGACTTCTTATCCTTATTGTTTTCAGCAGTAGCTGGGAAAATTTGAGGAGAAAAAGGGGAAAAAAAAAAACCCTGCTTAAAAATACAGTATAAAGAGGCTTCATCAGGATCCCATGAAAACAATCAAAAGTCCAGAATTCACACTGGGACAACGAAACATTTCAGTTATGCCAGATGGAGGCTATGACATCTTTTCTGGGCTCCAAGTCTAAACCTCTGATCAGTTTATTGTAGAAAAATGTTAGCAGAAGAGGGAGAAAAATGAGGAACAGAGACACTGACTGACTCTCAGACATCTGCTGCCGGAACTGGGTCAGATAACTGGTGTGAGCTCCGTAACGCCCCCGCAGGAAGAAATATGAGGGGTATTGATGTATAAACGTGTTTTGATGTGGCTTAGCATGTGCTTGAATCATCTTGCATTTGGACTGGATAGTTGTTGTCTGTTGGTTTATCCTAGTTTGACTTGGTGTTACTTAATTGCATGTCAGCTTTTTGGGTAGAGACGCAGGGTGGCTTTCAAACATCGGGCTTGCACGGCACTTTACTGATGGGGCACGTAACTGGTGTGATTTGCTTCCTCCTTCTCTGCCCTGGTACCTCCCAATTACCTAGATCAAAACTCTGCAACAAGTCCTGACAGTGTTGATGAAAGTCCATCAGACAGGCTTAGATACTGTTAATTACTGATTGATTGTTAATGTCACAATTTTAATTGAACACAGGAGATACTTTGGGGGGGG
>VXAL01010182.1:330-78475 GCA_013399475.1 Chauna torquata | reverse complement strand
GGGGGGTCAGTAGTAGTATTGGATCACCAGTAATGATAATGAAACTTGAAATTCATGGCAGAATAAAACCAAAGCATTTCAAGGGTTAGAGCCTTCATGGTGCTCTGACATCAGCTTTCATAAACGTGCATGTGCATGGCAGCTACCAGGCAGAGCAGAGCACCTAGATATGGCATAGACTTATTAAAAAAATGGAATTTTTGGTTCTTAAGCTATGCTGGCATCCTACGAATTATATTAGCTCCCTAAACAATGTTGAAAACACTAGAAGCATGATTCCCTATTAAAAAGGCAGAATTTCATGAAGATAGGCACGGTATGATGTATTAAGGAAGCAAAAACCCTCAGTACAAACACACCATGATATTTGTTGGCTTTACAGCCCGCTGCAGCATAGGCCCCGAAACGTAGTGGATTGCAAACGGACTGTGTGCCAGGTTGTCAAGAGATTGAGGCTGCTTGTTTCTTGAAGCCACAGCTCACTTCGGGATGCGTGAGAATGTCTTGTACGTGAGCAACAGGAGGTAATTAATCTGTGCTATTTGACACTAATGAGGCAGAAATGATGTCATGCTGATACCCGACAGGAAGGTGTCAAAGATGCTGACAAATTCAAAGGAGAGCAAAAAGAATGGAAGCATTTTGGAAATCCTGACGTGTGAAGAAAGGTTAAAGGAAGTAGGTTTGTTTAGCCTAGAGGAGAGGGGAAGGCAGGATGGTGCGACTGTCCATTGCTTGATGCCTTGCTCAGGCAGGCAGAAGAAAGGAGGCTGCTGTTGCTGCTGCTGCTGAAGCCAAGTAAATCACGGGAGCACTCTGAGGCAGCTGCTGGATTAGACACTAGGGCCAGAATGCCTGTGTCTCACGTGAGGGAAGAACTTTACCTCGTTTTATGTCGCTCTGCAGCCATTGCGGTGTTAACCCAAAGCTGCAAGGAACAAAGGCTACCTGTTGGCAAGTGAGCAGCCAGCATGAAACCACTGGGTCCGTTCCGGAGAAAAACAAGCAGACGCAATTTATCTCAATGGGAGACGCGCAAGCCAGTGGGCGTTTATAACGGGGCAGGCAGTGATATGTTATCCCATTGCCTATACGCATATTCTTATCCTATGTAACTGGAAAGTAATCGGAGTTAGTTTATCCCCAGTGGACTAGAAATATGTTTTCAAAAACTTAATAAAAATGTTTTAAAAAAATAAAACTGATTTAAAAAAGCACAAACAAAAAATAGTCAACAACAAAATCAACAAACAACTGTGGGACTGTATGTGATATTTATAGAGTCAAGGTTATTCCAGATTCAGGCAAATACATTACACTATATATTTTTAGGAAAGCTTAATGAGTATGAGCAGTAAAGCACTATGGCAGGCTAACTATAGAGGTTATGGAATTTCCTTTGTTGAGAATAGGTTTGATTTTCTGTCAAAGACTGTCAATATTCTGCAGGCCTTAATGCAAAGTTTGTATTACGTAGTCTTTTACTATCTGTTCCAGATCTCTATTTCACTGATGCTATGAAGAATACCTGAAACACTACCTTTTTTTTTTTTAAATTAAAATTTTTTTCTTCTTCCAACAGCTTTCATTTCACTTTTTTTGTCATCGTTTGATTTTCTGATCACATCTATTTGTCTCAACAAAATGAATGCAACAAATAATTAAAATATATATATATATATACACACACTAAGCAGTGGAGAGGTAAAAGGAAAATTGGAGACAGGAAGGAAAAATAAGTCCAATTACAATGTTGTGTGTGCAGAATCCAAAGGGAATGCTCTTGCTGTGATAGAGAGAAATGCTGCAGGAAGAAGTAGGTATAATAAAGGGGAAAGTCATGAATAAAGCAGGATAACAGAGCAGGTAAGGGGAAATTCAGGAACCTTGTGGGAGTTGAGAGAAGAATGAAAACAGCCAAGGGAGCTGAGAGAGAGAGGCTGATAAATGGGGACAGGAGCTGAAAGGGGCTTGGATCAGAACAGATTTTTTGGAGTAGGGGGAGAAACAGTGAAATAACTGAAAAAACTAGCTCAGAGAAGGCAGGAGAAATGGAAAAGACAAAACAGCACTGTCTAGGGAGAGCTCAGTAAGAGGGCTGGCGCTGAAGAGAATAGCTGAAGTGTTGAAGGATGCTGCAAGGAATTGAGTAATCGGATCTGGCAAAGAATTAATGTTTGAGAACCTTAGACAGGGTAATGAGCAGATGAGCTCTACAAAAGGCTTTTCAGCCCCTCCAGCCAGCTGCTATTTTAGAGCTACTCTTGCCACCAGCCCTGCATCTTCCTTTTTCAGGCTCTGGTTATTTATTCCTAAGTGTTAATATAGCTTCTGCAGCTTTATCTGAAAATCCTGGTTTGATCGCCTGTATGAGATGTCACTCTTCACAAATTTAATAAACATTATTATCCTCTGCAAACACATTGGCAAAAGCTTGTTTACCCTTCATTCGCTGGAATAAGAAATTCTGAACTGTTAGCTGCAGTTTTGTCTATTTTACTGTTCACATGGGACTTCACTTCCCAGAAATTTCATGTTCATCTAGTTTACATTTATCTAAATGGGTTAATAACATTTTAATGCCATTTACACTTTCAACTTGAGTAGATTTTTTTCATTGCTTTCCTGCTGTTTAAGTAGTTAATTGGGTTCAGTGAGTGAACGATCTTCCCTCCACTGAATTTCTTTGCAGTAAGAACAACAGTGAACATGTTAGTGAACAGTGAAGTAGGCTTTGATGTGTCAGCGGGTTTGGGAATCACATTACAGGAACTGAATTATGGTCTTGGCTGATGAATTCATTCTTACAAGTAAACACATGCCTAACATTGCTAGAAAGAAGCGAGCACTGGACTACTTTTATGGTGCTACTTCAAAATACTCCACTGGATTCACAAGGATTAACCCAGTCTCTTACTAAGGCACCTGATACCCCTGTCTATTGCCTGGTGTCTGCAGCATCAATCTACAAAACATCATGCTTTTGTTGCAAACTTTTTGCTTTTCACTGTTTGTAGGACTGTTGTGATAGTATGAAATACAAACCCAAACATGTCTCATACCTGTGTTAAAGAATGTGAAAGTGAGCTGACAGTCTTTCTCCGCTGCAGGTTGAGAGCAATAGCCCTCCTGTACAGCCCAGAAGTAAGCTCTCTACCTCACAGGAAAAAGAAGCTTGATAAAGTAAATGGTGAGAATGAAGGCCAAACAGATAGCAGACGTGAAAATACGTCTGCTAGACAATGTAAGTGGAAGAAAAGTAAGCATAAGCTAACTAGGATCAGTTTGAGCATGATTGCCACAGGAGAGCAGAGTTAATGTTGGGATTAGAAAATAACTGGAATGCTAAGGATGGACTGAGCAATATAACAAATACAATACATCACCAGAAGACTGTTTAAGTGTAATTTTGTTTCTATAAGAACTTTCTGCTACTGAATATTCATCAATCTACTGAGTGTTAGGCTTCCTTGGTAAACATGTTTCTATTCTACAGCATTTTTCAGCAGAGGCTTTGGGACTTCCATCTTAGTTCTAGGGGGCTCAGCTTGCAAACACTCCTCGTTCTTCTGCATTTGAGATCAGCTCTGAATTAATTTTTCCAAGGATGCTGCATTACTCTGGCCAGGGTTTTTACATCTCCAATAGGCCATCTAGTCAACATATCTGGCCTTGCAGTCATTTAAAGATCTCTTACAAAGTCGTCTCTCTCAAACTTTTCTGTCTCTCTGCATTATGATCTACAAATGACAGCTAGGACCTCAGCCATAAGAGAGGTTTTTTGAAACCTCTTTCAATGTACTGGGCGACACAAATATTCAGAAAACCGTTGGTTATTATTCAGATGACATTTCCTTCTTCAATTACCATATGAAATAAAGCTGTTTTTTAATTACTCTTGGAAATAAAGTGGTTTCAATTTAGTCTGCAGTCAGATTCTTGTGGCTATAGTTAGCTATTCAAGGTTTTCAGGCTGTACTTTCATTCTGAGCTTGTCTGTTTGTTGCGGTTAATACAGCTGTTATTGCTGGATTTCAGCTTTTCATTGTGCTAAGGCATTAGCTATGTGGCATTCTGGGCTAAAGTTTTTGACATGGGTGACCTGTGGGCTCTTGTCTTGAATGTCTCATTAGGAACATGGTACACATTGCATTTCCAGACTGTATGACCATACAGTCATGGAAGTGACCCGTAAAGACTGATACGTGGCTTCTGACAGTAGCTAAGATTGCCTTGCAAAGCCTGAGACAACTGGCAGGCATTTGGTGGTGCCTGGGATAGAGGAGGAGAAACTCTTTCATATCACTAGTGTTCTGCCCAATAAAAACGCAGAAGCAGATGGGTGGTTTACGAGGGATTGCCTGATTCAGTTCTCCTTGTTAAAAATCTACTGCGCTAGTCTTTACACTGTATGCTGAGCAGTAAGCATGAAAAAAAGGAGTAGGAAAAGTGAAAAATTCCTGAAATGTAGCTGAATAAAAGATTGTGGAATAGGGAAATGAAATCTGTGATACATAGAGATGAAATTGGGCAAGATAGCACCGCCTCAAAATCAGGTACAGACTTCCAACTGGTGTAAATTGGTGGATGTTCAGGAACATCATCGGGGATTCTGTGTTGTAGATGTTTCTGGGTTCTGTGTGCCCCAGACTAAACATAGGATAGATGCTTTTTGTGTCAGTCACATTTGTAATGTTGTGGATGACATTTTACAGTGCCTATCTGCATCATGGATTTTCCCAACCCTTTCCTTTTTAGATGAGTATTTATATTTGTGTGTGGTAATATTGAATCATGGTGGGGAACCTTCATGAGGAAAAGGCAAATTGTAAGGGGAAAAAGTGCAAGCAACTTGGTAGTTGATCAAAGACACAAACGTGCCTTTATGTATTCATCCTCAATTACTGTAATTTTCTGCAGTAATACATGAATTTTGCCCCCATGAAATTCTCTTTTTTGTGGAAAGGAATGCTATCTGAACAACGTAAACAAAGTCAGCTATAGAATTTAATAATCTGAGCTGAATTTCTTTAATTTTTCATAACTTGTTAATAATTCTTTATTACTTGTTTATTACTTCTTAACAGAAAGAAGAGAAATTCTTATTGGAAGGTAAGAACAGTTCTTCCAATTACTTTGGTCAGGGATTGAAATTCAGTATTTGTAAGAAAAGAAAAGTATGCTAAAAAAAAAAAAAACTGAAGGTGAAATCGCACCAGTTACAGATGTTGAAGCTTCATGATTTGCTATTGTATAGTTTATTTATATTGCTTTACAATAACTGGTTTGGGGATTTAATATGTTTTTTGTATTATTGGCTTACTCTCTGAGACATTTGTTTTTGTTCTTGGCAATGGTTCTCAGAGTTATGAGAAAAACAAGAAAAGTAAAAATGTAGTTGTGGGATAATAGTTAAACCAGGGAAAAATAAGACAAAGGAAGGATTGCAATCATATCTATTGTTTCCCAAGGTTCTTAGTGTCAGTAGAAAATCTGAAGTCTGATAGTTGAATGTTTCCGTGGTGCTAGTACTGCCTACTTCACAAGCTTTGTTGGTGTAGGACTCAGACTTCGTTTGAACACCTGATAGCAGTGCCTTAGTTACACACAAATCAGCAGTCCTGCAGATACTGGTTCTTCCAATGCTACAAATTATAATGGTGTATCTGGGTCTGGTATGAGTGAAAACTGATAAGGAAAAGGTTGGTAGAGAGGAGAGTGGATACTCTTCTAGCCTCTGCCCAAAGTCACATTATTTATTATATGCTGCACTTAGTGGAAGAGTAAAGTAATAGTGCCATGCATTCACCATGGACTCTTTTGTTCTAACTCTATGGTACAGAAATGCAAATATTCTTACACATTCTTATAGACTTTTTCTATGTGTCCTGTCTTAAATTCAGCAGTGACTTCATGTGGTGCCCAAATGCCCTGCTAAGCTATGCAGGCTTTACAACATTTTGATTAAGGGAAGAATAGAATAGTATTTCCCTTTTTTCCAGATCTTCCTCATATTGTTATTTCATCTCCTTGTTCGTGTTATGTTGCACAGGGACGTAATATTTTTGATATTTAGAGTATTACTGTAGGTCACATTTCCCATAACTATTATTCAAGGTCCAACAAATACAGGCAGCCGTCATGGTACTCAGATCACTTATACTCAGTTCATGTTTCAAGGTTATCTCAGTAACTACAGCACGCGAACACTTGTACCGAAATCTGCTAAGACAGATGGGTTCCCAGGATCAGCCGAAATGGCTGTTACCAGCCTTAGTGCACACTAAAATGAAAACCTTGAAAATAAAAAGGAAACAGGAAAGGGTGCCAGGCAACCCTGCTCCCACCCTGACTTTCTTTTGAAGTAGTATCCTCTGTAGTTTATGTATGATATACTCTAAAGAGGCAAGTTTGTTCTTTTATGTATATGACAGATTTGAAAAGACACACATTTTGAAATAAGTATTTCAGCCTGTTTATCAAGGGTCTTTCTCTGTAACTGATCTTCCTTTTCCCCCCTTATCTTTGAAACTGTTGGCCAATTTTAGCTGTTTTTGTAATGGGCTAGAGATCTCGGAGAAGAAATGTATTTCTTTGCCTGCCTGGCTTTTTTGATGCGGGAGGCAGATCATGGGAGTGCCTCCACTGAAAGCAATAATGGAAAGTTGCTTTATTAGACACGAGAGAATCTATAGGGAATGAGGTACTGGAAATCGGCCTGTATTATATCACTGTTCATAGACTTATCTCTAATACCTTCTGTCTGTTGTTGTATTAGGATCTGTTGAATTTCTGGGGCAGTAGAAGTTCATGGCTTTTCATGTAATACTTGCATTCATTTAATTAACTTATAGTGCAGTCAGCCCTGTGACTCTGGATCTCAGTGGTCAAATGGGTAATTGTACGTATGCTTAGGCACTCCTAGATTTATTATGTGGCTGTGCAATCGAATGAGTTAGGGGATACATGCTCAGATTCTTTAATATTAAATTTAATAGCTCTGATATACAATTTCTATTAAATTAGATTAGGAAACAAGTTTTGGATGTTCCTGTTTTAATAGTTAGAGGTAGAAATTGTATGACAAATCTCTGAATCTCTGAAAGAAGTCTTAGTAAGACAAAATATACCCCATGAGAGACCTGTTTGGATCCTCTCTCTAGGCATGGAAGCTGTATGAAAACATATCGGAGTGTTTTTCTCTTATCAGACACTTTAGCAGCTCGATCTGCCATAGCTTCTGTTCTGCTAGCAGCCCTGTGTGCCAACTGGCCGATGTAACCATCTGTGGGTTGTGGTTTTTTTTAAACATTTACCATTTTGAACTGGGGTATAAATGATCCAAGTCCTTGTAAATGTTTGATAGGTATGTATTTAGGATGTCATATGCATTATTCAGACAAGATATTTTATAAAATTCTAGTAAAATATTTCATTAAGAAATATTTCTTTTCATTTTTTGCCAAAGAAAGTAATTCCTGGTTGCAAATAGTAGAACACGTGCATGTCTGTTGTATTCAACAATTTAATTATCTTTCACTGTAGAGAATCTCTGTACAGAGAATGAGAAATTAGCTCTTTGTTGAATTTATTGGAACCATTTTGAAAATCGGAAGCCAAAGATTCTGTTAAATTCTTGAGAGGTTTGGGTATCCTGCCATGAGTAACTGCTGAAGTTCGGTCACGCACCTGGCCATGTCTCTGACAGTGTTTCCAACTCAGTTCTAAAGTCATGAAGAGGTTGTGAAATAGAGCTTGTCATTGCTGGGGACGCATCTCGAATCATCCAATGACTTGAAATACTCTAAAAGGTATTTGTTCTAAATAAATTTATCTGAAGAGTAATTATTCTGAAGAGTCTCCCATGTTTTTTGACATTGCTGGGGAAGAATTCATAAACTTGGGAAAAAACAAAGTGGAGAGTGCAGAAACTTACCCAGCTGGTGGGATATTTATCCTACATCACTGAGCTGAAGTGCGAGGCCGAGGTTATTTACAACTACAGAATCACGTTGCAAGTATGATGTTTTACACAGAATGTAGGTAAGGGAAAGTCTTAGGGTTGGTGACCAAGTGGAAAAAACATGTACCTGCTTAGATCAGAGAAACTCAAAGTTGCTGTTACTCTCACTAAAATACTTTTCATTCAATATCAAACTTTTGTTTTGACCCCAAACGTTCAGGTTCTTGGAAGGGAAACATGAAACTAGAGTTGTAAGCTTCTTTTAAACAAAACACGCGTCTTTAGGGCTTTTGGGTGAGACACCTGAGAGGTGGGTTCCCAGGGCCATCCCGGGGGAAGCGAGCCGCGCCCCAGCAAGGAGCACCACCAAACTGGCGGGCGCAGCCTGGCAGGTAGGCAGCCTGCGAGCTAAGCTCTGCTGTCATGCACATTGCCTCTAGTGCTGGACAAACCATTTAATAATTGTCTTGCTGCTTCTACTGTTTGTAAAACAAACAGAAAAAGAAAGAAACAGAGAACCAACTTCAAAATGAGTTAAATGAACGTAGTGAATATATTGGGATAGCCTTTCAACCGTGTTTTTATTTAGACAATGTAATGTATAAACCACTTTAGAGGGAGGTTAACGTTGCAAAATGAAGGTTCCAAAATTAAGGGCTGCCACGTTGAAACATCGTTGCCCTGGAAGCTGGACCAGGCATAACTGGGGTGGGGTCTAGCCATACGAACACTTTGCTGGGATTAGGAATACATTAGCTGGTGCTGGTGGGTGAGGTTACATCCCCATTTCCTTTTTGATAAATCCACTCCTGGGCATTTAATCCAATTTCAGTCCAACTGCATGACTTTAAATAGCATATATTTTGTCCCCCATTCAAGAAGGGAGATGTGATTTAGGTGTCTGTATCTGTGCTGCTGGCACTTCAAGCAGATACTTGTCCCTGTGCAGTGTGAGTGTAGTCTGTTCTGACCTATGAATAGTGTCAAGCGATGTTCTTGCCAGCTAGTTTGTGGATGAATGATTTGTTGTCAACATTTCAGGGTCTGTAACAGTAACTTGTTTGTGTTAGTGAAACAAAAATATTGTTAAACCACCCCAAATGTGAAACCCCCTGATGCAGCTCCTTTGTTCACCTGTGCAAGTTTGCATTGATTTGGATGTACTGATAGCTGCAGAACCCTGATATCCATCACTGAGCAGAAGCTTGGTCTGCAAGAAAATATCAAAGTATGCTACTCTTCTTCAGCTGACTTCTCAGCAATTTGATTTGTGGCTGACCTAAAGGTTCATTCAGAATTTTCTTTCCGTCAGGAAAATAGATTGCTCTACATGTGTACCATTGTGTAATTATTTTAGGCACTTAGTCTAAACAGGTAAATAAGTTACATGGATGACTAGAACAGATATTTTTCAATCTGGGCAACTTTTTATAAAACGAGAGATGTGAAAAAGTATCATTGAAGGAAAAAAAGTTCTAGTAATAATGCTATTTTTGATGGTATTCAGTGGTAAACCAAACCTCATTAGTGCTCTGCTAAGTGTTCATTTTAGATTCTGTATTCAGGTAGCACAGGCTGAAAAATTAAACAGTTTCAAATTAAGTAACTGAACAAGGACAAAATCTGACTTTGTTATTAGTAGTGTAAATGTGATTTCTAGTTTCCTTAGATCATAGAATGCATAAAGTAGGAATCTGCTCGAATCTGCTCAAATCTGCCTAGTATTTCCTGATGCTCTTAGTGTAGAGCGCTGCTTTTGCAAGCACGTTTGCTTATGTGGTAATTATGCCACAAGTTGCTTAGATAGGGCTTTTCTAAGTGATCCTTTGGGCGAAGTGGGCTGCATGCTATTGCTTTAGCTTCAGGACCTGCCCAGCATGTATATGCTGTGCCGCTCCTCACACTGATGATGTGAAGGAAGAATATCTTACCCAAGTGAATGAAAACCTTCCTGCTGTCAATTTGTGCGTGGGAGAAAAATCAGGTTTTATGTTCAAATAGCTTTCTCTTTGTCCTTTCTCAGCTCAAAAGTTCTCCATCGCATTATGCCCCATTGAGATCCTCCTGTCACATTTACAAGCTTTCTTCACAGCCATGAGAGTGAAAACGCTGTTGTGAAGTAAAAGGCAGATATGTTTGCAAGAATTCTGTATTTTGAAGAAAAAAAAATGCAGAACATTATTAGGTGATAATATTCTTTCCTCTTCCCATTAATATTAGACACGTTCTGTTGGCTGCTGCCAGAAGGATAGAGGGTGCAGCATGTAAGAAGCTCTCCAGAGGACAGAAGCTGAAAACGTAGAATATTTGGCATTTGTTTTATTGGTCTGAAATAAGTGCAGCATGCTTTTATTTGGTGACCTGTGGTTTTGGGCTGTCTTGGGCATCCCTGTGGCATGTGCACAGCTGCCAGAAGCATGCTGGCGGAGAGGGGCTAGAGAGGATGGGTTGCAGCTGGGCTCTCTGTGTGCTGAAGGTACTGACAGGCCAGATCCTGTCCAGTTTGCATAGTGCAATGGAGGTACAAATACAGCCAAGTAAATAATAAAACCCTCCAATCTTCAGTTTGGGGTTAATACCTCTGCTCCGTGCATATATTAAAGACTGAGGTACAAAAACAAACCTCCCCCCCAGACTGAACATGATAATCCATGGCTGGAATCTAAAGTGAAAGTAATTTTTTGCACTAATAGTTTTTAATTTGCCTAACCAGTACTGTTGAAACACTTTCCATTTGGCAAAAGAACTCAAAAACTGGCACAATGATGTAATTATTGATGCATGCAAACTAATTATCTGTGCAGAGTTTTGATCCAAGGACACTACTGAAGTGCTTGTTGCCAAAACGTTTGTTAAAATCAGTATTGCTGCAATTTTGCTCGAGGGTTTCTGGTTTCAGTGCTGTATTTCCCTGCACACATACATCCACAAAATATGATGCAGTGTGCATGCTTAACAAACCCACAGCTACTGTTGGTCCTGTACACTCTTTGATTAGATGTTTAGCTGAGATTTTCAAAGGAATCTAATAAAAGTAGAATTTCTGTTTAAGGGGTGGCACAATACCTGATTTTTTTTTTTTACAGCTTTTTGTGTGAGGAAGTTGTGTGTTTTTTTATGTTTGTTTTGTGGTTTTTTTGTGTGTTTTTTTTTTTTTTTGTTTTTTGTTAGGTATGGATTAAAAAGAAAAACATTCTTAGAACTTGTTCTGTAACTATTTAGTGCTTGGAACTTGGTCTGCCATACTGAAAGCAGCACTACAAGGTGAGAAAAAGAGGAGTAGAACAAAACAAAAACAGAGGTATGGGGCGATAATGTGTACTGAAATCATCTTCTTCAGATCTAAACTAAGGCAATTGATATTCCATGTGCAAAGCAGACTTTGAGGTGGCCAATGTTAAGTTGGAAAAAGAAGTTCTTATTTCAGAATAAAAATATCTGTTTGGTAAAGGCAGATGTATGGAAGAGCAAGTATGAATTTCCAGGTGCAGCTCTTTCAAATAAGGAGCTTCTCAAGAAATACCAGGCCACAAATCCAAGGCTGAACATTTTAGTGTTCAATTCACTTTGCTATAACTTTGATTTGTCTCAACGTTAAAAACAAACAACCCAATCCCCCGCCCCCCCAAACCCCCGTATTTACAGCACCACGCCTTTGTGTGCCCTTCAGGCGAGGGGTCAGGCTGGGACACATCACTGTCTCCTGGTCGTGGTGCGTCTGCAACTGGTTTTCTTGCCTGTCCTTTTTCTGTCAGTCTTAACTCAGTAAGGCTGTTAGCACAACCCCCTCAGGTTTCGTTATCTTTCATAAAGGGAGGGAGACATCTGAATTTAAACAAGGCTTAGCTGTGAAACCGTGCAGCTCTATACTACTATTTTATTTAACAATATTGCTTTTCCAAGTAACAGACGAGTAATCTAGAAAGGCAGCATGCATCCCACAGCAAGCGTTCCCAGGAGGAAGATGGGCAGCGCGATCTGCACAAGCCTTTCAAGTCCTGGTGGATGCCTCACTCCTGTTCTCTTATTTTCCTGATGCCTTTCATGCTTTCCTCCTTAGCTGATACGTTTCCGTGCCTTCTAGCCCACTGTACACGAATCACACTTTTACTTCACGGCAAGGTTGACCAGCCTTAAATGGGGGTTAACCAAATGTACAGTCAAGAGCTGTTTGCCCTCGGCAGGGATGAAGGGACTCCTGACAGGGTCTGACGGTGAGGCTTGCCTGCGATACGCCAGGTGCTGCGATGTAAACCATCAGCAGCACTCATGACCTGTCTCAGGCAACAGTTGCTTGTGTTAGTGTTACACTGTGTGCACAAAAAGTTTTTTTGTCATTTTTTTTTCCTTCTCCTCTCATCCTTCTACCACCAGTAAAACATTTATTTAGCTGTAGCATAGTAGCTCTTCCCTTTTAGGGTGGCGTATTAGTAACAAGCATATGAATGTATGTTGTGTAATCTAAGAACTGGGGAGTAGTGTTTGACTTAATGTGCAATTGCTATGTGGTGGTTAATGAAATTTACATATTAAACATCAAAAAGTGTTTTTGCCAGTAGTGAGTGAAATTAATCTTACTAAATCGCTTTAGGAGTGCACCTTCAGACCAGTGACTTTGCTTTACTGCTGTGCTGATGCTATTAACGAGATCTGAGTTCTGGAAGTTGGTAAGGTATATAAAGCATTATCACTTTCCCCTCTGGACTTTATTATTAGTAGCAAATTTATTATTAGAAAATCTTACTTTACTCTGTAAAGGTTTTCTGGGTAGTCCTGTGGGTTGCGCAGGGAGCATCTGTTACAGGAGTGCTGCGTGCTTTGTTGTTCCTTAGTGTCATACCAGTGAACTCCAGCTGTGGTACACTGCCAATGTTGTGTTGTATCACACTCATGCCATGTCGGGCTTCCCAAATCGCTCACATACAGCAAGGGATGAAATGAGTGTGATATGTGTGGGAGCACAAACGTGGGCTCGCTGTCATGGCTGGCTCAACTGCTGCTGTCTCTTTCTGAAGCTAATACTGATGGTGTAGAAGGAAATCAGCAGTGTCGAGCTGCCAGGGATATTCCATGCTTTCTGCATGGCTATGCTTATTACTGGGCACATATACTGATCTCAGGGGCTACTTTCTTGTGAGTTTGTGTATTTCAGACAGAAGTGGCCATGTTTGCCTGTTCTGAATGCCACTAATCCCCCTCCCACTCCCCCCTAGGGCCCATCAAGTGTTATGAGCCTCATTCGAACACTGGTAATTAACTGCCTGAAACTTGAAATACTCTTGATTTTTAAAACAGATTTTATAACATTTGTAAACAACAGTTAGCAGGAAAAAAGGTAAAATTGTATGTGTCATTCTGTTTTCTGCCATACACAATTTGCAGTTCAAAGTGAATATATTTAAATGAAGTCCCCTGCAGCTACTGTTTACAGTAGCCTTCAAAGAATGATGAAAGCTTTTAAATAATGTAGAATATTACATGACTTATTTTTCAAAACACATGCACTGAATATTTTGGAGAGAAATGTCTGCGTTTCAGATTAGATGGATTGCAGACAGCTGCTGCATTTACTGAATGTTACAGATGGAAGAGAAAATAAATGTAGGGAGAAGATGTAGAAAACGAATTCTTAAGAGTGCCTTATGTCTGAACAGCAGTAACTTAAAGGAGAATCGGGTTAGCTCAGACAACATCTTGATAGACAAGAAAATCCTTAAAAAAAGAGGAGGGGAAAAAAACAAGGCAAAACAAAATACAGGGTCTCTGGTTTCTTATAAGCATATTTGCTGTTAGTTTTCTGGGAAAGGATGTGCTGCTTCTTGTGTTGCCTTCCCCGCTTTTCTGCTACTTGTACTGTTACCTGTTGGCAGCAATTACAGTCTGCATTGTTCTATCAAAGTAGCCTTTAAGCGTTAATGTAATGAAGATACTAGAGATATTAAGAAGCAGACAGACGTCTCTGTTTTTGACTCTACATCTAACATTTTTAGCCAGCGTTTTTTTCTCTTGATACATTTGCAACGCACTAACTGCTGGTTATGTGCATATATTTTGGCTAGCTGCAGGGTAAGTAGTGAGTATACTGACCCAACTTCACACTGGAGGCTGACCAGCCACATATCCACCCGACTTTCTGGAGAGGTTTTGTATTTTTACGAAGCTTTAGGCTATCAAAATTACATTGCTTACACTATTAAAGACAGACTAAAGCTGACTTAAAGTGTGTCTACACAAGACCACAGGTGTTCTGGCCTTGTAAAAGTATGATAGAAGATGCAAAGAGAAAAATGCCACAATACATGCTTAGAGAATAACTAGGAAAAATTTTTATTTCAGCTCAGCTATTGGATGAGTTATGCCTTGAGCACAAAGCTATACACTTTGCTACTTTTAAAGTTCTGATTTCCTTCTAATGCACCCAAATGACTTATATTTTCTACTATACTTTTGTCTGTGCTTTTATATGGAGGCAACAGATATCACTGCTTAATAATGTATGGCATAAACTCATTTATCAGGTTTCCACTTGTTTTGCTTCTCATGCCTTGCTAAGGAGAAAATGCATTTGAATGGAAACACTCAAGCCTCTCCTCCCTGGGAGTAGCGGTTCCTATCTTTTAAGTTCCTTTTCTGAGAAACTGTTCTTTTTGCTGATTGCTATAATACCCATCTATTACTTAGCAAGGGCTACATGTGCTTCAAAGCATCTTAAATGGAAACAAAAATGAAATTCCTTTGTGGGTTTTGCAAACTCACTGTTTTGGCATTTTTTTCTTTTTGCTAACTTGTTAGAAATTCCGTCTTCTATTTATTAAAACAGATTGAGACCTATGAGCTGTAGAAACTGTGCTACACCTCTCAGAAGCAGAGCACAGGATATGTTCAGTAAGAGGAACAAGACTAATGCAGATTCTGCCTTCCTACCTGAAAAAAGGTTAAAGGTCTTGTAGGTAATGCTAGATATATTTAAGTGGCCAACAAAATTGTGGTATATCCCAGAGCCACCCTGTGGACTGCTGTAAGCGTAGGAATCTGTTCAGGGCTTGCTGCTTTTACCTCCCCTAGATGCTTATTATACTGGGCTTGTAGGATAACGTGTTTATGTAGTTTTATGGTGCGTGTGCTGGAAGAAGCAGGGCTTTTAAGAAGCCATGTTCTCTTAAAAGTTGTGCAGGTGAGAGGATTCCAGTGGATTACTTTTTTTGGTCTGGAGATTCCTGATGCTTAATATTTAGGGGCTTTTCTTCCTTAGAAATGAGCACATTTTGGCTTTCTTACTCCTGCTAGCAGATCTTATGTTGTGTCTTTGTCCTACCTTTTTTTTTTTTTTTTTTAGGAAGGTACTTGCAGATGAACTGCTTCTATGCATAGCACCATCCAACACAAAGTTGGCAGGTGGTTACAGAAACCAGGTAAAGTCCTGGCTTGCAGGTGCACAACCCAGACTGACATCAGCTAGGTATAAAGATTAAATTATTCTATCAGCCTTACTGAACGGCTCCACTAGCTTAGGAGAAGTCTGATTTGACAAGACAATATGAGAAAGTTTGCATCACAACTGTGAATACATTCAGTATACTTGTTGAGCTGTAGTCAGAGCTCTTAGATTGTAGGATTTATCAATCCATACATCTGTTTTCCAGCATAAATTTTAAATTCTTTGTAATAAAAAGCAGGTGTTCAAAAACAGTGACTAGCTAGTATTCTCTGGAATCAGAATTGAAATTAGGCAGATAACACTTTCTTCTGTCAGAAGTGAAATTAAAGTAAATGTAAGTTATTCCATCACTATATTATTTATGATGCCTTTATAAATGTGGTGTTTTGCAGAAGCAGAGTAAAAGAAATTAATATTTAATATTTGTATCATGATGAGAGTTAATGAGAGGAAAAGAAATTTAGTTTCTTGCAATAGGAAGCAACCTTCCTAAAATCTCATTTCCCTAAGTGGGGGTTGGGGGGAAGTCTTCTGGTGAATATGCTGGAAAACCTCCATTCATCATAACACGCATATTGCAGTAGCTGGAAAAGCCTTATTCTGTGCTGTTCTTGTAAAACCTGTGTTGGAGTTTGGAAATATTCTTCTCAGTAGGGTAAAATAGCCTGTATGAAACACTGTTCTGCAGTATTTTGGTAGTTTCCTTGTTCACTGCTGTCAGTAGTAGTGCAGAAGAGGAAAATATTCAAAAAAAAAAAAAAAAAGCGCCTTGCGTTTCAATACAACTGATATGTCAAACAAAGGTGAGGGGATTTTTTTTTTTTGAACTATAATTTTTGTTCTATTCTTTGAAAACTGATATTTAAAATTAAAGCCCCAAGATTTGTTATGCCTAGATCAGCATGGTTTTATTATGCCTGTTTTTCCTGAGCGTATTTATGTATCTTTTGCACCCGTATTAGTTAATATGAGCTAGCTGTATAGCTGTAGTTTAACAGTCGTGGTTCTCTACCGCCTTGTGTGCGCCTCTTGGGTTTGCCTGCAGAATGCCCCTGAAGCCTCTCGGGAGGCCCTGCAGCTTCGGCTGCCCCTGGGTTGCAGTCGCACGTCACTGCCGTCATCCGTCCTAGCACAAACTGCAGTTACAGCTTTGGCCTGCTGTTTGGACATATCCTGAGTCTAAAGTTGGGTCTTTAACAAAAAGTATGTTCATGTACCCAATATATCAGAATTTAATGTTGTCATACGTTGTCTTTCACGAACTTGGATAAAACTTTTTTGCTCTAATGCCTTTCTAGACTGAGGATAGCAGTATTGCGCTGCTTATAGAAATGTTATGCAGAAACGTACGCTAGAGATATTAATACTGTTTCCATGCGTTTCAATGAGATCCTTCATATATTCCACCTTGGGCTATAGATGTTATGTTATCATAAGACAAGGAGATGTGCCATCATCCCTTGTCCAAGAAATATCATAACAGATTTAACAAAACTTGTATAGAGAAAAGGCATTCATTCGTTTGCTTCTCCTCTACAGTCACTTTTAAGCATATTTTCTCTTAGTCAAGATTCCAAAAGTAGTAATATGTATTATGGTATTTTCATTCATATTATATTATCATACACATTCCTATTATTCAAATCTTGATAATCTGTACAAATAAAGTGAAGATTATCCATGTTGCTGCATTTATTTATTTTTTATTTTCTATTACCTGAGCATGTTATATGAGAGGATTGTGCACTACTCTGAAGCTGCATGCCCCTGTTCAATTGCTTCTTTGGGGGAAGAAAAAGCAAATATTGAAAGACCTTTTTTCTGTTATATGGAATGTGGTAGTCACAATTTAAGAACTGTAATCCATCATTTTCAACTATTCTATTGGCATACATAAGTAGTGGGGAAAACAGGTCTTTTGGAGTGAAAAATTGAGTCATGCGAAATAGGTTTTTGACGTGAGCAGCAAAGTAATGCTCACTAAAAAAGGAACCAGTTGAATCTTAATAAAATATTTTTCTTCCAAAGCATAAGTTACAGCCAAGAAAACTTGAAAATAAGAGGTCTATTTAGTGTTGTAAGACTTATTGATTTGTGTAGTTCAAGTATGATAAAGCTTTAAGCTGAACAATTACACTATATTTCATGTGGTTCCAAGTCTAATAGTTATTTTATAGATAACTATGCCAACAGTACAAAAGGCTTTTATTTATTAACATAATTATTCCAGTGCTCTACTTTGTGTTCTTTACACGTGTCTTAGATACACAAAGCTTGATGGTTATAAAGCATATTTCTTTGGCAGTGCTGTGAAATCTACTCTAGGAAAGGATGACAGCTGAACTGTATTTTGTCCTGTAAGAAGATTTTTTGGAGCGGGGTGATAAAGGAGCAGTATAAGGAAATATGCTCTGGATTGAAAGATGAAGAAATGTGGCAGGACAAAGTTAACGCTACCAAAATAATCAGAAGAGAATATCATAATATTTTCATCTCAAATAGCACAAGTTTGTGCAAGCGCTACCTTTATTGGGATCTCAATATTTTTGCATTTTGCATTTGGTAAAAATGGTAATAGCTGTTGCCATATAGCTCTGTGTTTCTTCCTTTTGAAATCAGCATCCTAGCTACAGGCAAGAAACTTCCGGTAGTTATTCTCAGAAGAACTGACTAGGAGTACAGATTTTCATCTGGGAATGGGGAAAAACTTGTTTTGTGTTCTTCAGTACAGGCCCTTGATAATTTCTCTTTAAGTCCTTTTTTTTTTTTTTACAGAAGCAGGAGAAAGTTTTCAGTAGTTCTTCTGCAGGCAACTTCTTGACTGAATCAGGCTATCCCTATTCTTTCATATTTTAGTGAGTAACTCTTCTATGCTGCCTATGTGAAAATAATTATTTTCAGGAAAAAAAAACCACCATGATTAAAATAGGAAATGTGTATGTGTTTATATGAAGCTTTATTTTGTAAAAAGATGAAGAACCTCATGAAAAATATATGACAAAAAAACTGTCCTAAATACTTATGCAGTGTGTCTGTGTTGTCTTCTCTGCTACCAGTTACACTACCCGGGGGATGACTATGAGAATCTTCCACCTAGTAGGAAAGTCGTCTTTTATTCAGTTTTCTCTGTCAAATAATAATAGAAATGAACTCTCTTGTACATAAATGGGTATTATGAATAAACAGACCCACACATCATTGAAATAATGTTTGATGTATCTATAAATATCAGGCAAAATATAGACTATATCATGAAAATGGTGCACAAGACTGAGAATAACAGTGTGGTTTTATGGCAAGAGAATTGCCATCAAAGCATATTATTAATGTGAAATCGTTAAGCCTAAAGATCTGTCTTCACTGAGCAGCTGATTTGGGCTTCTTGCCAGGTTTCGAACCTCCTCTTGCACATATATACATACATGTGCACACCCATACACTCTTTCCTTTACTGAGAGGTTCCTAAATTTAAACCCAGGTAAAGTGGACCCTAGAGGAGATGGTTTTTAACCTATTTAACATCTCATTCTCATTTTTCCCACTATCTTTCTGTCCAGGATGAGACTTTTTTATTTTTGTTTTTATAGTGTCTCTTAAACTGGAGATCAGAATTTATTGTGGGACTCTATAGCCGGAGACTTGCTGAGAGCAAAGCAGGAGACCAGCTAGGAGGTACGTGGAGAAGGGAGGGAGCAGAGCAGTAGCACTGCAAGAAGTGTCAGGAAGTGCAGAAAGCAGGAGAGCCTGTGGGAAGCCACAGCGCTGCTGCTTACTGGGACTTCTGGGCTGGAGGATAACGCAAAGAGAAGAGAGCTTTGTGAGCCATCTCTGCTGCCCGTCTGTATACAATCAGTCTGAAGCCTTGTCTTTAGTACTTATTCCTCTTCTGAAACTAGTGGCTCTGCACAATGCCTTCTTCGTATAGGTTAAAGGAAAAAGAAAAAAATGGCAATATCTCTCTGTACTTGTCAGCAGTCCCCTGAAAGGCAGATTCTTCTGAGCATGATGTGGTGGTCCAGAAAACAATTCCAGAAATTCTCAGCATACGACCCCCAAAACATGCCTACAGCATCTTGCAGAAGTAGTGGGAAGGCATGATGTGTTTCACTCTGCTGTTTGAGTAATCGCTGCTTTATTAGGCTAAACCAGATCCCAGAGTGGTCAATAAAGAATAGTTTGGTACTCTGCTAGTGTTTTCTATGCTGAATGAGGCATGCTGTCAAGAAGTGTTTCATGCCTCATCTACCAGTAAGTGTACTACCAAGTACTTTTAAAGATTGTCTCACGTTTATCCAATGGAATGATCTTGACAATTGATTTCATTATCTAGGCAAGTTATTACTGTGACTTACTCTGGGTTAACTGCAACTCTGTGTTCTTAATTCAAAATAATGTTTTAGCCTTGTGGTTGCTGTGGCCAACCAAGTAAGAAACAGAAAACTAGCAGAAACCACCAGTGGGAAATTTAGGAACTCTTTTGTTCCTTAGCATTTTAAAGCTACATTGAAATGCATAGCAACAGCTATAAAGATTTATTAATTTGGTTCCATGTAAGCGTCCAGATCTCAGGGTAAGCCAACATATTGAATTAAAGTCAGCTGAAGTCAGTGGACTGAGCTGTGAAAGCTATATTTTAAAGCATTTTATCAAATCAGAAGTAGAAACAGACTACAAAAAATCCAGACACCTATATATTTTTCTACTGAAAGCATCTGTGAGAAATTTATATTAAAATATCTTTTTAGTATCTCTAAGTCTTTTACACAGCATATGATCCTTGGAAACTTAAAGCTGGTATTTATCTTCATCCATATAACGAAGCTTGAGTACTAAGTTATTCTTTGTTCATTGTAATCAGGTCATTTTCAGCATTTTCTTTCTCCAGAAATATTCAGTTCCACTCTTATCAGGGTTTTCTCTCCGCTGGAGCTTCTGTTACCCTGTCACACTTGACATACACTTAACAAGGTGAGCAAACAGTGCTGTAATTTGCCATTATATATGGAATATCTTCCTGTGAATTATTGAACAACTGGACATACCATGGACTTTCTTGAAATCTGATCTTGTTATAATCTTGGATTCGATCACTGTTTAATTGCTCTATTAGTGGTATGTTGTGGGGATTTTCAAAAGTTCTCACTATGGTCTCAAAGAAAATTCTTGGATGCTGAACAGGATCCAGCATAGGGTTTTATAAAGTACTACCTGCAAGGTTTGAGGCCAACACAACACAACCTGTTCAGAGCTAAACTCTTTAGATCCAGGAAAAATTAGATTGAGGTATATTGTATATTAAGGTTTCAAAAAGGCAAATTGGAAAAAAGAGCAGATTAGAAATTTTTAAAGAAACTCCTAGTTAAATCTTGTGTGCCCTACTATCTGTATTCTGATCATCATCAAAGGGAGAGGAAGGGAAGCTAGCAAGCAACAGAGGTCATCCTATTAGGAAAGGACTGGTCATTGCTGATCTAAGCTATGCTGCAATAAACCTATCACAGATCACCTAAGAAGGGTGTTTGCAGGTTTTTTTTTAATCACTAATATCTGAGGAATAATTAAGGTGAATATGAAGGGAAAGCAATTGCTTGCCATGACTTTTCAGCATACGTTGCTCTTCCTTAGTTCTTGTAGTTTCAGTGAGAGGGGTAACACGTTTTTTTTCCCAAGAGTCTCTTGCTGTTATATCACTGTTTTAGATTTTTTTTTTAATGAAAAGCATTAAAAAAAAATTGAAAGGAAAGAATCATCTTGATGCTTATATCAGAACTTTCCTTAACAGATTTTATTTATACCCTCAGAGTGCTTGTGGAAAAGTCTTCGGTCTTTCAAGTACAAAGATAAATTCATACTTGTATTTCTTTTGCAGAGGCCCTTCACTGGAGATCTGTCCTGTGGAGAATACTCATAATGAAAGAAAGATTTTTGTGTCTGTCTTGTCCATAGCTCAAGGAAAGTTAGTCTTATGTATAAGAAAATATAGGCCAAAATACATGCATTGTATGCCTCCATCACATACTGAAACTACTACTTGAGCAGAGTTTTGCATCCTGAGAAAATCTATGTTGAAATGGGATTTGGCTGATTTTTGACAAACATTTGAATGTACCCAGAATTCATACATTTGAGACTTCCGTTGCTCCTTTATAAGTTAAAATTTGATTATTTATCAGAGGAAAAGGGAAATACTTCAGTAGGAAAGTGCTTCCAGACTTCAAGCAGAATGGACAATTATCGTCCTTTAAACATTTTTAGAGATTGTGTGTAGTCGAATGAGACTGATGAATTAGTGCATTTTTCTGTCTAGTATGGTTCTTCATTCTTGCTACAAACTTCTGTCAAGGAACTCTGGTTTATGGTCCAGCTGAAAACTATTGTTTTATAGTAATCTTACAAACAGACTTTTAAAATCTTGAAGTATAAAGATTACCGATGAAAGTCCAAGCTCTCCAGTGCTCCCACCCCCACCCCACATCCATTCTTGGTATGGTTTTATCTATTCTTTAATCAATTTCTACTTTTGGCCTTCATTAATCTCACAGGTGAATTTTTCAACTTGAAGCATTGTTGGGATGTCTAAAAATGGCACTAAGGTTCTTGCATTTACGTATCTGTGAAATACTGGAAAAGCAAACACTACACATCTTCTGTAACCTTTTACTGTCAGTGCCTGCTAAACGTTCTTGCGTTTCATGATAATTGCTTCTTGCTTTTTACAGCAATTAATAAGCTGACATATCAAGGGGAGAAAGTGGAAGGAAAAATGTCCACTTTTTTGTGACACCAACAAAGGGACAGCATTCTTAGTTCTGCATCAAGTGTGAAATATTTTAAGTAGTGCTAATTGATTTATGAACAGGTTGAAATAGGAGCACAGCTGCTCAGTGTTACCAGGGTCATCCCTGTGTGCACCAGGCCGATAAGTATGTTTCAACAATGTGTGAACAAAGCTCATTTCCTTATGATGAAAAGGAAACATTGGCTTTTATTTCAGAGCATTAGGGCAATGTAGGATAGCTATGATGATTAAATACCTAAATGGAAATGTCTCTTCTTTATTAGAATTTTCCTAGTCTGTCTCTTTTATTAACAATGTCATCTTCTGTAGTTTTGTTATTAATATAAACCCAGATTTATAAAAATCTGAATGTCATGCAAATGTTATCCAACATAACCTCAAAGCAAATCTATATTTTGAGGTGTATTATTCCATTGTCTTTATTAGGACCTAAATTTTCAAAACGTTTACAATTTGCTAAAGTCACAGTCTGTGGCGGATAAGCGGAGAGAATGAAACTCTCATGGTTCTGCATCAAAATTCCTGTTCAGTCACTGGGTATTTAAAGATGTTCAGGTGTTGCTTATTTAGGAAATTGTCTTTCCCATTTTATAATTAAAGCTAGGGTTTAGAATATCTCTCCTCTTTTAAGTAATGAATCTTTCTGAACTACAATCCTAAAAAGCAGCAAAGCAGCTTTTAAGTCTATTGGTTGTCATGACAAAAGGTTTTCCAGATGGGAATACAGATTTTCCTTTCTTCATGGAGAGTTTAAAAATGGAAGTTAGTTCATGGTGTCATACGTTTTGAGACAATAAAAATTTATGTGAATAGATCATATAGTTTTTTTTAAGTTTCCTTTCTTATGTTATCTGAGCTAGCATTGCTAAGAAAGTATACAGGGAAGCATCTGGCTGGTCCTGTTCATTGGTCTCAGAAATATGCAACATTTTGGGGTGTTTACTAAACAGATTTGGATAGTGGTTTACATGGAATTAGAGAATGCCTGAAACCTCTACTCACTTACGAATTTATCTGTAGGTACTGCCTGCTCACAGTCACATTGTATCTCTTCCCATTTCTTGATTGGAAAGGTACTAGATGATTTCCAGAGGAGGTTTTCAGCCAAAATGGTGCTATGATTCTATAAGAGTAAATGCTAATGTTGCTGAAAATCCTCTATGCAGTTTGATTTTTGAGTTCACTAGTACCAAATAAAGTCACACAGAGCTACTGGTAGTCAATCGTCAGTATGCAGAACTATCACGTGAAACAAGGAGCAGAGTATTCACTGTGCTGAGCTGCGCGTACAGTAACTGGGTTGGTTATAAACCAACATATCAGTACTCTAAAGATCGGTCGCAATAAAGCGTCAATGCAATTATCTGGTTGTGACCCACTTAGGCGCCCTGCAAGAAGAAATGCATTAAATACTCCTCATTAACTAGAATGCATATCATGATCCAATTCACTTTTTTCTTAGAGAGTTAGGCATGTAATTGGCTTGTTTCAGCAACAGCAGCAGCCATTTAATATAGCTAGAGGTTCATTAGTACTTTGCTAATTGGCATCAGTAAGTTTAAGGATCAAGAAAAGAGACTGGAAAGTAATGTATCTGAATTAGTTTTCTGACCTCATTCCTCTTTACTAGAAAACGTTAAACTCCGAAGATGTTGGCACCAAACTCAATAGTATATAACCGCTAGCTGTTAATTGCCAGTGGAGGAATGAGAAAGGTAACAAACTTTTGAATATCTTCAATCTTACTCTTTAGAGAGTCAAATTCGCTTACCAGGAAAGGCAATCTGATGAGTCTCTGTACTGCTATCAAGTAAAGGGAATTGATCAAAGGCTTTAAACAAGGTTTCTGAGGGATTTTCTGGACCATCAGCAACCACAGCTGACTAATACCTCTTCCTATCTAGCCTTGAAGGCTGTCTGTATTCATGAAGACATTTATTTTAAACAAGAAACAACTACAAAAAACCTGTTGAATAATTAAGCTAGTTAGTTTCTCTAGTGATGCTTCTGTTTACAATTTTTCAAGTTTCTCAGCTGAATCAGAAAAAAATAATGCTAAAAAACCAATATGCTTTCAATGCGTTATCTTAGTTGCTCCCTGAAAGCCTTCACAGCTGCGATGGCTGACATGTTTGGGGAGGACATGCAGTTCCACCCCAAGTTAACATAGCTCCTGTCTGCCTTCTTCTAAGGGATGGTCCTCAACCATCCACCATAGGCTGCAGTGCGGTCGGTCCTTCCTCAGCACACTGTTAGCTCTCATCTTTTTAAGTAGATTCTTTGCTCCTCAACTACCATACAAAGAGGATGCGTTTTTGTTATATACAATAACATAGGCCAGAAAGGATCTCCAGAGGTCATCAAGACCATGACCTGCTTAAAGCAAAGCAGGGCTAACTTCAAAGTTAGATCTAGTTGCTCAAGGTCTTGCTGAAGTGAAGAGACTGAAAGTCTTCACATGGAGATTCCACAGCTGCTTTGGGCCTGATGGAGGCACACAGTGAAGAACAAGCTCTTCCACAGAGATGGCGGGCTAGCGTAAGCTGCCTTGGCCAAAAAAAACTCATTCCATTAGCTGCTTACTTCTGAAATACCAGAGAAAGAGCTTCTGGAAATGAGCTGTGATGGACTGTAGTGGTCCCAAATGGGTAGGGCTTTTTGTGCAGTGCCTTATAACATAATTGTTGGGATTGACCATGGGAGCCTTTGGGTAATGAAGATAAAAAAAGGACAGAGTTGCATTCAGACACTGGGAGGTGACAGTAAAGTTTATCTAGTGACCTAGTGGTATTCTAGTGATCTAGTGAAAGGCATTCTGAAAGGCAACTTGGAATTCAGTGGAAAAATATCCCTCAAGGAGGGAGGCAGAACATAGATGATCTTTGTAAAAGATTTACAGCAGTTTGGAAACAATTGAATTCATCCTCATTCAGTATAAAATTGCCCTAGTACTTTTGAAACCATCAGATCAAAGCAGAGAATATTCACCCACAAGTTTTCAACAGGTGCTTCTAGGCCACATGTTTTTACAAGACAAACACATCTGTGAAAAACAACAGAAGAGAAAAAATACAGACTTGAACATCAGTATTGGTTGATTTTGGTTGAATCCTGTCTCTGCAAGTTGAAGATGTTTACCATGATGTTGCCTGTTAGAGGCAGTGACTCGTTTTGCTCTTGTTGCTGCTGCTGCTGCTGTATGAACAGCTCTCTAGACAGAAATAGGTTTTTCTGTTGATGACTGGCTGAAAGATAACTCTCAATGCAAATCAGTGCAAGAGTATTGTGATATGCACCATCTTTGAAGAAGTAGTAAGGTAAAGGACAGCCAATTATGCTAAATAATTGATATGTTAAATGGACGATAATAAGAAAGGAGGAAGATCATTGGCAACTGTAGCCTCTTTTGTTCCTCCTCCTACTGCTCTATGATTTCTCTTTTCCCAAACATCTGGTATACTGTTTGATGATAGTTTGCTTTGCTCTTACCCCAGTCTCACACAAGATCTGATATTTGAGCATGTAAGGAAAAAGATATCACTGTATAAAAATAAAATTGAATCTAAAGTTGTTTGTTTTTAAAAACATAAGCAACTGAATCATGCGTCAGAACCAGGTGTCCTTAAAGAGTGTTTATTCCTGTGATTCCATTTTAATGCATAATGTTGGAGGTACTTACTGTGACCTGAAATAGTGAGCATGCTTTCTTGACAAATAAAACAATACAGAGGGCAGTAAGCACATTAAATAAATAAGGTTTATTATTTAGAGTTTTTTCAGAAGCTTCTGCAGTTGCATATTCTTGTCCTCTCCTGCAAATATGCAAATGAGATGCCAATACTGGATTAGGGTTGTCAAGTTTCTATTCTGTGGTTTTTTTTTTTAATTATTTATTTTAATTTTTTTTATAAAAGTCTTTTAGAGCTTTCTTTTCTTCTCCGAAGCTTTCTTCTGTTTTGGTCTTGATAACAGTGAATTAAAATATATTCTTTCTTAACAATTTAAACAGATGGCAACTTTCTGATTTTGGTGGGTTTCTTGGTTCATGTGTACATTTTTACTACTGCCAAACAGGTTCCACAGATCTGAGTATCTAATGCTTCTGAGTATCCACCTGTATCTGTTCTCAGAATTGCAAAGAGAATTTGTAGTTGTAAGAGAAGGGATATGTTTGGGTCTTGGAAACAATTAAAGCAACATAAAAGAGGAAAGTGTACTTATTTGGTCAGAGGTGTATACATCTAAGGAGTTAAAAAGTATGTGTACAAACATTAAACCATCCTCAGTAACACATATGAATATGGTTTTGTCAGATTTTGCCAGTAAGAAATGTGCTTTCTGTGTACTCAGAAAAATGCTTTGGTATGAAGTCTCATAGCAGAACTGACTGAAACAGAGTTGGAGCCAAACAATAGACAAATTTTGTAACACCTTTCCTTTGTAAGGGCTTCTAGCAACAAATTCTGTTTCATCGTGTAAGATAACTGCGTAAAGTGTATAAATTACCCATTTGTTAGACAGAGAAACAAACAACGATGGGTTTAAATAGCACAACTGCTATGCTTGGTTGTTTTGCTCCCAAGCACTTGGACATGAAGGTCTGCGTGCTTCAGCAGAAGTTCCTTGGAAATTAATGTGCAATACAAGGCTATGCCATAATGGAAATATCTTAGCTGGCTTAAATCAGAAAGGAAAAAAAAAAAAAAACCTTTTCTCTAACATTTCACGCAATATTAAGCGTTGGTGTGAAGAAAAGCAGCACTGTTGCGTGTGAAAGGAGCTGAGCTACTTTTCTTCTGCCTTTGGCAGCCAGGACTGTTTTGCTGTAGCTCAGGCAAAGCAGTGGAAAGATGTGGATGTAGCCTGTGATAAGCGTGGGGATTAGTGAGGGAAATATTCATGGAAAATGTGGTAGAATAATTGAAGTGGAATGATATACATCTGTGCAGATTTGTTCAAGTTAACATGGACACAATAAACGTCAGAAGGACGGAGCAGTCAGCTCTAGTGGCTGAACTCATGGCCGTGCCCTGCCTGGGGCAGCGAGGGCTGTGGGGCTCAGCGATGGCAATGTGAGCTGGAGCTGAGTCACCAGAACGCATTTGCAGCAAAACTCTCTTGGCAAGTTGCATGTGAAATACATAACATGAAGCTGAACAATAATGTAGCTGGTCTTATAGAATCATAGAATGGTTTGGGTTGGAAGAGACCTTCAAGATCATCTAGTTCCAGCCCCCATGGCCACTACATCAGGTTGCCCCAAAAGCCCCATCCAGCCTGGTGTTCACTGGCCATTTTAAGCCACTGATACTCAGGAAGGTTGGAAAGTTTTTCTGTCTGTTTCTTGTCTCTCCGAATGAGGCAGCTCAGCTTAAAACCAATTTTGCATCTTGGAGATCTAAGTGAGCTGCTTTTTACTGATTCTCCTGGTTACTGCTGGTCGTGTCACCCAGCAGACTACTTGGAAATAGCAACTTTAAACAAGCTCTTCTGTCATAAGACAACTTGTGAAAATTGTCATGGTCCCATTAGCATCTGAAAATGTGTGCTAGTCTATTTTAGCTGATGTTCCGACTCTCTATAGTTTACCCCACGTTATTTTGCAGTGGACATTGGAAAAGCACTACCAACACTAGCAGTAGCAACTAGCAAAATAATAGCCTGTCCTTTGGAGAAATTAATAGTAAGAAAAAGCTTTGAGTGAAAGTTTGTCTTGTGACCTCAAATCTTACTTAGTCTAACTCAGCTCCATGAACTAGACATGAATTTGCTGGAATAAGGTATTAGTTTTAAGAAGATATGAGCTTTTCTTTTTCTTCTTGCCCTTGCCTTACTGAAAGCTTTAGCACTGCCTGGTAGATGTGCACATTTCAGCCTAAATGAGGTGTTAACCTTACACCGTCCAGTGTCCTCATCAATACTGGAACAACATCAGAACTGCAGCCAAAAGTTATTAGGATAATATTAACAGCTTTAACAGCCTTTCTGACATTGACAGACATTTAAGACTATTCCTGTAAGCTCAGAAATGGCTTGCTCTCTTCTGGCTAATTATTCCCGTTAACTTCTTGGTAGTTATCTCCTCCCTGGCATACCAGTGCACACGTGAACCTCTTGAACTTTCTTTGTTCTGGATCTGTGGGATGAATGGAGCATAAATGGTTCTTAGTCAGGGCCGTGGGGAGAAGGTTTATCAAACAGCACTGTGCACCATCTGTGCTTATGTGTAGAAATGCATTACGGTTTAAAATGTCAACAATAAATTAAGCCAGGTGCTCCAACATAAAAGGTTTACTGCTGTTCTCTTGTGAGAGATCTAATTAGGATGTCTTAGTTGGTAAAACAGTAGATGTTCATGTACAGTGTGCTTTCAGCTTGCTTTCATAGTAATAAGATTTCTTCCTTTTTCCACAGTTTGTCATGGAAAGCTAATTTCCCTCTATTTATCTTAGAAGTACAACAGTTAACCCATCTTAATATTTTTGCACTGTCTCGTCCCTGTGGTATGAGATTTTTATGACTTCCATATTAAGCTTACTGCAGTAATATCTCTTCTGACAGGTAAATGAGCTTCACATGCAAAATTCCCCAGCAACCAGCTCCTCTGAGGCTGGGTTTCCCCATATCCATGGGGAGTGGGTATTCCAAGAGCCACAGATATGAGTCAGTTTATCTCTTTCTAGGCTGTGCTGATGAGAAGGAAACTTGGCCATCATTTGAAGACAATCTTTTTTGTAGCAATGCATGATGTCACAGAAGATAAATGGACCATCTAAAATAGTGGAACACTTTAAATCCTAATTTCAAAGGGGTATGGGTGCATGTGTGGGTGAAGTGTTAGAAGAAAAAACACAAGGAAGAACTAGTTACAGAGATGGAACTAAAGCTTTTACTTGTAACTTTATATTCACTGAGAGGTATGTAAAATCAGGGACTGACTAACAATTTGGGAAAGGTATAATAAGGGCAGAAAAAGGCAGTTAATTTTCAATTAATACTGTCTTGGTGTGGCATCGTCCCAGTGGTATTCTTGATTGAGGGCAAGAAACTAAAGCAGAGAAGTTTGAGGGCATCCTTTAACAACCTCAGTGGCTTCAACAAAATGCCAAGTAATGCTGAAAGAATGAGACTATTCTGTGATTCTGACTGTAAAGTCAGGAGCCAAAAGAGAATATGGATGGGATTGCTGATCTGATAGCCAGATTGATTACAAGGTATATTCTTGTTGATTCTAGGAGTCATACTTTGCTAATGGATAGACCTGACAAGCGCATGCCTGTAGTGTGGGGGAAATGCAATGCAAAATGCATCTTGATGGCATGTGATGGTGATGATGTTTCAGATTCCAGACAACTGAAAGCTAAGGGAAAGTGATCTGGCTTTTTAATATTATTTAACTAACCAGACAAATTTGGTGCTTTCTTTTCAAAGTATTCAGGTAAAGGGAGCCTGAGATGTGTCTGTGACCCTTATTAACATAAGGCAACAGCTGCATGCTTACACCTGGAGAGAGCGGTAGTTTCATGCTGTGATTAATGGAAGCACTATTTGGAAACTGTACGTTGCAGGATGGAGATGAGGATGAGATGTCCATCTGAACACTGGACTTCCTAGTCGTTGTCAGCACAGTCAAGCTGAGTGACTCGCTTAGTGTGATGAAGACTTCTTTTGAACAGTATTCTGTAATAGAAAACAATTATAAGATCCATCCAGTCTTGCTGATTCAGTCTATGACAGGCAATTTGCAAACAGAAAGCAAGATAAGAAATTCTTATAGTCCTAGTATTTCCTCTGATCTAATCACAGTTTAGTGAGTGGTTTCTGAGCTGCTCCAGTTCACACTTTGTCCTTTAAAATCGGTCGTGGAAGAGGGAGAGCACTGGGGAAAATCAGTGGGTTAAATAAAAGGCAGTGGAAATTGAGCTGGGAAGAAGCCAGAGAGTTTTCAGCAATATGCCTCAGTGTAAAATTTTTCTACAGAAAATAGCAAAAGTAGAAAGGGGCCTCCAGATGGGTGGCTGACATAAAAATGTATTTTATTGCTTTAGTGTAATTTAGTGTGATTTTTATATTGCTGACTGTAATGCAGAACTAGCAAAGTATTTATATTTTAACAGCATTGGCAAAACAACAAGCAAAAAAAAAAAAAAACCACCAAAAAAACAATTAATAGCATCAAACATGTTAGAGCCATAGTAAAACAATGAGTAAATGGCCATAAGCTGAGGATTGCTGCATTTATTTCTGGAATTAAATGTGAAGTAGTCTTCCACTAGAATTTCCCCGATCTTTTACTGGTTTCCCAAATATAAATCTGATGAGAATGGTCATGCTTAGAAGACTTCTGGAATCAGATAATTGTGCATCAGAAAAGCCTGGGACCAAAACCAGCTATGTGCTCTTCTCTCTAAGAGGCTTTAGGCATTTTATATGTTGAATTAAACCCCACAGCATTCTTGATATGTGAATAATATCTTTTTGCAAATGAAAAATGGATTTAAATGAGTAATATTATTATCCATAAATGGAGTGTTAGTCTGAATGTATTCAGATTCAATATGGTGTTTGGAGGAGCTGAGGTAAAGCTGAATGAACCTCAGCCTTTGACTCCAGACCGAGGCAGAAACGTGAAGCAATTGCTTTCTAATAGAGAACCTTTTCCTGTTAGAAGCATACAACGTGTACCTGTTAATTATATGATACTCCCTGCCATTCGCAGAAGAATCTGAAGGTAGAATAATCTGGTGACACTTTTTTTTTTTTTTTCGGACAAATACCCCCTGAGTGACCATCTAAATATAATCATCCGTGCAGATTTCTGAGTGACGTGGCTTTTGAACATAGCTCTTCACAAATACTTGCTAAAATATACCAGATAAGATATTCTTTTATCTAGAGCCTATGGTGAATGTAGTTGTGACAAAGTGACATTGTTGACTGCAGAACAAATATAAATGTGTTTAGTTGGAGTGTTGGTCTGATAGTCTTAAATTTCACTGAGTCACTCATGAAAGTTTTCTTAGCCCAGTCTTTGCAATGAAAAAACAAAGTCAACTGATCCTGTCTTGTTCCTTTTATAGTAAGCGAACATACATTTTTTTTTTTGCAGGTTACAACATGAATTCATTAGAAAGAAGACTGAAATGAAAATGGTCTAAAGGATAATTTTTAATTAAAAAATCATCCAAGAAGTAATTTATATTGTTGTAGAATTCAGTAGAGAATGAGAAAAAATAGTATTTTGAATTGCCTGATGGGTTGTATATAAGGGACACGGTTCTCTGTAAGATTTTGTCAAAGCCATGCTAAAATCAATAAAAAGTCTCTGTGAATGTGACTGGTGCCCTAGGTACTACTGACACCTTGTCACATCGTGACATACAGAACAACAAATTACTGCCTCTAACCAGCAGTTAGAAAGAGAGCAGCCTCTGCAGACCATGAGAAGTAGAGCATTTCTTTGCTGGGATTTTGCAGGGTCACAACTGGTCCACTGAAGATCAGATAATCTCTGAGCATGGAATTGTGCAAGAAAACCCAAACCTGTCATTCGTAAACTGTACATGAAGCTTCTTACGCCATTTTGGAGAAAGCCAGCTCATTTATCCATTCTGGCAGCTGTCACACCAACATGCATTTTGGTGTGGGCTGCTTTTTCGTTTTGTAATTGTTAATATTTTTATATTTAAGACGTTGCTTGACATTAGTATAACGGAAAGAAAGTCACTTTAATTTTTCTGTAAAATATAAATTGTGCTTAGCTAAAATGTACTTTCTGAGAAGCACTCTGACTTCTTATGTGTGTGTGAAATGTGCTGCGTGATTAATAGGCTGGACCGACGGGCTAAGGCAAACAGTATGAGGTTTAACAAGGCTCAGTGCTGGGTCCTGCACTTCGGGCACAACAACCCCATGCAACGCTACAAGCTGGGGGAAGAGTGGCCGGAATGCTGCCTGGCGGAAAGGGACCTGGGGGTACTGGTCGATAGCTGGCTGAATAAGAGCCAGCAGTGTGCTCAGGTGGCCATGAAGGCCAAGAGCATCCTGGCTTGTATCAGAAATAGTGTTACCAGCAGGACTAGGGCAGTGATTGCCCCCCCTGTACTCAGCTCTGGTGAGCCTGCACCTCAAATACTGTGTTCAGTTTTGGGCCCATCACTGCAAGAAGGGCATCAAGGTGCTGGAGTGTGCCCAAAGAAGGGCAACAAAGCTGGTGAGGGGTCTGGAGAACAAGTCTTGTGAGGAGTGGCTGAGGGAGCTGGGGTTGTATAGCCTGGGGAAAAGGAGGCTCAGGGGAGACCTTATTGCTTTGTACAACTACCTTAAAGGAGGCTGTAGTGAGGTGGGGATTGGTGTCTTCTCCCAAGCGCCAGCTGTGAGAAGACAAGATGAAATGGCCTCAAGTTACACTAGGGGAGGTTTAGGTTGAATGTTAGGAAAAATTTCTTCGCTGAAAGGGTTGTGAAGTATTGGACAGGCTACCTGGTGAAGTGGTTGAGTCACTATTCATGGAGGTCTTCAAAAAATGTTTGGATTCAGAGCTTAGTGACATGGTTTAATGGTGGACTTGGCAGTGCTAGGTTAAAGGTTGGACCAGATGATCTTGGTGGTCTTTTCCAGCCTAAGTGATTCTATGATTCTAATAGAGAGCTGTAGTACTGGGAATTTCTGAGGAGTTGGACTGGTACACAAAATATTTCACCCTGATGTGGTTTTCAGTTGTTTTCCACTCTTCACCAATATGGTTTACTCTATGGAAATAGTTGCTTCCCTAAGCAGAAAAGATTATATAAAACAAAGATGCAACAATAATATTATGGTAAAATGTTTTCGTCATTTGAAAGAACCCAAACCCCTACCAAGGCTTTGCCATTTCAAATAAAATATGCTTATATCCTTGCCCTGTTTTCTTCATTCGTCATTTTTTTTCTGGAATACCTATATGAAGTGACAGTTGTACATAGGTTTATGTACGTAAGTAGAAATGTGTCCCTGCATCACTCCAAACAATTCTTATCCCTTAGCTCATCATAAATGTAATTCCCGTGTCTATAAAAGAGGTGCCTGATGTAGCCCTGCTTGAAGTGTATAGTCTAAAAATGATGACATCATGAAGGGTGAAATTTATGAAATGAAATTTAACAAGGTGAGGGTGACAGAGCACTGGAACAGGTTGCCCAGAGAGGTTGTGGAGTCTCCTTCTCTGCAGATATTCAAAGCCCGCCTGGATGCCATCCTGCGCAATGTGCTCTAGGTGATCCTGTTTGGCAGGAGGGTTGGACTAGATGATCTTCAGAGGTCCCTTCCAACCCTGCCCATTCTGCGATTCTGTGAAGAGCAAATGCCAGATTCTGCACCTGGGATAGGGCAAATGTATGTACAGACTGGGGGATGAGAGGCTGGAGAGCAGCCCTGTGGAACGGGATCTAGGGGTTCTGGTCAATGGCAAGTTGAATGTGAGTCAGTAGTGTCCCCTGGCAGCCAAAAAGGCTAATTGTGTCCTGGGATGTATTAGGCACAGCGTTTCTAGCCGGTTGAGGGAAGCCTCCTCCTGATGTCTGAGGAGCGGCTGAGGTCCCTTGGTGTGTTCAGCCCAGAGATGAGGGGAGGCCTCATGGCGGCCTGCAGCTTCCTCACGAGGGGAGCGGAGGGGCAGGGGCTGATTTCTCTCTGGTGACAGCGACAGGACCTGAGGAAACGGCATGGAACTGTGACGGGGAGGGTCAGGCTGGGTGTTAGGAAAAGGTTCTTCACCGAGGGGGTGGTCGGGCGGTGTAACAGGCTCCCCAGGGCGGTGGGCACGGCACCGAGCCTGCTGGAGTTCAAGAAGCGTTTGGACAACGCTCTCAGACACATGGTCTAATTTTTGGGTGGTCCTGTGTGGAGCCAGGAGTTGGACTTGATGATCCTTGTGGGTCCCTTCCAGCTCAGGATTTTCTATGGTTCTGTGATTCCTTCTGAGTCAAACCAAGCAGGTCTTGGCATGTGTCTGATACTGATGTGTCCCTAGGCATTTCTTTGAGGTGTTCTGTGCTGAGAGCACTGCGTATGACAAGAAGGGTGATTCTGCTTTTTCACTTGGCAGCTTTTTCCGACTGTGCTTATAAAGAGATGTGAGATGATAACATCCCACCCTCTATGTGGGGTTAATCATTAGGACTGTTTTAGGTAGTGCCATGCCAAGATATCAAGCTATCAAAAGTCTAACCTTTTAGTTTAGAAACTAGTAATCATGAAATAGAGATAGAAAAAATATATTTGAAAAGCAGATGTCACATTTTGTATGGGCAGTGTTGTTTCACATTAGACATCTACAGCCACCTACATTCTTCTACCAAATGTATAAAGATGAAAAGGGTTGATTAGATGTTTTTCTGAGCACAGGTCTAGCAGGATAGTTTCATGCTAACTCTGTAAGTGCTGCTGCAACATGGCCACGGGGTGGGGGGGAGGAATCTTGGAATGTACTGCTAAATATTTACTATGCAAATTCCTTTTAATTTGACATTTCCTCCTTGGTAGTTGACTGACGATAAATCTTACCACTTATTATTGCTTCTGATAGTGGCACTAGGTGACAGATCTAATGATTTTTTTGAAACTCTTGATCAAAAAAGTCCCATTAAGACTATTAGGGATGACCTTTGCCATCCAAAACTAAAGAAACATAAAACTTGTTATTGAAATGCCTAATTCTCATCTCAGTTTGGTCTTGCAGTTTTTAATCTCCAATGATGTAAAGAAACACTGCATTCTGGTGAAAGGATATTTCACCAGAAATATAATGTGGAAAGACAGGACTGCAAAATTGCCGTCTAAATGTGGAAGAAGTACTAACTGAAAGTGGTCAACTGCCCATTTCTGCTTTCAGTTTTGCCAGAGTTTTAAGAAGTACTTAAATCTACTCAAGTTTACCTGTTTTTTTTCATACTTGCACAGAACTATTAATATTAAGTATTCTTAGCATCAATGGGAATTTAGATACCAAGCAGAAAATACATCCCACTGGACTCTGTATTCAATTTTTAACTGGTATCTAATAGATTTTATTTCTATTTATTTTTTATGATACTTTTTTTATTATTAATAGTGTTCTCAAAATAAGCTAATGAGCTGTAATTGATTTGCATAGTTATGAAGTCTACTAATTTATTTATGGAGATGGCACACAGAATGAAGAACTGGCATTAATTCTGCTGGAAGTTAGCTGAGAATACATGCTGCTCCTCACTGCCCCTCTTTTAAGGCTTTTTTTCCCCACCAGTTTTCAATGAAACAAAAAGAGTGGAAAATTCCACTTAACAGATGTTTCCTGACTGTAATGTTTTATAAAATAGTTATCAAATAATTTTAACATTGACATAATCGAGATTTGATTTTAAAATTGTCAAAATAGTAAATCCTGCTCAGAATAACTGCCAGCAGGTGTGTTCTGGATACAGGTGAGTAGGGCAGAATTTTTTTTTCTATATTGGCATTAATCAAACACTTCTTTGTCCTATTCAGAACAAATGCGTGTATATAATGCTGTGAGTATGTGAAGGCAAATGAATCACTCGTTATACAATCTGCAATACGTTACCTGACCCTCTGTTACCTTTTGTGTTCTGGCAGCAGTTAGTGAGACTGAATCCTATAGAGGGCATCACGACACGCTGGTATTTCAGTGGCCCTGTATAAGTGTGTGGATTTCCTGGGACTGAGCTGAAAATAATATTTTGCTTCCCCCACTCTTTCCTTCTAAGCATTGCATAGCGTTAAATCCTCGCATCCTCCCCTGGGAGGAGCAGTACATGTTATCAGAGGAAGGCAAGCGGTTTATAACAATCAATGCTCCTAGCAGATGCAGCCCTTGCTGCTGAGTACAGATTGTCTGTTGACTGCAGTTAGGACATCTTCAGCCACAATTTGAAATTCAAAACTGTCATTTTCTAAAGAAAAGGTATTAGGCCGGAGATTCTCTGAAAATGTGCGCTCTTCAAATGTATGGAGTACTTACTGTCCTGGAGTTTGATACCAGAAGCGTGTAAGCAGTGGTGGGAGCTGACTGGTCAGCTGAGGGAGGAGATCTATCTGTCCAGTAATTTCACTTAGTCATGTTAGGAGAGTAGTGTTTAGTGGTTTGAATGAATCAGAGTTTTGGCCTGAAATTTACTTTGTGTGAATGTTTATGTCTAACTCATTTTTTCCTCACACATCTTTAAGAGCAATAAATAGAAAAAGGGTAAGGATTGATAATGCTAGATCTACTGCAGAAGTGTCACTATAAAAAGGGTCAGGGCATAGGGAACTTTGGTCTTGATGAAACCTAGAAATGTGCAGGAGAACGTAATAACGTTTTGTAACTTCCACTCATTATCAGAGAAAGTGAAGCTGCACATTTAAGATCTGAAGCTGAAGTGGATTCAGACCTGGAATTATTGTTTAGGTTGAAAAAGGAAAAAAACGGTGGCAATGACAACTGTATTTAGTTTAGTTTTGTGGTGGTTCATGATAATAAGCTCTAGTTTTCTGTACAGTAGATAGTGCCAGATAGTAATTAATATTCTGTAACGTCTGGAACAGAAATCTGTATTCAGTTTTTAACATGACATGTTATAGATGGCCACTGGAGACAGTGACAATTTTCATTCTAATCTGTCCCCACATACTTAGGAATGAATGTGACTGTTGCCCAAATTCACAATTGGTGTAAGCTGCAGCTATGGCTTTGCCTGAAAGTCAGAAGAAACCATCTCTTCTCCTCCATTTTTTTTTTTTTTAACATCAATGTTTACCTGAAAAGAATTCTTTCAGTTACAAAAGAAAATAATATTTTGACCTCTTTCTTCTTCCCCTTTGATTGTCAGCATCTGTGGGTATCCAGTTATATGCTATAGAGGCTTCCATAACTAAAATAGCTGTAGAAACAGAAATAGGCTACAGAGACTAAAGCAGAGCTGGCAGTATTTGTGCTTTTTCTTCTCTGTATAACGGATGTCATGAATCCTTCCTCTCAGTTAAGCAGGTTATAGTCTGAGGTTGTTTGACGACCTTGAAATGACGAGATTTAAGTGGTTGTTTTGTTTAATAATATGGTGCCACGGCAGTTCATTTCTTTTCTTTCATAAAAAGATGAAGATGATTGAAATTATATTAAATTGTAAGGCCTTCTGGGCTGTCACAACAAATTGCCTGTCCTTGTGCTGTTATAGCACAGGATGTACATGCCATTCTGAATGCTTTAATTTGAGATAAACATGTTGCTGATAACTGGCAGTTTACACTTTGGCTAGCAGAAACACTAATCTCACTTCAACAATAGGCTCCAAACACTGATAAGTTTCTACATTATCTTTATTGCACCAAAGGGGGGAAAAAGATTCTTAAAGATAATTCTTACTGTATTATTAATTGTCTCTGGAACCTTATTTTTAATTCAAGGTATGGATGCTGTCATCTGATGTAGATACAGATCGTTTCCTTACAGTCCATGTTTTCAGTCAGAAAGACTTACTTTACATGATGGATATCACAAACCAGGGAACAGTGGGGTGCAGGAGACGTGACATGCAAGTTTGTTTCTTTGTTAGTTTACACAATTCATGTTATGAAAGAGCAAAGTACTTGCAGTGAAAGGCTTTTTTTCTTCTTAGATGGTCCAGTGTCAGTTATCTGATAGCAAAGAGCACACAAGTGCCAGTAAAACAGAAGTCTCAATCTTTTGCAAATACTCTGTTTAGAAGAAACACAGTATCGTTCTTTGCCTCTAAGTACCAGAATTGCTGGGTGATTCTGATTGCACTAGTGACGGTGATGTCTCTTCTCATTGAGAAGAATCCAACCATGTACATCCTGTGATCCTGATATTTGATTATCCAAATAGAGAAAATATTACTCAGTACCAGAAGATAACTAGACCCAAGCTTGCAAAAGTAGGTAGCTAGTACCAGCTGAGATTCCTAAAAGTAACTATTTGTGTTTGTCTTCATTTGTTACTTCATAAATCAGTTACTTTTCAAAAATTGATATTTTCCAGCTGCTGTCATGGGCTTGTTTGAATCTCTGAATCTTTTTTTGATTTTTTTTAAACACCTAGTTCTTTTTTAAAAATCTATATAAGAAGCACTGAGAAAAGGAAAGTAGCTGGGTACGTTGGTTTTTGAAAGCTATAGCAAGAGTTCATACAGGAAGGAACTTTATACTAGAGGCAGAAACTCTACATTGAAATGACGAGAGTTTAAATTTGGAAAGGCTTTGGTTGTTTTCCTTATTAAAACAAACATTTTATTAGCACTATTTATAGAGAAGGTCGTCATCTTGTTATGCTGTAAAAGGTTACTGGTTCCAAATGGAGTATGAAAGAGACCATCGAGTATCACATAACACTTTAGAGGGTAGAACAGGTCCAGTGTGCGTGGAAGGAAAAGTAGGATGTGAGAGAATTTGGACCAGATCTGAAATTTCAAGAGGTACCAGTCTGAACCTGAAAGAATAAATTGCAAGATATTTACCCTTTTAAGGAAATCTGCCTTTCTTCCTTTGGATTCATTTTTCGTTTCTTCTATGGGTAACTAGTGGATTTACTCATCCCTTCTATTTCAGTTGCTCTTCTGTTCCTGAAGTCTTCCTGAAGACCAAATTAACAAAAGAATTCAAAACAAGTCTTCAAATTAGGTCATAGAATCAGAATCATTTAGATTGGAAAAGACCTTGAGATCATCAAGTCCAACTGTGCTTGTAGGCAAGCAGCAGTCATGTAGGCCATCATGATGCTGATTTTTGGTTGTAGATAATTCTCAACCCAACTGTCAGACCAACCATCTGCTTGTTCTGTAGTTTTTTCCTGTTCCATGCAGGGTGAAGCAATTTAGCTGCAGAAAAACCTTATATAAAGAAAATTAGAATGGTTTTTAGAAAAGCTGAAGCTCCTATGTTTTTAATTTAATTCCCTTTGTTTCTACATGTAATAATTTGAGATTTAGGAAAACACGCATTTGAAATAAACTCCTGAAAGCTTAAAACCATCCCAAATATGGTCAGATATCCTCAGGAATTCCCAATAAATGATAGATACTGTTTTCTTTTTCTTTGTTACAAATTTGAGGAATAAATGAATGAAATACCAGAAGAAAGCTGTTGGTTTGTTTAATGGTCCATTGAACCTGACTGCTAAGGGTAACAATACGTACAGACTGCTCTGTGAACTACTAGTACTTGTATAATCACATTAACTAATCTCATCAGTGCTTTATGCCCTTTGGTTATTGTGATAGAAAGACTAGCGTATAATGGACATACATATGCCTTTTATACAGCTGTGATCCAAACAAGAGGGTTCAGAACACCTAATTGCCTGATACTGTCTTTCAGCTTTAGTATATGACATCTATTGTCTTGCAAAAACAGTGCTATGGATTTTGTTGAAGTAGAAGATATTTACATGAGATTTTCTCTTTAGATAACGATTTAATCTTCTAAAGCTATTTAGAGTACATATCCTGTGATAACTCAATTTCCTGTATTAATTATACATCGTTACTTCCCAAGATGAACCGGGCATGCTGAAAATACTAATTCTCCAATTCAGTATGGACAGGAAGACAGCGTTGAGAAGTGTGGACGTCAAAGAGTCAACAGCAGAGATGCATGGGAAAGGCAGAGCAAATGTAGTCCTAGTACTTCACCTTACCCTTTCAAAAATGAGCTGCTTAAAACTATCTTTTTAAATATTTTTAAATTCTGGAGAGATGTGACAATTTGGAAATAAGAGAGCTTTTTGGCAGAGTGAGAGTGTTTGCTTCATGCCTAACCTCTGTCAATCATCTTTAACACTACAAGGACATATCCAATAGACCAAAAATCTGCTGATGCAAAAATGAAGACCACTACTGAAGTGCTATCAAGTTCAAGTTAATTTAACAGGAGCCCTCAAATATCAGTAACACACACCATGGATACAGTCAAGCTGCACTGATGTTTTAGTGGTGAAAAGGCTCAATGCAACATGCTGATTCATCTGTTCTCTCTCCCCACTTCCTTAGTGCTGTTTTTTTTCTTCTTACTGAAAACAGTCATAATAGGCCATTGAATTTTGATGGTTATTTGAAACTTTTTATAGTATTCTCAATAACAAAAGAACTAAAATTATTCATTAATCCTTGTTTTATTTCCTGCTTCTGCTTCCTTCCTAGATGAAGACAGTATTCTCACTTCTGCTTTCTTTGTGCACTTTTTCAGCACTAGTTTTCTGTTGCCCATTCTGTCTGTTGTATTTAGTTCTCGCCTTTATTGTCCTATATTTGGAGAGCAGGCTTCACTGAGGCAGGAATCATATACGTTTTTTTCTGTATATTTGTACACAGTCAAACTGTGGTTCATATCCTTGATTTTTGTGTGTGTAGCCTCAGCAAAATTACTGAAAGGCAGAAAATGGATGTGGCTCTTGACAAAAAAAAAAAAAAGTGGTGTTCAGTAGTGCTTAAAGAAGCCTAACCCCTCCTGGGCGCCTCATTCCATGGAAAAGTATGTGGTATGCAGGGTTGTTTTCATATGTTACCCTAAATTGTGTTTGGTCCCGTATTGTGTGCAGAATGAAGATCCAATGTCTGTTAAAAGGCTCTTGGAAATTTCATTGTAAAGAGAAATTGTATATTCCCTGTGTGTCATCTCTGAGCTTGTTTCTTCTCATTATTACTGTTCTAAAAACATTCATAAGGACTCTACAGACAAGGGGGTAAATAGATACAATTAAGTGGACCGAGTCATAACTGTGATCAGGTGCATATTGCAACGTTTGGATAATATCCTCTGCTGAAGGAAATTAATTTTTATTTTTAGCTATGATCTCAGGATAGAAGCTTTTGCCATCACTTCAGGTGCCTGTTGTGAACTGGTAGTAGGCCAAAACAGAAAAATTTTGAAGAAAATGTCTGTGATAAAAGCCCAAAGTAGACATTTAGTAAACTGAAACAATTTGTTAGTTGAGCTCAGAGACTTAAAAGCTGAATGTGTAAGTCTGGCTGGCTGGGTGGCAGCAGCCAGCAGGAGCCTGGCTACAAGTCTTCGAACTTCAGCACAAACGTGCATTGGGTAAGTTCATGCTCAAACGGCCTGGGAGGGGGAGCGTCTGCTATGGATTTTGTCTTTTTAGAGTGAGGAAAAATTAGATTTGGGTGAGACTGAACTATCTTTAGGTGCGGGTAATTACCTGTAAGCCAGGCATCTTGATTCCTCTCATAATTAATGGACAGACTTTCTTTCATGTCATCTGAAGGCTGATATCTAAAACAACTTAGGTGAATACTGTGTTTCTCTTCATGGACTTCAAAAGGAATCAAGATGACTAGCTTACCTGAAGGTGTCCAGGCATATGGGAGAAACTCATGCCAAGTGTCTAAAATCGAAAAGGATTCACCAAGTTGAAATAAATTAACTCTTAAAGTTTAGAGACATAAGATGAGGGAATGCAGGTCCATTTCTGAGCAAAATTAATCATGGTACTAAATGCAGTTATGCTGTGGATAGAGAGATGAAGGGTACCCATGTCTGTGCTAATAGAAAACAGGGGTACCTTCAGGTCCCTTGCCTGCATCTGTTTCTATTGGTTCTGTTCACAAGGTAAAAATATTGAGTAAACTGACTAAAAAGTGCTGGCTTTCATTGCCATATATTCTGTTTACGCATAAAGAGATAATATCAAATTTAAGATGCCTTGGGAAGGAGCAAAATACAAAGGACATTTGGCATTGGTTCATGTTCTTAAAACACCTCCCCAGTAAAGTCTTGTTGCAGATGATGAAGTTACAGCTTAGGGCAATGTTTGCTTTGAAATCATCTGTGCAATAACGTAATCTAGCAGTTATTGGAAACAAGCAGAAAGTCCTCATAATTTTAGCATAAGCTAGCAGAATAAGATATCTTCATTATAGATAGCTTGGGTTATTAAAATTTATGCCTCCTCTGAATGAAACGCAGTACTATTAAATAACTTTAGATTAAGTCAGTGGGCAAAACTCTGACTGACTCAAGCTTCACTGCATTTGTATCATTCTAGACGAGCAAGGAGGAGAGACTCACTGTGCATTCAGATCCAGAATTGCTTCACCTTATGACTTGGATAATGAGATATTGATTTTCACAGAGCAGGTTGTGTTAGAGGAAGAATGAGAGACTCGGTTGCAATTATGAAAGTCATTTACAATCAGAAGTGGGGAAGGTTTCCTTTCTGTACTGCAGATAATAGTCTTTAGCTAAGCCTTTTCCACAGTTGCCAGGATTTGATAAAAAGGAGTATAAAACTGAAAATTATAAAACTCCATAAAAATATATATGCCTTTATTTTCCTAAGTTGGAAATATATGAGATAAAGTGCTACTTAAGATGTTTTCAGACTGTTTTGCAGGAATGATAGATGGAGTCTGTTAAATACTTAATGTCTCAAAGTTACAGCGCTAAGTCACAGGGACTTTGCACAAAAACCTAGCAACGCTCTCTGGTTTCAGCAGCTCTTAGCAATCTTTTCAGCTGACCTACAACTGCTGAAACAGCAGAAAACATAACCTTGAAGGTACTCGTTTCTTTTTACAAGCACAACATTACTCATTCCAAAACTCAGTTGTCTGAAGTCAGTAAAATCAACCTCTCCCTCTCCAGGCAGAGCTCTCTGGCAGCCTTTCTTATGCTGAAGGAAGGCAGTGGGAACGCAGGGGCCCTGCAAAGCTGGCTGGGCTGAAGCAGTACGGGAGGCTATGGTGCGGGGTCTGGCCAGAGTGGAATTATGTCCTTCATAGCAGCCTGTATGGTGCTGTGCTTTGGATTTGTGACTGAAACAGTGTTGGTAACACACCGATGTTTTAACTATTGCTGAACAGTGCTTGCACAGTACCGGGGCTTTCTCTGTTTTGTATTCTGCCCACACAGAGTATATTAGGAGGTGGCAAGAAATGGGGAGGGGACACACATGGGACAGCTAATTTGAATTTGCCAAAAAGATATTCAATGCTGTGTAGCATCATGTTCAGCAGTAAGCGTGGAGGGTTTGGTATTTCCAAGGTAGCCATTGCTCAGAGACTGGCTGGGCATCAGCCTGCTGGTGAGAGGTGATGAGTGATTACCTATTGCCTTTGCATAGCTTTTTTTTTTTTTCCCCTCCCTTTTTCCTTCACTTATTAAACTGTCTTTATCTCAACCCACAGGTTTCTTGCTATAACACTTGTGACTCTCTCCCCTGTCCTGCTGCAGAGGGGTGAGCGAATGACTGGATGGGTGCTTTGCTGCTGGCCAGGCTCAACCCACTGCACCTAGCAGCATTTTCACAGGGCCCTGCAGAGGTATCACCTCTCCCCTTGGAATGGTGGTGGCTTCCCCACCCTCCCGGCCCTTACAGCAGTAAGAGACTAGTCTCCTATTTTCTCTTTTCTTCCTTATGCCTATTGCCTTGACTCTTCCCTCCCAGTAGCCACCACTCCTTGCTCCACATCGTGCTGTTTGCAGGAGTTGTGCTTGCCCAGTTTGCTGTACGTGCTGTGGCAGGGGGAGTGCAGTGATCTGTGCGCTCAGGAAGTCATCACCGCAAGTGGTTCTTAAAAGTTTGATCATATTCTGCTAGTTGAGAATTTGCATCAATTTCTGCATGCAATTTCAGGTTTATACGTTAGTGCATTTACTTATAAAATTAAGTTTTTTCACCAAGAGTCTGATTAGCAGTCTAATCTCTGGTCTTCCTCTCCAGTCCTATTTGGAGAAACTATATCATAAGGTCTTTGATACCTAACTAAATTATTTGCTCAGGAAAAGTGTTTGTATGTCTAACAGAGATGATGTCTTTGGTGCTTTCTGGCTAGGAAAAAAAACTGAACAAACAGGTGCTTCAGGATTTCCTTTACAGTTTTTCCCTGAAGATATTGTGTTTCTTTTTATTGCCCCCTCAGGAATCCTTGTTAGAGGGTAGTCATTCTAATTAAGGTCACTAACGTGTTCTTAACAGTTGAATGACTACATAAAATAGGGGAATGTTAGAGAATATTTTGCTGTTTTAGTTATGGACTGCTTTGCTGGAAGTGGGTAATGGAATTTCTGGAGAGGTAAAAAGTTATGCATCTACTTGTCAATGCCTTGCAATGTCCTCTCCTCTTGTTTTATTTCCACTTTATAGCACACTTTTCCATTTGAATGTGTATAAGTAGCACTGCAACTTTCAGCATCTCCAGAACAATAAAATGAATTAAAAAATGTGACTACGAAAGTATCTTGTAGAGGGAAAGTCATGCAATGAAGATGGAAAATGCCATAATAAATAATATATTTTAATAAATGACTGTACACCATAGAATTTCAATTACAGAAGCACATACTTTACGCAAGTAATTACTAAAGAAATTAATGGAGAAGTACATCCATTCATTGAATTACAGGACATAAATTCTGCCTCTGATTGCATCTTCCGTTGTGAGGAGAGCAATCACAGCAAACGCCAAGCTCTAATAACACAGTCATCTTAGGATTAGAGTTTACTGTTCGATGGGGAATGTGGAAAGACTAATAAAAAAAAAAGTTGTTGCTTCATGTGCACAAAAGGAGTGAATGAAACTAGTTAAATGTAAAGTATGAGTTTTAATAGTTGGCAGGTAACCTAGCCATGTTTTGACTTGTACACAGCTTTCAGTAGGTATTTGAATGCTATGGATCTTTAAGACATTTGTAAATGTGTTGCTTGTGCATACATATTAATACTTGTGTGTTTTATATATACAATGTAATTATAACCTATAAGAGGCATGTGGAACTTAACTAAAGTATGCTAGGAAATATTTTGTTTCTCTGTTGCGGTGTCTTTTGCATGAGACCAACTGAGTTCTTGGTGGCTTTATAGTCCGTCTTGGATGAGAGATAATGGCTCCAATGTTTATCATAGTTCAAATGGGTAATGCATTCTTTCTTACCTTTTCTGAGTTTTTATCCCCAGTGAATTTGTGGAATCGCCTCTCAGCCTCCTGACCATCCCTGGAGCTACCAGCAGGGTCAATTTAGTCTGATCAGGTCTCACCCACCTATGCTGGGAACTTTGAAACAGAGGCTGGTGCCTCTCCAGGAGAGAAAAATCTGACCTGGACTATTCATAATGCTGAATACAGCACCCTCCAAGCATGTCCCAGGGCATCCTCTTATTTCAGGGTTCAGCATCCAGGTGACCTGAGGGGAAGAGGTCTTCTTCTCTGGCAGTGGTTTTCGAAACAGAACAGAAAATGTCCTGAATGGAGTCATGATGGAAGAAGTCTGCAGCAGAGGCCAGAACTTCATACAAAAAGATTTGGAGTTCTGGTTAGTAAAGAGAAGAGCTGTAGCTTTACAAATCAATTAAAGAGTAATGTGAATTTTAAGATATGTACAGTCATGGCTTGGCACCTGGAATAAGTTCCCATGAAGTACAAAGTTTTTCTTGTGATTTGGAAAGAACTGATATCCCTGTTCATGAACGCTCAGTGCGAGTGTTTGCTGTTCAGTCTTTTGTGCCGTCAGGGTGCCTGCTGGAGTTACCTGGCACGCTGACCCCCAAATGCAGGTCTATTCCTGTAAGAAACAGCGAAGCCAAATGAGACATCGTACAGTTAAGTGTGGGTGAAATGCCAGTTTCAGTATATGAAAGGTCTCTGATTTGGAGGGAGTGAGAATGGTTGGCCTTTACAACCACATTACCTGAGGTTGGTAGCTGGGTACGGATGTGATTTTTGTGCAGACCTGGACACAGGAACCCTCTGAATTCCATGAACCCTGAAGAACTGGAAAGATGATTCTTGATTTCACTATGCTGGTCATCAAAGCACAACAACAGGCAAACCCTACAAATACTGCTGAGATTGGGAAGCACATGTGCATGTGAGTGTGAAGACAAGTGCCTTTTTGCTCAGTAGATGTGACACTACCAGACCTCTCTGTTTGGAGGCAAGAATCATTATTTTACTCCTTCAACATGAACTCAAAATTTCTAATGATGCCACAGACTTTTTTTTTGTGAATTTAAGAATATGGGTTATTTCTGTTTCCGTGTAATCACTAACAAATTGCATTAGAAATGCTTAATGCATAGGAAACTGCAACAATTACTCAAAGGGAAGTATCAATTTGGTAAGTTAAAAACAAAACAGAGACATGAAGCTAGTTAGTAGCATGGCTAAATGTTTCTCAGTTCCTAGCCATCTTGTCATGGTTTTTCTTCCAGTTCTTGTCTTTTCTGTTTAGACCATCACCTTTTTTCAGAAAGGTATATCAAGACTCTCTATCTTGTAGAGTGCTTGCATATTGCAGCCCTGCTTGTCTGATTGTGGTATGTGAAAGAAAGGAAAAGTTGTTTAGAAAACAAAACCAAAAACAAACAAATCTAATGTAAACAGTGAAAATTAACAGACTACAATGGGACAAACGTGCAAAGTATAAGCAATGTGATATTACATACACAAAGCAAGCAAGAGGAAAAATAGAAAAGTACTCCCATTCACTTAGTTTAACTTTCCTTAGGTGATGTGTGGGCCCGCACCCTCTTTCAGTTCATACCTGAGACAAGTCTATTGATTTTTATGTGTGTTTCTTTACATCCTAGGTGATAAAGGCTGTTTGATAAACATTTTATTATTATTTTAAATTGACTGTCTTCTGAAGTCCATGTTATGAAAAGTATTTTCTTTTTACCCCAATAAATGGCCTTTCCTTTTATTGTACTGTTAGACAACTGTCTCTGCCCTGATGTTTGTATGGATTGAGTTTAGAAGTATCGATATATTTCTAACTGCTATCGAAACAAGGCATCTTGTTGATTTGTTTCCTCTAGGTTTTCTATTAAGGTCATCCTTTCCTCCTCTCTGATAACATTGGCTTTTTGAGCTTCTTTAGTATATTCTTATTGTTTTGTGAGTATAAGAATATTCTTCTAGAACCTGGTTATAGTTTCATCCTAATGACACCAGTGGGTCAGCTTAGCACCCATTCTTATTACAGCATTACTCTAGACATTTTTCTTATTTAGTAAAAGAAGATCTGAGTTCTTTGAATTTTTGCTGCAAAAATAATTGATAAAGGTCTTCAGTGGCCTCCACAAAGAAAAACATATCTACGGGAATAAAGTTTATTCCTGTTGCCTGATATTGCTATAGGTTTTTGATTAACATTTTATGGAGGAGACGAGACATTCTTTTGCCTAATTTCCCTTTTTATTTTCTCTTGATAGAGATTTAAACATTTATCATCTTCTCTTCCTGAAATAATACATACGGTATGAGTAAAAATATCTACAAGATATTCAGTGTATTACTTCAGAACAAGAGTTAAGAGGAACAAAGCTTGTTCTGTTATGGACTGACTAAAGCAATTTCAGAATTCGTGAAATGTTTGGACATGAGTGTTGCACAAATATTTGTACTTCTTAAATCACAGTTACATAGGTATTTGCTTGATGTTACTATTTTTCCATAATAATGTCATGAGGTGCTAATGTAAAAATCCACTAATAGATAACACAAGATATTTAAGCATCTTGGAAGGCCAGACAAACTGGGATCAAGTCTGTAGAGCTTGCAAGTAATTCCGTTTTAGATCACATTTTTAAGGAAAGGCATTCATCTGCCATTATAAACTGCTGTTTGTTACATGCTCTGCACAAATTGTCTCTGAGACATACTTAGACAGGGAATACAGACCAAGAAGTTGGCAAACACTTTGACTGCTTGGCATCTCTTGCACAAATTTGCAAAACAATTGCTAATACTGTGAGTTTTTCTACACAGAGAAGTTCATGCACTGTAAGTTCTGTTATAAATTTACATCAGCTATTTTGCATTCTCTGTGTGGACACGCTTGGATTTGGGTGGATAGTTAACATGAAGTAAAGTGGGTATGTATTTGCAGCACATCATTTTAAAGCGACCCTCATAGCCATATTTAATTAGAATATTCGATGGTTGTTGCCAGATTGTCTTCTGTGGATTCAGCCCAAAGCAGCTGCCAGATCCAGGTGCCTGAAACAGCTGCTTCTTGAAGTGACCACATCCACCAATAGTTTAATCTATGAATTATCATCAAACAGCAAAATCCCCACCGTTAGCTTAGACAGTTTAAATTGGTGCACGGTGACCACACTTGTTTCACGTGCGCTGGCAGCAACTACTCCATCCACAGGATGGGGACTGTTGGAAGCTGTGCTCAGTGACCTTTTCTACCACCGCAGCAAAACGAGACCGCTCACGGTCTTAAGTACTTGTAAAAGAGGACTTTTTCTAAAACAAGAAGTTAAAACCCCAACTTATTATACACAAAATTCCACACAAATCTGAATCCTCAGTCTGTTAGAATGTGCAATTTTTAAGGAAAACACTTTTCAGTGCAGATGGTTTTTATTAAATTCCACATACATGAAGGTTGTCAACATTTGATTTAGAAAATATCGAGAAGTTATGTCAAAGTACATTGTTTCTATGCTTTCAGAATAGAGCATTCTGATTTTTGTATTGATCTGTATTTAAAAAACAAACCCAAACCTCCAGTTTTTATATAAAAATATGTAATATGTCAAGACCAGAATGGTATGTTTCGAGGGAACATAGAATGTTTCTATCACGTTGTCTACATGTCATCTTTCTGTGCTACGTACGTTAGGGAACTTCTCATTAATGGTATCCAGCCCCGTAGAGAAGGACTTGGGGGTAATGGTGGACAAAAAATTGACCATGAGCTGGCAATATGTGCTTGCAACCCAGAAAGCCAACCGTACTCTGGGCTGCATCAGAAGCAGCGTGCCCAGCAGGCCGAGGGAGGTGATTCTTGCCCTCTGCTCTACTCTGGTGAGGCCCCACCTGGAGTTCTGCATCCAGCTCTGGGGCCCCCAGCACACGAGGGACATGGACCTGTTGGGGCAGGTCCAGAGGAGGCCACGAGGATGATCAGGAGCACCTCTCCTGTGAAGACAGGCCAAGAGAGTTGGAGTTCTTCAGCCTGGAGAAGAGAAGGCTCCAGGGAGACCTTGTAGTGGCCTTCCAGTACCTGAAGGGGGCCTACAGGAAAGCTGGCGAAGGACTCTGTATCAGGGAGCGTAGTGATAGGACAAGGGGTAATGGCTTTAAACTAAAAGAGGGGAGATTTAGATTAGATGTTAGGAGGAAATTATTTACTAAGATGGTGGTGAGGCCCTGGAACAGGCTGCCCAGGGAAGTTGTGGATGCTCCCTCCCTAGAGGTGTTCAAAGCCAGCCTGGATGGGGCCCTGGGTAACCTGATCTAGTGGGAGGTGTCTCTGCCCGTGGCAGGGGGTTGGAACTAGGTGATCTTTACTGGTCCCTTCCAACCCAAGCCATTCTATGATTCTCTGACATCATCTATACCTTCTGATATGACTGTTTTTTACTTGCTTTGATGCTGTCCACAGAATTACTGAATAACTCCTGCTTGCTTCCATTCTTAATAACCAGTATTCAAAATGCAAAATTGTCAGCCAGATTAATTAGATGCATAGATCTCATGATATGTTACTGTCTTCCATTTGAATAAGCTGCTTTTAGCAGTTTGTCTAAGGAGAATAAAATGCCAGGAGAATCTTGTAACATGGTAACAGTAATTAATTTTGCTTTAATGGCAATCCAGTAGCAATACTAATATAAAAATGCATTATCACTGAGCATACTGTACTTTTACCACCAGTAAATCAAGACATTCAGGAAAGAACTTTTTTTTTTTTTTAGTATCAATCTATCTGCATCTATCAAATGCATCATTCACCTTGTGTCCAGAAAGACTTGTGAGTTGCCCCTTTTGAACAAATGGGAATGATCTTAAAAACTATTTGGAAATATTCTGCAATCATTATGCTTATTCAAATTGATATTAAATGGGATAGAATTGATATTAATGGGATAGAACAAAGTCAAACTTACTCAGTGTAAAATTTCAGTATTTTGTAGTGCGTTGTAATGGATCAAGTTGAATACATCCCTAGGCATACTAAAATAGGAACACAAAAGCAATTAAACCTTGAACAATATTCTTGTTCTTGAATTTCATCAGATCTTGAATTTCATCATAACTTGTTCTTATGAGACATTTAATCCACTTCCAATTTCCAGTGTAGGCTTGTGTGGATGTTACAGAAGTCTTTGCAGATATGTGAATGGCTCCCTCGTTCTCCACAGGAGAGGTTCATCCCTGTAACTGTGCAAGGTGGATGTTCAGGGATGATGTACAGTGGACATACTGAACGTAGTGAGATTTTGATCTCCAGATAGCTTCTGTCATCCTGTGACAAAGTTCAACAAACAAATCTGGTAGGCAGATCTGACCTGTGCTCCTGTGTTTGATTTGCTGACATCTTAAGATGCAAAGGGGGAAGCTGCATCATTGCTAGTCAGGAGGTACCTTTGGTTCTTACTTACTCATTCCTGCAAATATGAATAGAGTTCACTGATTTAAAAGCAAACTGGTTGACAGTAGATACTGTAAAGGACAAAGGGTTGTTCATGTTTGTTTTTCCTTATGCAATCCTTTCCAGCATCCTCTAGAATATGGACTAATTCTCTGTGTAATCAGTTAAACCGGTTACATCATCATGTAGACATAGCCTTAGATATACTATTTTGTAACCATAGGTTGAAATGGACAATTTCATTTCCAATTTTCCTTGCTTTGAATTGTTTAAACACTGAGGAAAATAAGAGAGAACTACATCTTTTTTATTTGCAGAAAGGAAAACACTCTTCTTGGCAGAGTTTCCACCTTCCAGAAGTATGCATCCGTTAGAGAGCTAAGGGTGATTCTTGCCATGCATACTGGTAGATTGCACAGCTGAGTTTCTGTTAAGCTATCTTGGGCCATAGAGGTGGTAGCAAGCACATTAAAGCCTATATTAATAGAACAAGCCAACAAACTGTTGGTGACGCCTTTCAGTTCTAAGAACAAATTTGAAGATAAAAAGAAAATCTTGAAGAAAACTATTTTTGTAAATGGCACGTTTTCATACCAGAATGTATAAAATGTAAAAATAATAATTGAAAACCAAACACGTTTGCTGACATACTCGCTCTCCCATGTAAACCTTTGGATTTTGGGACCAGTGTTTCCTTTTATGATTTTGGCCCTTCCACATTCGATTGCTCCAACTTCAAATTGGCACCAACTACTTAAAATTGATCTGAGCTTTATGGAGCAAAACTAATTCCAAACCTTAATTTCTATGGCAGAGGCTGAAGCATTTTGAATACAAATGTGATTAGGTTTACTCCATCAAAGCACAGCATCGTCATTGACAAGATCTGGCTTGCTCCAAACGTCTGCTTGAAAATCTATACCAGGGAGTTAATGCCTTCCCAGTGCTGTTGTTTTGTGACAGCAGCCTGACCCCAGAATGCTCTGGCTTTATCCGCAGTGTACAACTGGGAGCTGGCAGGGGCTGGCTAAGTGGAGAGGAGGAGAGCTGCTGGAACAGTTGAAGCATATAAAATTCCTTTTGAAAAATCAGTTGTTTGGGCATCCAGTTCAGTTGGTTTCATGTGTCAGGCATCCTTTTCAAGTTCTTTGCTTTGCTTTTAAAAGTGCACGGAAGGCTTGTAATAGTTTCAGATTTTTCCTGTATATGTAAGAGTCCAATGTCAAAATGCCAAAAATTGCAGAGCACTGAAGGACCTGGGAGGTGAACAGGCAGCTAAATAACAGTGGGACCTAGAAGAAGAAAAACCTCTCTCCTTTGTTGCATATGTTTACTGCCCCCTGAATTTCATTCCAGTGGTATCCAAGAGTTTGCTATGCTGAAACTGCAGGAGTACCAGTGTGTTAAGATGCCCGTTATACCTGAAGCAGATGAGGGTTGCTATCTTAAGGATGCTTCCTTGTATCTCTGAGAGGTGGACTTGGTGTGCCAGTATGACTCGGCCATAACAGCAATACATTCCAAAATTAAAGTCATTTCAATCAGTAGGAATGTATACATAAATGTATCTGTAAGGGACTGCTAGAAAGGGAGGTGTCCAGCAGTTCAGTTCCTGCTTTGGAGAGTACAATGAGTGGGAAGAAGTAAAGGGAATTGGGAGAAAAATTTATCCCTTGAGAGCGTTTTGTAAGGGGGCAGGATCCAGGAAAATGAGCCTGCAGAGGAGGAAGCTGTGTATTTTACAGGCCTGTAAACTTTAGATGACACCTCTGGTTTAATCTTAAATAAGCTTTTGCTTTCCATTTAGTCTGCACACTCCAAAAAGCACTTTGTGTTTATTAATATCTACTGTGTAGTATAGGTATGTACATTTTTCTGACTGCTTCGTGCCTCTGCTTATGTCCTACAAGATACTGAACATCTGTAGGTTACTGATGGTATTACATTTTTACCAACGTGAAAAGTAACTGAGGACTAAAGATCTAGTTCCTCCATCTCTAACCAAGTGCTACATGAAATGTTGATGTGATTTTTTTTTTTTTTTTTTTGCCAACCCAACTGATCATTAAACACAGTTTCTCTGATTTGGAAACCCAGATGATTGCATATGGTTTACTCATTTACATTTTGTAAAAAAAAGTGCTTCAGTCTTTTGTTTACAGACTGCTTAAAGAGGAGTTAAACACACAATGGCTTTTTTTTTTTTCCTTCCGCTAGCTCCTTAGGAGTAATAGTAGAAACACGAGAAAGAGAAGAATAAAACCATATAACTAGAAGATTGTAATTGCTCTTTATTAATTGAAGAAATAAAGTTCTTACTACCTTGAAGTATGACATGGGATCAAAACACATAATCTTAATGGATACATTTTAAAAGGATTTTTAGATGTCTTTATGGTTAATTGTCAAGGTAAAAAGTGTTCTTTGATTACAGCTGTTTTTTTTTCCCTAATATTAATATTCACAGCCTGAAATACACATCTATTATCAGACAGATCTATTGGCTTATGTTTAGGATTATTAAACTCTGAGTCCAGTAGAACAAAGCCAGCTAGTTGTAGTATAACATCCTTATTTTTAGGTTTTCTTTTCTTATTTGTGTGTGTGTGTGTGTCTATTTTTCCCCTTGTAGAAAGTCAGTTCTGTAAAGATTTGCTTGAAAATTCAATTGGCAAGTGTGGGGGAAGAGAAATAAGGGTTAAAATAAACTCAAAGCTCTCTAAAGATGAAGTTTTTGAACATCAGGCACAGCAAGGACTTTCTGCTATGGGCTCAAATGCCTTTGTGGGAGCAGCAAGTGGGCTCTAATGAAGTCCATGGTTTGACAACTCACAAAGAACTTCATTGGTGACTTTTTTCTTTTACTTGATCTGTAAAATGGAAGGTAACAATGGCTGCTTTCAAGTCTCCTGATGCTGATGGATAGATAATGAATCAAATTGGCCCTATTATGAAATAAGTCCCTGAAAGAAAATTATATTCAAACCTCTAAGTGGTTATAATTGCTGAGGAATGGAGTAAAAGGCTATTCAAATAACATCCCAGCTGTAGGCATTGTGAACCATTTAACCAAATCTGAGGTTGGTTATTCCCAATTTTCTCACATTTTCTCCTTATGCCTAGATTTGTCATTTTCTTTTAGGGTAAAGGTGTGCTAAACAACTTACGCTAATTTAATTAAGACATTTTTGAAGTAAAACATCTCAGGTTTTCAATACGCACAAATACACATGTAACCTCAACTGAAGGGGCTCTGGTAGGAAATTGAGTAGCAGAAGTAGAAAGTTAGAAGAATATCTCTTATCAAAGAAATCAGACCCCTGACAAAACTTTTGCTAGTTGTATGGCTTTGATGTTATCACAGAATCTACTGTTGCTTCGGGGGGGAAAGGCAGTAAGAGACATGCTGTACCAAGGTGGTGGAAGTGGGGATGAGACCTGTGTGTGACAGTCCAGGACTGCAGGACAAGGCATAACAAAAACAGGTTGAACATCATGTGTGGATGTTTTCTATCTTTCTGCTTGAGTTAAATACCTGAGCAAGGTGAGAGCTATCGTAAACAGATGTGAAACTGCTGCTGATATATCTAATTTGTAAAAACCTGAAGTTCTTTGTAGAAATTAGAAGGATCAAACCCATTATTTGCTACTTTATGTTGAAAATTCCCTATGGAAAAACATAAGAATTGCTAACTGAATTCCCAGCAAGCCCAAGGAGGTTCTGCTGGGATGATGGTCAACTTGTACTGCTGACTATACCAAGGGCTGTGATGATGCAGATGTCAAATGGTACCAGGGTGTGATGTATCACAACTGTCAAACTGTGTGTTCAGAGTTTCAGATGATCTAGCCTTTAGACACTGAGTTGCATTGTTGCAGTTTTGTTTAGCTAATTTGTTACAGGAGATAACATTTGTTGATCAAAGTGAATGATCTAATTGAAATTAAAGGCAATAACATTTAAAAATAAAAAAGTGCAATTAGACCCATGTTCTGCATGCAAGGTTTTCCTCAAGGAAGGTGATTATTTCTAATGGGGAATACCTGTTTCTCACGAATTTAAAATTTCAGTTGAAATGCATCAAATATTTATTGAATGAGATTATGGTGGGAAGCTGCAAGGTAGAGCCCACTGACTAGAGGAAAAAAGAAAAGAGGACGGTATTAAACAGAAAAAGTAAGTAGTCTTAAAAGGGATATAAGGGCAAAGAAAAATGAACAACCTTAACATAAGAATGGGAAATAATCTGTATTTATTCCAAGAACTAAATTTATTCTCCTTGAAATTGTATGGGATGGTTTGCCAAACAAATTATTTGGTAACAACACCCATTATGAAAGCACCATAACTCTTTGCAGAAGTAATAGCTTTTATCGTTTTCATTGATTCAGGAAATTGGAATAAATATCTTTGCATATTAGCACATTATGTAGATGACTTTGGAAAAGGCTCAAAGCTGTTTACTATTTCATGCCCATAATGAAGTTGTTCTGTCGCCTCAGAAAACGAATTTAATTAATCTGTGATGGCTCAGAAGCAGGCAGTAAGTACTGTGTTATTTTCAGAGATCAGAACAAGTCAGCTAAAATTGTGAGGCTGAATGAATGAAGATACCTGTGAGTATGATCTATAGCACGTGTCTGTAGTAGGCTTATGTACATACGTGTACAGTAGGCATATATACATACATGAAGTCAGAAGGTTCAGGACATCTACATGNTGTGTGCAGCATTGGGCACCACAGTATAAGGAGGACATGAAACTGTTAGAGAGTGTCCAAAGGAGGGCTACGAAGATGGTGAAGGGTCTAGAGGGCAAGATGTCTGCGGAGCAGCTGAGGTCACCTGGTTTGTTCATCCCAGAGAAGAGAAGATGAGGGGAGGCCTCATGGCGGCCTGCAGCTCACTCATGAGGGGAGCGGAGGGGCAGGCGCTGATCTCTGCTCTCTGGTGACAGTGACAGGACCCGAGGGGACGGCATGGAGCTGTGACAGGGGAGGGTCAGGCTGGGTGTTAGGGAAAGGTTCTTCACTGAGAGGGTGATCAGGCACTGGAACAGGCTGAAGTGGTCATGGCACCGAGCCTGCCAGAGTTGAAGAAGCATTTGGGCAGTGCTGTCAGACACGTTTTAATTTTTGGGTGGTCCTGTGTGTAGCCAGGAGTTGGACTTGATGATCCTTGTGGGTCCATTCCAACTTGGAATATTTTATGATCATGGGTTTGCAGGTATTTGGTGGTAAAGAAGCACAAGACTAGCTAGTGTACCAAGATCAGCTCTTAGTGTCACTCTGGTAGTCATCTCTGCTCAGCTATGAAACCATTAGAAAGAAACAATGCTTATCCATTCAATGTCTCGGGCCTGATTTTTATATTTTTCTTTAGAAAAGTCCTGTTAAATAGTCTGTCCCACCTAAAGTCTGTATAAAGAAGGAAAACATTTGCACTTTCTTTTGTAAAATCTAGTTTATTTCTTCTCTTATTCAGGTTTTTCATATACTTGTACATAAGTTTTTATATTACAGCAATGATTTAGGCATGGATGTTGATTTGATGGATGGTGTATTTTCAAGTCATACCAACTCAGGTATAAATCAAGAGTCAGTAAATACCTTCTGCGTCTCTATAAAAATGTAAAAATTAAGCTTTTTTGCAGGGGGCGGGGGGCAACAGAGTGTCTTCAAATGATGTGAAACTGCACTTTTGGTGTTCTTCTAGGCTGAAATACCATGTGCTCATGCATCTATTTGCTTTTTCAAATGAGCAGTTCAGTATTCTGTATTCCATGGTAAAAATCTTTCACCACTGCTGCAGTATCTATATTTTTTTCCTCATGGTATGATATGGGATTCTTTAGAGCGATTTCAAAGACTAGAAGTCAAACTAAAATACTCTTGTGATTCCATTCCAGGTACTCATTAATTTTACCAAAGCTAATTTTGAGATGAAAAGTGAGATGAAAGACCAAGTGCAGAAGATGAGATAATTTAAATACGAACATGGTGAGACCATGATTTTGAAATCATCCGGTCAGGTAGATAAAGTAGCTCTTTCTGTGATGTGCTTATGGCTTATATACAAAACTAAGCAATCACCAGGAATGCCATTAATCAGTGGGACCACTATCTGTGTAGTGACAGAGGAGTGATGCAGAATTGGAATAGTTTATTGTTGCTACACTTTTTAGATGATGAAAGTCACTTTTCTGGATAGAAGCCAGTGCAGAATAAAACTTGGAGCTGCAGAGGCAGAAGGCAATGTGACTCTGCCCTTTATTACAGAAAATGGTTGAATCAAGCTGCAGGTAGCTCTGATGGTTGGGGACTGGGGAATTGGATCTGCAGCAATGTGATTGTTGCCATGTCTGGTTTCATAAGGTGTAGGCACCATACTGCTAAAGGGGCTAATGGTGTAGTGTAGCTCTAACACCCCAACAAAAAAACCCTGGTAGGTGTTGCCATCGCCTGCTGGAGGCTGATCGGCAGCTATCAGTTTGATATTCATCATTTGTTGGAGCTGTTGTCATAAAATTTGACCAAACTGTGAAAAAGCTGCTGCCATTCTGTTTTATAAAGCTTAGCAAAGCTATTGAAGGTGTGTACTGATGTAGTTTCTGAATCATGTAAAGGCTGCTGAAGAGGCAAATGTGCCTCAAAACTTCATAAAGAGGAAAAGCCTTTTCCTAAACGGAGCTGCAAGTCTTGGGCAGTTCATTATTTAAGATGCACCAATATTAACGTCAAAGAGTCTGCAAAGTTCATAATTCATATCACTTTCAAAGTCAGACCTGCATGTCAGTATGAGCGAATTAACATTTGCGCCTCGTTCATTATAATTGATGGGGTATAATTGCTGTGATCACTTTGGTTCATTTAGCCTATACTGTGCTGGCTGTTGAGACAACTCACCGGAACTTTGGACAAGAGAGAAGTATACAATTTTTGTTTACTAGCTTACATTGTTGGAAACAGCAGTTTAAATATACTGGCAAAATAATTCCACTGAAAATCTGTACAGAAGGTCTTCTGCTGATATGGCTATTAACAACAGTACCTGTAAGATACATTAGCCCTATGTTTCCCACGTTTGGAGACTGTGTCATCTGCATTAGCAGTTGAAGGAACTGCTACAGGCATCCATCAATTAATGTGATTTGTCATTTTAAAGTACCCAGCTATCTTAAGCTGGCTTGTTGCCTTCTCTTTGCCACCATCCAGCATGATCCATCACACAGTGAGAAACAAGCGGCAGCAGAAGGATGCGGCAGGTTCCTGTTGGTATGAAGAAGTGAAGAATCTTTGCAGCTCTTCAATTAATTACTCTGCAAAGGAAACACAAAGGATTTCTTTTAGGACCTGATTTTTGTCATCCTTGTGCTGAGCAGTAAATTTCCCTGAACTCTGGTAGTCTGACAGGTTTACGTGGAGCAGACCTAGTTGGTAAGAGTGAGGGTAAAGTAATTCCATAGAGGGTATTCTCATAGTATGTACTGAATACAAGAAATAGACCACACATACTTCTACCTCTTGTGTTACCCTCCTAACGAGGATTATTTGACTGCCAGGCCAGGCAGGAAAACAATGAAGGAAGCAAGCACATATCTATTGGAAGACAGCCTTGTTTCAATGGCTTTTTGCTATAGAGGAATGTGTGATGTAATAAAGCAGACAAAATCAGGGACAGCTTTACTGCCTCCACAGCTTCTAGCTGTGGCTGTATGTACAAAAAAGATACATAGGAAGTCAAAGAACAGAAGGAAAATCAAAACCATGGTTTCAAAAATATGATTGTGTTTCAAATACACCTAATATTTCAACAAGAATTTTGTACAGCATCTTTATCTGATTTTTATCTGATTAGCGTTCTCCAGTGAAATGTAAATTCTCCAGTCCTTTTCCACATAGTATTAGGAAATAGCATAATTTTTTTTGCTTCAGATTTTTCATTAAGATGGACTGCAGATGATATGTTTACAACAATTAATGTTTCTATATATGTTTTAATACTGAGATACATAAATTCAACTTACACTACCACATCTATTATTTCTGGTTATGTGCCTGTTTTGGTATGTGCTTGTATTGACTAATGCTGCTGTAGATACCGCTCTATCATGTTTGTAGACATTTTTCTTTATTCTCTTGAAAGTTTTTTTTATCCTAAGAAGATTTAAAGAAAAACAGTTGCTTATATTTATATGGAAGTACTTTGACAACAGAACATTTTTTGTAGGGACTTTTACTTTTTTGCCAGTTCATCTCCAAGTGATTGTTTGCAGAGTAAAAGCAAACGGAAAACATCTGTGACAACTTCAAACTACAGGTTTGCTACCCTGAAAGAGCCTATCCCTGTCCACTGCATTTTTGTTAGCTTTCTGCATGTGGTTATTTTGGATAGAACTATGGAAAAGAGATGTGTCTGTTTCCTTTTATTTATCATAAGAACACAACTTATAGGTAGGAAACTTGCTTGTAAGAATTTTTCCTTGATCTTTTCCATATTGTCTCAAAAATAAATTCTGAACTTATTAAAAAAAGAAAGACATTCACTTACAAAACTGGAATTAGCTATTCTCTCTTAATCTACAGTGATATAAAAAAAGCTATTTAGAGCCAAAAATTTTAACTTAGGGGAAAAAAATGAGATGTGTCTCTTTGAATTATGTACTTGGCAGACTGTGGTGAGACTGGCCAAGGCTTAGAGCCAAACTGTCTGGGGCATAAGTTTGTTGGATTTTTGTCAATGAAGAATCTGGTTCTCTATGCTTGTTGTCATGGCAGAAATTTATCTGTCTATTATTAGTAATAGAAATCAAAAAAGGCTCTGCAGCTGGGAGCATCATGTTATAATAGTAGGGGAAAGCTAGGCACGTGTTCACAGGAATCTCTACGAAAATTGCCAAAAGCAGGTACTAAAGGTTCGGCACATCTTCATGGGTGGTGACTGGATAGGTGTGTTTTGATACAAACATTAGCGCTTAAGTTTGACCTGGCATTTTAGATAAGAAGTGATTCATGCCATATTTGTTACTAATCATCTATATTATGTAAATATGGTCTAGGGAGTTGAAGATGCATCTATTTGAAATGGAAGCAAATAAATAACTTGGTATTATTCATTTTTACAGCTCAGCTAAAGCTCAAGATCTGCTATAAATTTGATCTTCTGTCTCCTCTATATTACTCTTGGTTCTCTGAAGAGTCCCATGCGGGAGAGAAGGTTTCCTGCTGTGACCTCCAGCTGGGGCATTTACATTATTCTTCAAATACTTATTTAGTATTTTTCCTATCAACTTACCTAAAATATTATTTGCACAGATATTCTCTGTATAGTTTAGTATATTTTTTGGCCATTAGAGATAATTGCTAATGACACCATATCAGTCAGAAAGCATACTGGGAGGTTTGCCTGAACAAAGAATTCAGAACTGGATCCACTATAGCCGTTTTTTTGAGCAACATAATACAGCAATGCTCAGATAAGCTGATACAAAAACTAATTTAACAAAAAAAAGTACAGCCAGCCTTGATTTAATGTTGCAGAATTGGAGGTTTTCTGAGATTTTGTGAGGTAATAACATCATTTCTACAGAGAAGTGTTGCACTTCTGGTACTTTTCATGCTATTTCTCTGTATTCTGGTTCTAAGGCCACCTCCTTGAAAACAGACTTTCCCAGCATTAGGGCTTGCTGATTCTTCCCGCTATCCACCTAATGTACAATTTTCTGTTTTGGAGTTCAGGATATTACATACATTTCTCTCTAAATGGTTATCTATTGGACTGAGCTTAAGACTGAAAATCTACTTCTTCATGACGGAAATTTTTCAAAAATAAATGAGCCCATCGGTTTTGGGTTTCCTATTTCTTTTTCTGTTGTGCTGGTACATATTCCAGCTTCCTAAGTCTTATTTTTATGGCAAACTATTACAGCCACGTAGAGTTAAAATATACAATTAATGAGGCTGGACAACAGATTTCATTCAAGCAAAGTATTGTCTGGCAAAGTCATCACAGGCTCCCCAGTGTCTGCTCTGTACTGGCAGTGTGACACTGTTGCCTTTAGCACCAGGTGGTAGGTCTGTTGTAATGCGTAGTCACCAAGAACATAGTATGCGGAGATTTCCTTGGGCTGGATAGCTTATTGTACAGGAAAAGTCAGAGCCTGGGTGCTCTTAGTGCTGCTCTCTACTGGTTACTCTCGCAATCCCAAAATAGTTGTTGAAAGATGAGCGGTTCAAAGGGCAGAACCTTGAAGCAGAACTTTGTTCAGCCTTTATATCTACACCTGCCAATACCTTTTTTATTACAGCACAGTGAAAACTGGACAGCAAGTAGGCTTTGAATTTGTCAGCTGCTACAGGCACTCACTACTGGCAGCTGCGTGTCATTACTAGAGGAGTTCTGTAGCTCTAAGAACATTTCAGGATGTCTTGCCCTAGCGATCTGCCTGTGGCGTGACTGACAGCGATATGCATGAGGCTGATGAACCATTTGGTGGGGACATTCTGACATTGCCTACAGCAAGTGTCGTGAGAACCAATGTTTTCTGCTAGCAAATAAAATTCACAAAACCAGGGAGTAATAAAGAGAAGCTCAAAAACAACATCGTGAATTACTTATAGTAGAAAAACTGTAATGCTTACTTCAAAGTGGTTGAACACCTAGCACTAGCCATGGGTTAGCTAAGGTTTTCTTTCTGTTCTTGCCACTCCAAAAAAGAAGAAAGCAGATTCATCATCTAGGGAAGATAATAACTATGCTGTCTCAAGAAAGATTATACCTTCTTTGTCAGGGTAAATTTATTAAGCAGCAGAATATGTAACAGGTACAAAATCATACCAAACACTAAGGAACAGACACCCTTCCAGCTCTCTGCAATTGAGTAGAGGGAGGACATGAATTATGCCTTATTCTTCTTCTTTGCTTTTTTCTGATCTCCTTGTGCTTATGAAAGCACAGGTTTTCTGCACTGTGAGTAGACACAGTTTAGAGTCTGCAGTTACATGATCACTACAACCAAATGTTACATGTTTACTTTTTTTTGTTTCTTTGTTTTTAAAGCTATATTTTGGAACAAAGTACCGGTGAATTTATACTCCCCTCTAGTGGGGCTACAAGTTGTGTAAGTATACTGAAGCCTACTGAAGGCAACGAGAAGATTCCTGTTGACTTCTTGGCTTTTGAACTAGATTTTGACTGCGCATAGTATTTTTATTGATATTTATGGTTAGGAAGAAGCATCATGCACTAGGTCAGCTAAGATAACTGTAAGATTAACACTGATTTTGCTTGCTGACAGTGTTAGAGAGATTTAAGTAAATTTATTTAAATTATTTATTATTTAATACTTTAGCCTATAACATGAATGAGGAAAAGTTAGAAAAATGGAAGGAGGAGAGGGAATGAACAGTAACTGAGAAGCTGCAATCATGCAAGGGTAGTGATCCATACTGACTGTACACATTTGGCACAGCGCTCTGCCCAAGCTTCTCCTGGAGCAACCATATGCCTGCTGCAACAGAACTGTTTCCCTGGCTACTTGGGAGCACAGGCAGAGCCTGCCTGCAATATGCCTGCCCTCTGTACAGGCGTACCATGAGTAGTGGTTTCAAAGCAATTAAAAAATTAAGTTTTCTTCTCCCGCTGGAGCAACCAGGAGTAAGAGAACTCAGCACTTATATTGCGTCTGTTCTGTTGATCTCCCCGGGACCCAACATTGGTCCTTTCGCTTCTCTGTGCTTCTTTCTGCTTCCACAGGGTGACTGTATAAAGTTAGGTAGTAGCTCCCTAGGACAAAAATTGATTTTTGTGGGTTTAGAGCCATGTATAAAGGAGTCCTGTACAACTACTGCTAGTAAGTTTTACAATACTAAAAGGGTTTGTTGTCTTATTAAGCTGAATGGTATTTAAAACATATGACCTATGTTTGATTACATTCCTCCAGGACTTTTCCATCAGAAATTCCATCAAACCCAAAAGCTTTTGATATGCTATGGATGAGCTGTTGCAAGATCCAGAGACAGTGCAGGTCATCCAAATTCAAAGCCTGAATCATGCAATGAGCTCTGTACTTCATGGGATCTTCAGGCAGGTAGGCAAGTGTGGGTCCTGTTGCAGTCCTGGCAGTATGCTTACCAGCAGTAACAATGATGCCTCTGGCTCAGGTATAGATCAATGTGGGTGCTAGGATTTGCTGGTAGACAGGGGCAGTCTGCTCCACACACAGTGCTTTCACATACAAGTGCAAGTCTCTAAGAGTGAGGCTATGGAGGAACAAATGTAGAAGGGTATGAGCCTAGTGGAACCAGAAGGTCATGAGTGTTTGTAGTTCATCCTACTTCATGGCATAACCCTGCCAACGATATAGTAGTTCGATATTTGAAAAATGATCGAATCTCTAGAGGTGCTTCATGAGCAATATTTTCTGGTTTTATTTGAAAAAGCATATATTTTTCTCTGCTTAAGTTAAGTCAATAGAAAATCTACCTGTGGCTTAATCAGCAAAGTAAGAAAAAGTGAAGAGGGGTTTTGCCAGATCCCATTAAATTCTCTTTTGGAGAAGGGAGGGGGAAAAAAAAAACCACCTTGGAAATTAAATAGTTTCAACCTTTTTGGTAAGGTGATGTTACTCTTCCACGACTCTGACCTACAGTACCTGTACCCAATATTAGGTTATAAGGGAAAGACCAGTGTGCTTCACTAGATGAAATACAATGGAAGCAACAATTGTTATCTTTTTCTACTTTGTCATTCAGGAGGGATATCAATGTCAGGTGGGATCTGGATATCAACTTTTGTTTCCTCAAGATTATCATCTCCAAAATGTTGTTAGTCTCCTGGCTTGTAAACACAAAACCTTGTGTTTGTTTTCAGTCATTAACTGACTTTTGCACAGTAATGCCCTAAGCTCCAGTTAATGTAATTCCAGGTAAACAGTTGGAACCACAAACAAAACATTATCCCTTTAACATCTAAGTGAATTATGCCACTATTTGATCACCTAATTTAAAATTAAGTGTATGATTCATAGAAATAATAATGCACAACAGATGGATTGTTACTGCTGGTAAATGGTTGGATACATAACATTCCTTAAGCTTGATATGAGGTTTATGGTTAGTCATTAGGTGTTTGTCAAAGAGTTGACAACACATGCATTACTGTTCCAGTAATAATGCCATGGTACATTATTTTGTGTTACGAGAAAAGTGGAGGGGTTTTAACCCCTTCTGAGAGGGAAAGTATATAAACTCATAGACACATTAGATCTATAGATTTCATCAGATTTTGTATGCAATTTAAGATAGCTTTTTGCAGGTTTGTCCCCTTCAAATTTAACTTTATATACGTTTGGGGACAAATGCCATTGCTAATGCACTGGAAACAGATGAAGGAGATAATGCTCATATTTTTCATTTCCTGAAAAAGGAGATGGAAAAATGATTTAAATTCAAGAAAAACAAAAAATCTGCAGCTTTTCAAATGGGATAGTTTTGAGATAACCCTCAAGGTAAAGGATTCAAGAGAGTGTATGAATTATTAAGTATTTGCTCAGTTGGAGAACTCAGGAATGTTCTCCAGGTTGTGTTGTACCCAAGAACTCATTACAAAAGCTGGCAGTTGGTCAATATTTTATAGATACTTTGTGCAGCTGGGCCAAGGATCATGTGAGGAGCTTTCATAGAAAGAGAAGGCCATAGATTTAAAAGCAAAAGTGTAACATTGGTAATCATGGTAAAAAACAGTGAGGATCCTTACAGTGAATGTAGTGGTTCTCAACCTTCTTCCTATATCATGGCCCAGAAACTGAGCTTTCCAGAACTAAACAGTATTTATCGTAAGATTGCGAAAACATAAATGAAACCCTGGAAAATGGCATAAAATGGTCTCTCAATATATACCACTGTGGAAATACACCATTTACAGTGTTGCAACTCTACTATTTCTTTAGGAGTATCATATTGTATATTTGCTGAGAAGGCCGTTAGAAAAAGACATGGTAACACTTAAATGCAATTCTAGATCTGGTTATATATTTTCAGAGGTATTCTACTTTGGAAGATTTTCTTTGAAACAGGTTTTGGTTTTGCTTTTCAAATATTGATAGGAATTTAAAAGAAATATTTTAAGTATTTAAATTAATATGGATATAGAGAAATATTGGAATATAAATTTTTGAAAGGAAGTTTTCCCTTTTCCATTTTTTCTCTTCTCTATTTCAGCCCACTTTTGAGGTGTGTTCAATATAATGGAATTTACTACTTCTTTGACAGTTTTACTGTACTGGGGATTTATGCATTTATTTTTTCAATTTAGAGCTCCAAAATTTATACAAACTCACAAAAGAAAATAGTGAGTTGAAGTTTGGAAATTTTCTGTTTTGATGAAAGGTTGGTGCTGAAAATGGCCAACTTTTGTTAAAACTGTTTTGAACAACAAATGTTGACTAGCTGTAGCTGTTTCTACAGGAATTTGCCATTCACATCCTTGAAATTCACAATATCACAATTTGCTCTGGGGGGCGGGGGGAGGGGAAGACCTCCTTGGGAGGGGATGATGCAGAGGTTTACTCATTTCTCTTAGGAGCTTATCCTCTCCACCACTCTTCCCCTTTGATTTTAGCGTCCTAATTTTGTAGTTGGATTTCAGACCAGGCAAAATGTGAAACGCAGAGCTGCCAGATAGGAACGTAGTTATGCAAACAGAAACAGCACAGGGCTGCAGACTTCCAAGTCTGGCTGTTGGCAATATGAATCTTTCTTTCTTCCTACATGTGAATTCTACGTTAATGGACTTTGGGCTACTTTTTTTTTTTAATAATTTATTTCTTTGCTCAAAATCGCTTGAGAAATTGTTGTTAGACTAAGAATTGATCATTGCTTCTGCACTTAGTATCTGCTGTTTTAATTTACTAGTGAAAAAAATCATTTCTGGACCCAAGACTAGAATAAGAACCTCCTCACTATGAAAACCCACTTACTTTCTATTTTGATGATTTCAGTATGGTCATAGACAGTAGGCAAAAATTTCACCCTATTAGTATTGTGCAATGAATTTCCCAAGTCAGACTGTGTATTTTCTGATGCATACACCTTGGTAAACCAGAGAGATTTCAAGGTTGCATACGAAATACTCGAGGTGCAAATGCTGTTTTTCCTATTGCTCATACACCCGTGAAGTTTAGTTATTGTCACTTACTTGTTTCAACAGAGTAAAATGGATTGCAAAGCCCCAGAGGAGAATTTTTAACTTCAATTCTAACGAAGGCTTGCAAACACTTATCAGTAACATATATTGTTTTTAGATTAATATGAATTAAAAATAGTGTTGCTTGAGTAAAGTTCCATCCAGAATAAATAGGTATTAAATTGCTTAAAAAAGCAATGTTAATCTATGGTTTTTGAGTCTAAACTGAATAAATGGTAACTCTGTAAGATGGTGTACTCGATAAGGAAATTAAATAGTACAAATATTGCAATCACTTGCCAGTAGTTGGTCACTGTAAAACAGTGGGAGCTGATCTGGTTTGAGATCTAAATGCCACACAAAGAACAAAGAGTTTTCAGAAATACTCTCCGTACCGCCTTTAGTTGAGTGGCAGTGCATCCTCGCTTGCGAGCGGGTGCCTTGTTCCTTAGCTGGATAAGAAAAGATAACAGCCTGAGAAGCAGGTCACACATTCCCTGGACATTGAGGGGAGTCCTGCCAGGTGCTGTTATTTTTGGCTCTAACGATGTTCTAGGGCAAAGAGTGCATCACCAGTTCCAGGGGCATTGGCTGTGCTGTGAAATGCACTTCCTCATCCCTGGCCATCTCAGCAAGGTGTATGCTGGAGCACACAGTGACTCCATCCCCATCTGCGTACTCTGTTTTCCTCTGAGGGAAACCAGGAACCATGAAGAGATGTTGTATTGCAAGATCTTAACACAGTTTGGACCTGGGATGTGAAGGAGATGCAGGGCTGGAAGCCAGGACTATGAAATTAGGAGGCAGACTCCATTATGTTTCTGGTGAGGCTTGGACACTGCTTTGTTCATCCTTTCTGGCAAGAACAGATTTCTGTATGTTGGCATTCTCTCTTCTCCATTCTCCTTTTTGGTACCAGACAGACATGCTCGCTGTATGATGTAGACCACTATCACATAAATAAAACTTTACTCCCATTCTCATGATAGGAGATCCTCTTTTTGATGCCTAGATATTTGACACTAATAGTGTTTTTCATTGCAGAGTTGATTTTAACGGCAGCAGCTCACAGTATAATGTAGCAAATCCTGAAAGTGATCTGTTCCAGAGCATAAACTGGTTCCTGGTGCTTCATTCAAAAAGACATATGTTAGAAGTTCTATGATGCCAAAAGTTAAACTTTTGAAAGCTTTGCAGTATATTTTGGCTGTGTTATTGCAGGAGACATGTTTTAAACCCTGTATTTTTTAAGGATATCTGAAACTACAAATGCCATTTTTTATTACAGTTCAGAAGGCAGGGTAGACTATATTTAGTAGTGTTATTGAAAAAAGATATATGCCTGCCTTGCAGCAGTTAAACATTCCAATCTTTCTGTCAATGTACCTTTCTGTTGCTTTTATTTTTGTGGGTTTTGTTTTGTTTTGTTTGTTTGTTGTTTTTTGTTTTTTGCAGTTACAACTGGAAAGGGTATGTGTTGGATTGTGTCACTGAAAGCAGAGTTAATGCTTGCCCAATAGGCAAATATCAACCCTGTGAATCACGTGAAATGCATTTAAACGCTGGAGGTTGACAGAACTTGTGATACTCACGCCATTTGCCTATCCTTTTACAAGACTCAGTTTTATTCTAAAGGTTCAATCTGAATACTGGTACAGCCTAAATAGGAAACATTAGGGATTGAGCCTGAAAACTACATTTTGCTGCCCTATTTAGTTCTTCTTGCTTTAGCTCTTTTCCAGTTTCTCAAGTGCTACGTGATAGCAAGTCAGTAATTTGCAGGAACAAATTCTATTCTATTCATGTCCCTTAAATCTTCATTATCATAGTATCTTAGCATCTTCTGGTAGCACATTAAACGTTATCATTTGTCATATATGCTGGCATCTTTTAATCTGTCTGGAGGGAGAATTGTATGCGGAGTTGTGTTTGGGATTTAAAGATAGTCAACTCTCTGTAATTCCCCTGGGACAAGAGGAATTTGCTTTCCCGTTTAATGTTACAGGTCATATACTTTGTACTTTGATCAAAACTTCAGCTGAAAGGGCTGAGGAAGAGATTTCTCTTGCTTTAAACGAAAACATTGTGATTTTGTGAGTGCAGTTGCTTTGCAGTATAGGAGACTCTCCAGTTCCAAACCAGAATCTTGTGCTCTTGAAATCAGGATTTATAGTGCTAATAACAAGTTCCCATCATATTACACAGTATAAAAGAGCTAGTGAAAGAGACTATTTTGCTTATTCATGATAAGAATAGGCCATGACCAAAACATTGTTGTTTCCAGAAAAAGTGTTCTGGGATGTTTCTTTGTGAATTTCTGATTGTTTTCTTTTCAGAGACATGATGTTTTAATGGTGTTAATTCTTTTGTATTTTTAGTACATTGTAACATGATAGGGTGACAGAGAAAAAATTGACTTACACTACTAGGATTTGTGTCCTTTATGGGAAAACTGTAATTTCCTAAATACAGATTGAAGAACAAATTTTGCTAACAATAGTAGTATCTAAGTATTCTGGAGTGGGTTGGGTGACACATTTCTTCACAAAGCAATCACTAAACCTGTGAGAATCTATTTTAAATGTGCTTTTGGTTATTAATGAGGATATTGTAGAATTGCTTATTGTAGAAAATACAAGAGAGCAGGAAATCACTAGTTAAAATCTGCTTATATTAAATTGAAATATTAAAAGGGTAGATGTTATGTAATAAAAGATGAGACTGAAAAATTTAGGAGTGTAGGAAAGCAAGCCAGGCATTGCAAGCTCTTGACTCTACTCTCAATAAGATACAAGCCTTCAGAACATTTTTATTTTTTACAAAATAATAAATAAATAACAATGTTAATGGAAAGTGGAATATGAGATGCTGTTGTTTTACAAAGATAAATCAGGTGATCCTTCATTATTATTTTTGATAAGATAACTGAGAATTTAATCAATCTGGATTTCAGAAACATAATGCCAAATAGAAAATTAATTCAGGTGCAGAACTAATGATCTGTGCACATCTCTTGTGCAAAAATTTTAAGGTCAGTAGAAACTAGTAAACAATATGTAATGATGATTTATAGTGAAGGAGAAAGTGCCAAACTAACACATTTAGAATTCCCAGGAAACTTTTCTTGTGATCTTGGCATAACAAGTACAGATGTGCTAATGAATTTGCTTGTAACTCAGATTTGAAGCTGACATCAATTTGGAGAAGTAAAAGAATATTAAGAAGAAAAAAAATGGATGATATTGAGGGTTGTAATGATAGAAATAGGATGAAAGTGTAAGAATACAGCATGCAAGTTCAGGAAAATCTGCTCAAGTTGGCTCAGCAATTATAATCAAGAGTCAAAAACCTACCACTGTGCAAAGGTTTCTTGATGATCAGAAGGGAACTATTAGCTGCTCTGTGATACAAAAATTAAAATTGCACATGCAATTTGAGGAGTCCTTGCATGGGTGTTTACAACAGAAATTAATGCCTTTCAAGAAGTCACTAGTGGACCAAATTTAGAATCATTTAAACCATTCTGGTAAGCCGTTGCAAGAAAATCTGCCAGGATAATTGTGAATGAAAAGCCAATTTTATAAGAAACTATAAAAGTATGGCTTGTGGTGCATTTCTGTCTCTAAATAGATCAATAAATTCAATACCAGTGAGTGAAAAGGTGGATTTGAACTAACACTAAGCCAAATTGCAATAAATTGGTTATGAATAAATTTTAAGTAGAAATTACCAGATAATTTCTACCTGTAGTGAGTGTGTTGCTCAGGAATATGCAGACAGGAGAAGCGGAGACAAAATCTAATGAATGCTAATGTTGCTGACATTAGTTTATGAAGGAGAGTACATAACATTGTTGGCCCCAATAAATGGGGAATGGGGATAAATAAACAAGGAGGTCTTTTCCAGTCCTATCTCCAGAGAAAGACAAAAGTCTTATGGGCTAAGCAGACCAATATCTAGTTCTTTTTTGTTCTTGAGAATTAACTCATGCACTCATTTTAACTTCAGATCTCTGGAGTTCAAACTTAGATGTCCCTGCCCTTGGTTTTATATTAGGGGGAAAAAGTGTGGTGAGAGACAGATGACGATGAACGTAGTATTTTAAAGTGATTGGTATCCCTGAATTCAGTGTGGGTTCTGCTTTCCCTCTCATTGACATTAGAAGTCTGAAAAATGGAGCAGGAAGGAAATGAACACATTTGCATTTGGGAAATGAGTGTTGTGTACGAAAAACGTCTCATTACATTTGTCAATGCTAGTGTTTAGGAAAAGAATGTGACCTCAGCTGGAAAGTAGTATGTATGTTGAAACTGATAATTGGATTTAGCTATCCCTTCACAAAATGCCTCCATGAGAACACGAGAGACCAAGAACTTTATTCATTAACATCACACATATTTTTTCAAGTTCAGACAACACATTGCATTGACAATCAATTCTTCCCTGCCTTCTCTGCGTCCAATGTGATAATTTACTAATTTTACTTACTGTTGAAAGGAAAAAGCAAATCTACAACTCTTCCTACTGAGAAGCAAGCCGTGTATTCTTCAAAGAGGTTGAAAGTGAGATATTTGTTGGATTTGATGGGTTGAACTAAGTCTCAGTCTGAACTGTGCACTTTTTTTTTTGGAACTCATGTTTTCTTGCTTGTCATTTAAAATATGTACAAGATCTGCTATATGACTGAAAGAAAAGCAAAATCTACAGAATGAGATGCAGGCATTTTTATTTCCAGTCCATGTTCATCCCCAACAGTAAGTACATCTAGGCAAACACTGACACTTGTATTGTTGGTCCAAGTTATGCTCATCTTGCATTTAATTAAATGCAGGGCATCTACTGAGTTTTAAATTGGATTATCATTACGATATAGCTTTTTGTTCTTTTTGTCTTAATGACCTTGCTGGGTATTTGCTTATTGTTGCTATTGGCAAATTGAAGGACACCTTGTTGCGGAAAAAAGGAGGAAAAAGAAAAAAAAAATCTACCATCAATTGTAACATAATTAAATGGTGAAGAATTCTGCTACATTGTCACCTGTATAAAATATATTGGATCATCTGGTTTTAGCATGGCATCAGGAAGTGCATAAAGAACAACAAATATGTTTCAGAAATCTTAATCCACAGGGATTTTCTTCTTGTTTCAAGTATATGCATTTGTATCTTTACAAATTGCAGTACTCTTTAAGGATCGGGTTGTGAATTTTATGTGGATGATAGCAGTGCATATGTCCTAACGTGGCAAGGATTTTATTCGTGACGCTACTTAAAGCTTGATCTCTCTTGTACTCAAAGATTTCTCATCTGATCCCAATGTTAATCCATCAGGGTGATAAACACAATGTAAGAAACTCCTATATGCAAGCAGCTAACAACACTCATTCAGATTTTAAGCTTGGATATCTACCCTGTTGTGAATTACAAACAAATCCCAGTGACAGATACTATGCAGAACAGGCTTTGCTGAGCCCTGTATAATTCATTAGAAATGCCTCTCTGTATGCGTATATACTTTCCTTTATATGTGGATATTATTATTACTGTATTTCCTTAGTATATGGATATTATATACAACAACTCTCCTAAGTCCTGAAAGACTTAGTACTATTTCTTTATGCTCATCTTTTACTTGTAACTAGAGAAAAAGCTGTTTTACGTATAACCATTCTTGTATTCTGGGTTTGACCTGAGCTTGCATCATCTTAGTTGATGCAAAGAGCCCCGCTGAGTCCTTGTCACAGCTTTTCTGCAGTCAGAAGAAAGAGGAGTGGCTCTGCTCCAGGCAGCTCTATATGAGGTGCCTGTTGGGTCAGAGTAGGCTTTGAAAAGCAGCCTGTGGCACTGTGGCACAACTGGAAGGAGATGATTAGTGTGGCTGACAGAATGGAAGAAAATGACTTTTGCATCAGCTTCTTGCATTGCTGCACGCTGCCAGTGACTAAGGCTGTGCTAAAGCCTGTCAAGTGTGTTTAACCATAGCTAAATAGCAAGTGCTCAGGACTTCAAATCTCTGGTGTTATAAGCTGCACTGAATGTTGTGAATTTTAATTGTATCACTGCTTCTCAAAGTCTACGATATCTGTGAATGCAGGCTAATGGACAGTGTGGTTCTCAGTGAGAGTTACCATGCAGAAAGTTGCAAGAAAGCAGGTGTGAGAGAGTGGAAAAGATAGTGTTTTTGAGGATTAGATACTTCAGTGCTACTACTGGACAACTCTGAACGTGGGAAGCTGAAATACAAATCTAAATATGCTGTGATGGAGCCAGTAGACACTCAGTACTTCTGTAGTTCTTTAGGAATACCAGCCGTGATTGACAAGAATCAATCTTAATATTTGTGTGCTTTTCTGATATTATTTGCTATGAGTTTTGTATTTGCAAATGAGCATCTAAATGGCCTACATGACCTGGGCCACACCTGGAGTATAGCATCAAGTTCTGGCCCCCCATTACAAGAGAGACCTGGACGTACTGTAGAGAGCCCAGTGAAGGGCCACAAAGATGCTGAAGGGACGGGAGCACCTCTGCTGTGAGGAGAGGCTGAGAGAGCTGGGACTGCTCAGCCTGGAGAAGAGGAGGCTCAGGGGGATCTCACCAATGTCTATAAATACCTGAAGGAGGGAGCAAAGAGGATGGAGCCAGGCTCTTTTCAGTGGTGCCCAGTGCCAGGACAAGAGGCAGTGGGCATGAACTGAAACACAGGAGGTTCCCTCTGAACATCAGGAAGCACTTCTTTACTGGGAGGCTGACAGAGCCCTGGCACAGGTTGCCCAGAGAAGCTGTGGAGCCTCCTCCTTAGAGACCTTCAAAAGCCACCTGGACATGGGCCTGGGCAACTTGCTCTGGGTGTTCCTGCCTGAGCAGGGGTTGGAGCAGATGGACCCAGAGGTCCCTCCCTGCCAGCCTCAGCCATTCTGCGATTCTGTAGTTCTTTGCTGCAGAAAACACATTTGTGCCTGGTTTAGATAAGCTAAACTGCTCGGTGCTAAAGGCATGACAATGAAAATTACAGCAAACTGCTTTATTAAATCCAGTGACAATAATAGCTGGGTGTGTTGGTGACTGATTTACTTAGGACACAGTGAATTTTTCTGAATTGTTGCATCCCTGCTGCATAGCCTCCCTGCTCAGCTGTACAGATATAAATATTGTGTGTCACAGCGAAAGCAAGCCGTTGTCTCCAGTGGAAGAAGCTAGCTGGTCATTCTGCGTGTTAGCATGCCAGGTAAAGAAAATACAGGAATCATAGTGCTAGCTGGGGGGGAAGATTCTTCATAGCTCTGATACCAAAGTGGAGAAATAGGAAGTGTGAGGAAGAATACATTGCAAATTTTATAGCATGTGAAGAAGTGAAGTCTGCTAGACACAGTGATGAAAGTGGATCAAAATTACTAACAGATCTTAACCATCTGTTGAGAGGCGGGAGTTGGGTCTCTGCAGTCCTCCTTTCCGTCTTGTACTCCTCCAGCCTATTTGCAACTGCCTGAGACAATTGCTGCTCATGAGCTGTCTATGACTGTTAAATTGCAAGTCTACGTATATGTTTCAAGTATGTTTTCTCTTTACATATTGATCATCTTTGCTGTTAAAGTGTCTGTTTTACTGGTACCCATTATATTAGCATTAGATCTATATAACTGCTTCTGCCATTATATATGTCCAACAAGTGTAAGAGTCTAAAATTCCAGGTGGAAAAACTCCTCTTTCTGAACAAATGCACAGGAGTTTTGTATATTTTTAGAATTATTTAAATAGGTATGAATGTAATTTTGTTCTCTCTGTGATTGTTCAGGGGCCTGGAGTTCATCAGTGGCGTTGTCACATCTGTCCTGAGAGTGACAAGATTTCTTGTGGGGGTCTGCCTTTGTCTTTAACTAGAGAAATTGTGTCCCACCAGCCCCACTATTGTTAGTAGGACTGAAGGATTCAGACTGTTACGAGGCACAGGACTGTGAAGGGAACATATTGTTCAGAAATATTGAAGCTCAGTCTTCTGCCAGTAGGGAGTGAGTAAATGGAAAAGAGCCCGATCTGGGATCTCTAGGGAGCAGGGATACTCTCTGAAGCTTTCATGAGGAAATCTTGTAGTCTTTATGCATTTACACAAATCTTTTTGACTTTAAGTAGACCCAAAGTCTAATTTTGAAAATAGTGTTACTATATCATTGTAGTTAAGATTGTGTTTTTCTCTGTATTCAGTGAGGATTGATTGATGGAAACATGCAATGACAGAAATATGAACCAAGGTGCTCTGATAGACTCACAGCTGGTTAACTGTGTAAATGGGAAGAAGAAATGTTTATCACACTTCCAGTTCTTAAGCTTTTTGCTAAAATTATAACCAATTACATGTATCTTTTTTTTTTTCAGCACCAGAAAAGATGCTACTATATAAATATAATATAAGGCAGTTTTGGAGTACAGTTTAATTCATTTACTACTTTTTCTGCCATGAAATTCCTCAGTGTTTCTTAGATCATTTCTGCTGTAAACCTTGGCCTTTATGATTGGACAATACAAATAGGGAGAAAGGCTTGGAAAAATGAGCAAGCACATTGAAATGCAAAGCATATGAATGCTGAAGATGCCCCAAAACTTACGCAGCAAAAAGGCTTCCTTAGGTACAAAAATGTACCACTAAACTTAATAGAATAACATGTGAAATTCATCTGGAGCATGAATATAGACTGCTGCAGATGATTACTAGTACTATTTATCATTCTTGCACCAGAGCTATGGTCTGGTGCAAGAGAAAATAGTAATGAATGTGGAACGGGGCATAAAATACCCAACTCGTTTATGGTTCTCCTGGTCTATATACCATGCAATGGTTTAATAAATCATGATATAAATAAAACAAGGTGTTAACGAGACAAAATCATAATATATTCTTATAAAGCCAAAAAAACATTTAGCAAACTATTCTTAACTTTACAGCAAGCTGATTAGAAAAAATGTTTCATCTTTTTTTTCCACTATATGAAATTAGAAAGCAATACTGAGAGAATTTAGTGAGAGAAGTTAACTAAGAGCAGGATATCATATAAAGCATTAATTTCTCTCTGATCAAAGTATCTGAGCCACTCTAATTAGCCCAAGTGTTCTAGCTTTTGAAAATGGAATTGCTTTTCTAGCATGGAATGTGATATTTCCTCTAATACTCTGGTGCCCAATCAGCACAGCAAAGAGAAATGTGAACTGTTCACTGAGAAATCAAAGTAAAATTCATATAAACAGCAGAATTCTTCCATTACCACCATGCTGCCTAGTCTTAGCAGATCCCGTTTTCCATCCAGATCTCTCTCTGTGGACCAGCTAAGGCAGCAGCATATACATGGCATAAATAGTTGTGTTCATTGAAAGGCAGCATTGAGAAATTAATTTTGCATTTTGAAAATAGTACTGATTGTCTCTCTCCTGCACCTAAAGTCATTGTGGGACAAGCTGGGGCCAAAAAACAGCTCATGGACTGGGGAATGGGAAGCCCCGAAAGGGTGCCCCCTTTGCAGTTAATAGGAGTAGTTGCGTGAACTCGGTATCTGGCCTTTTGTGTTTTCTTGGGAATTGTAGGAGAGTTTATTTACTGTGGAAGCCAAGGGCTGTGTGTGGCTCATGCTTGACTGACAGCAGTGAATTTGTTGGACATCTAGCTCTGGATGCACCTTAAGGCACATGCATCTCATCCTTAGGAAAGTAGCTAGTGCTTGACTTCAGAAAGCTAATACAGTGAAGGTTAGTACATTAGCCTAGAGAAATGTTGTCTTCTGATTTAAGATCTTCTGAGGGTCTAAAATAAAGCAGCTCCATTTAACATGAAAAAATGGCACAGTGTTGTGAGCCTTTCAAAACCGAACCAGCCTGTAGCAACACATGACAAGGCAAGCCTCCCTCCACCTTGCGCTTGTCTCCCTTTCATTTAGCATAATACTCAGAAAGTCAAACAGAGCCTTTCCAGCACAGAATAACTAAATAAACTGTATGCAAGGAGTTAAGCAGGTGTTTGAAAGCATGCAAACCTCCCAGCTTAAGGACAGACAGCCCTTAGAATACTTTTGCAAGCCATGTATTTAGCAACAGAAAGCCTTCTCTCCCTGAGGCATGGGAGGCACTTTCAGAAACTTTGCACCATTTCATTTTGCTTATTTTTAAATTATATTCCTTACTCTGATCAGGTTGTTAAAGAACTACTTTTGTGGTGTACAGCAATCACAGGACCTTTCCTGAAGTGAAACTGCTGGGTATCAAAATGTGCCTTCTGGCTATGGGAGCAGACTTCATCTGGTAGGGAGTTAGCTGTGTGTGCATCTGAAAGAACAGCATCTTTCCTGGTGAAGAGTATCTCAAAATGTTGTTATAAGGCAACTATTTATTTATCCATAGAATTAAGACTTAGGGACAAGTTAATAGTATTCTGAGCAACCACATACACAGTGAGGACTGGTGATGAATCTAGTATTAATGCAACAGCTGTTGCTTGTTGAGTCCCTGGACATTAGAGTGTAAAGGACATTGTATTTTTAAGTTTCCTTATGATTCTGCCGAATTTTAGATCAAGCTGTTTGTTGATTCATTCAGGATGTTGCAAAGGTTAGGAAACTTGGTTTAAGGAGAACATTTCCCCATTTTGATGAACTTCTCAAATATCACATCATTTCTTATTGCAGAGTGATGTGTTTCGTGCTGCTGGTACCTTCTCCCCATTCAGAACAGCTGGGTTTTTAGTTTGGGGAAGCGCATCATGTTCCATCTGCTATGTGGCAGTCATTGTCACATCGCTGACTGATAATTTGATTTTTCTTTCACCTGAAGGCTGTGCAGCTGTTGTGTGCTTCTTGGCGAAATATTTGCATTTGAGTTTTTGACCAAATGTCTTTGCAACTTGTCACCAGGACGGGACAGTGGCCTGGCCTGCGAACAGGACCGAGGCATCAGCAAGCATGTTAGTGAGATTATTTTGCATGTTAGGGCAGGATGTGTTATGCCAGCTAGTTCTACTGAGCAACAATTTCTCTCATCTCCAGTAGTAAATCCACTCTTGATGTCTCTTAACTTCTTCGTTTATTGTTGTTCCAGTGGCATGAAACCTGATTTTCATTATCTTCAAGTTCATGCCCAATGACTTGAAAATGCTTTTAAAGATGGAGAGGAAAAAAAAAAAAAAAAGGCAAAACTCTTTGATTAATAACCATAGGTTTAAAAGGACCAGAGCAGTAAAGATGTAAAGATCTTGTAAAGTTAGCTAGTGCATATGAAGGCCCCTGAAATCCAGCTTTTCCTCCATGATCTGGACACTTACTGGAGTGTGACAGGTTGGGGTTTCTTGGCTATGACTGCATTGTGGCTTCTGTGGAAACACAATTGTAGCTTCAGTCCAGGTTGTAGTTGATGAGCCTCCTGTTTGCTGACACTATCAGCAGAGAACAGAGGACTAGATTAGAGAGTTTTAAGTGAAAATCCCACACTTATTCTCTGCAGATGAGAGATGAAGAGCAGTGCTAGGGATAGGCAAGGTTTCATCATCAGTGCCCATGCTGATAACAAACAGAAGATCTCCACTTGTGGGGTTTCTAGTAGTGCAGCTTTCACTCAACTGAAATTCATTAAAATGTTTTCTTGAGAAATATTTTATATGTAATTATTAGAAAATATCTTACGTTGACTTTATGCCATACATAAATGTTTTTTTTCTTCCTGAGATTGCAGCCAGCATGGGTTCACAAGGGAAAAGTCCTGCTTAACTAACTTGATTTCTTTTTACAGCAAGGTTGCTCATCTAGCTGACCAAGGTAAGCCAGTAGATGTGATTTTTATTTTATCAAAGCTCTAAATACTGTCTCTTACAGTATCCTCTGGACAAAATGTCCAGCATACAGCTAGAAAAGTACATAATATGATGGGCAAACAACTGGCTGTGGGTTGGGCTCAATGGTGTAAGGGGACCTACATCAGCCTGGCAAGCAGTCACTAGTGGGGCTCCATTTTAGGGCCAGTTCTCTTTAATGCTTTCATAAATTTAACTGGATGCAGGAGTTGGATGCATACTAAGTAAGTCTGTAGACAACACAAAATTGGGAGGAGCTGTTGACTCCCTTGAGGGTGGATAGGCCTTGCAGAGAGATCTTGGCAGATTAGAGGGCTTGGCAATCACCAGCTGCATGAAGTTTAACATGAGCAAGTGCCAGATTCTGCACCTGGGACAGGGCAACCCTGGCTATATGTACAGACTGGGGGACGAGAGGCTGGAGAGCAGCCCCGCAGAAAGGGGCCTGGGGGTTCTGGCTGATGGCAAGCTGACTGGGAGCCCACAGCGTGCCCTGGCAGCCAGCAGGGCCAGCCGTGCCCGGGGTGCATCAGGCACGGCCCTGCTGGCCGGGCGAGGG